>CM076575.1:1255942438-1256498792 GCA_034641835.2 Pinus albicaulis | reverse complement strand
ATATTAACCTTTAACTCCCGTTCCTCATAAAAAAACTACTGATTCGCGATTTGTGGTATTTTCTGGGCCCCACCTTCCATTCTAATCGCACATCACACTTCGCGAATCTTAACCTTTAACTGCTGTTCCTCATAACAAAACTCTTGATTCACGATTTGCGGTATTATCTGGGCCCCACCTTCCATTCTCATCGCACATCGCACTTTGTGAATCTTAAACTTTAACTCCCATTCCTCATAAAAAAACTCCCAATTTGTGATTTGCGGTATTGTTTGGGCCCCGCATTCCCTGCCACATCACCCTCCTCTTATCGCACATCACCCTTCGCAAGTTTTTACACTTACCTCCCATTTCTCATAACAAAACTCCCAATTTGTGATTTGCGAGCTGCCCCACCTTCTTGCCTCGTCATCACCCCCATTGCAAATCATGTTCCCTCCCGCTTGTGTCTTATATTTAAATGTTTTGACCTCGATCTGCGATTGTGATATATGTATAAAGAGTTTTTATCCTCTCGGTTATCATTTATTTAATAATCTCTCCCGTTAATAAAATGAAACTCCGCTATCTCTTTTAATCCACCTCCATCCCTATCACAATAAATAAGAAACCAAAGGAAAGGAACAATGACAGAGTTTCTTTGAAACATATTTCTATCATTACTCTCAGCACCAGCACATTTCTGCGAGGCACCAGGTAGCATTCAAGGAACAACCACACGTCACTTTCACTGTTGTTTACACTTTTTGTGGAGTTGGTTGCACCAGAACAGAGGAGGAGTCTTCCTATAGACTTCCACATCATACAACCACTTCGAATTGTTAGCCTTGATGTTTTTTATTTCAATTATGTCATAGAACTTTGTATTAAATTTTTAGGATAAGCCTCAACTCTTGCACGAGATGGTAATACTTTTTAGGAACATATTATCTCAACTGTTAGGCCATGTCAACATCAAATCCATACGGATATTGAAGTAAGGCCAAACCTAGTGGAGGTTTATTTTTTGCTGAAATAACATTATAAAGGTTATTGAATATATCTGAATAATATTGAATTGACTCCCCTCGAGCTCTCCTTAATATTTCGTATTCTGGAATAATTTGAAGTGGATTTTTTTTAACCTCCCAAAAAGAAAGGAAAAGTTGATGAAATTGCTATAAATTATAAATACTTCCTGTTGCCAATACTCTATACAATTTTATCACTTCAACTGCCATAATTTGAGAAAAAAATATTACTTGGACGTTGTCATCATAAACCTCCTCTAGGTCTGAAAAACCATTAATATTATCAACGTGTTTCATTTCCGTGACAGGCCCAATTCCATTAAATTAGGGTATGCGTTGTGCATAATTTAGTGGCATAGAATTCAATGGTTTTTGTAGGACCAAAAGGGCATAATGGGCTGCCATGATTGGAGTATGAGAGGCAGATGAAATTACAGTTGTTCCTGATGCTGAGGGTGGAAAAGGTGGTGGGGTTGTGATATGTTGAGTTGGTATAAAAGAAGTATGAATAACAAATGCAATAGGGATAGTAGAAAAAGGAGGAATAAAAGGGAAGGTAAATGATGGAGTAGGAGAAGGAATGATATTCTGTTGATAGATGAATGCATTTTCAAAAACCTGATTCAACTGAGTTACCAAATTTTCAAGCTTTTCAAACTATTTTAAGATATCCTTATCATATTATAAAATAACAGGGTTTTGTGCTGAGATTTTTGGTTTCAATTTGGTTTCATCAAAGATCGTTTCAGAGACAAGGCTTTCTGATTGGGTTCTAAAAATACTATGTTCGAAATGAAAGCCAAACTCAAGATCCTCATCTGTTATAAAGATTTAAGGGAGTCAGTGAGATCTTAGCAGAGGGATATTGCTTGCTTGACTTTCTTCAAGGTGTTTTTCCTAATCAACCTCTCAGGATCATTGACAAATTTAGGAGGTTCAAGATTTGGATGCTACCTTGTATATATATTTATGGAAGCCAAATTTTCAAGAAAAATTGTCACAACTAGGTTAAAACACAACTTCTGGGTGAAGAATTTAGCCTAAATATTTCCTAACCCACTGTCACCCACAGGAACTAGGATTAAAAATTTTATAATCAAGATTTTACCAGGGAAGGTTTAGCTTTTAGTTCCCTAGTATGGTCGCCAAAATGTTAGCACTTCGTAATTTTCCTAGGCCGAAGAGGAAAATGCAGAGGTAACCACAAACCACTTTAAAGTTGCGATCTATCCCTTCTAGTTTCAGAGAGTGCTCTCTCTATTTGAAATTCTCAATCACCGCTTCTAAATTTTAGGCTAGAAATAAATATCAAAGATAGGTTTTAAAATTGTTATGGTTGTAGGATGAAGGAAAAGTCAATTGGGCATGGAGTCACAAAAATATTCAGTAATCAATTACAAATAAACAAAGTAGCCGAAACAAGACGAGGTAGCGAAACTCCTAGATCTTACAAAATTATTGTGTTATGTATGATATGAATAAGAGTGTGGATCAATTAAATATAGAGCA
The DNA here is from genome assembly GCA_034641835.2 of Pinus albicaulis. Taxonomy (NCBI): domain Eukaryota; kingdom Viridiplantae; phylum Streptophyta; class Pinopsida; order Pinales; family Pinaceae; genus Pinus; species Pinus albicaulis. Next base: position 1,256,496,273 of record CM076575.1, on the reverse strand, counting down.
TACAAATATGAATTCTATACTTAATCTCAGAGGGAAAACATTCAAATTTTCTTAGAAAGACCGAGTAGAGTACTTAAAGTAAATTATGTTCATCGTCTTATTGTAAACAATCAAGAAAGAGCATAATTAGACAAAGAGAGAAACACCACCATTTATCTAACACAAGAATCCTGAAACAATACTGCCTCTGTATTTTCTGAATTGATAACTTCAAAATAAATTCAAGAAATTACATTCAGAAAAAATATGTTCTCCTTTTCATAATCCAACCCTTTCTAATTATTTTTAAAAAATACTTATAGAGCCTGTCTTAAACTAATTTAGACTTGAAATAAAATTTATTACAAAATAATATCTACCATAATATATAGATATTTCAAAAATAGCACTAAATAATAGAAATCCTAGACTAATTTCATATTTTTTTGTTCACAGTTTGTGGAGTGTTATTGACGGCTGTAGCTATATTTTTGCTTCTTCTATTTGACTGCTCCTAATATCTAGACTTTTTGTTTGATTTTACTCAATGAGTGCCAACATTTTATCCCATATATCTTCACTAGGAATAGAGAAATTTACCATATTTCGAAATCTTTCATCCACTTCAGTGTATGTTTGAAAAGTTGGTTTATTGAGAAACAAATGATGGATTTCATGTTGAATGAAGAGGTCATATTGTAGGTCTTCCATGAAAGATTCTCCACTTATTATTCCTCTCACTTTGGAAAATTTGGATGTATATGCAATGATATTACACAATTGGTCCTGGTAGTTCTCTAATGGAATTAATTTTACATTAGAAGCTCTCAAAGGTGGAAGCCCTTTCTCCTGCAACAAATTAAAATTTATTTTAAATCTCTTTACTAGTAGTTCTAACTCTCTGCATTTGTTTTCAAGGTATATCATCAGGTTCTTATTTGTTAGAACCATTTTCACTTCCATGAATGTGCCTGTTCTGTCTTGAATTTGAAGTTCTTCTAGTTCGTCCTTAGTCTTGGAGTTCAAAATATTGATGATTTTGTGTGCTTTTATGGGCCCGTGTTCAATTTCACCTTTGTTTGTTCAACTGCTGTTTTGAAATTCTGTAATAGTTCCTCCCGTTCAAATATAATATCGAATGATGACCACAAATCTGTGATATTTGCATTAATATTAATCCATATGCTTTGCTTAGCCTCTGGCAACATTTTTATTACTATTGATTGACTTTCATACTTTTCTAGATGTTGAATACGCTTGAATTTTTTCTACACTTCTGATAAATATGCATTGTGAGCTTTGATTTTATTTTCTTCCATCCTTTCTAATGATGTTAACAATATTTAATTTTCTTTGTTGGTCATTGATAAATAACCCAAAGCTTTTACCAAAATTTCAGAAGAGTTTGCAATGGCTGTTTCTGTTGAAGTTTTTACTGCTGTTTGCTGTGTTGATGTACCTGTGGTTGCTAACTATTCCTTTTCCCTCAAAAGTGATTCCATATCTGTCTCCATCTTCTAAATTTGAATGTTTTATTCAACCATACATTTGAACAATTTCTCCTTCTCTACTTTTAGCTGAGTAATTTATTTAGTCTATGGGTGCTTTGTGGTTGGAAGCTTGAGCTGTTTTCTCAGAGGATGAATATCACCATTCTTACTTTTTATCATCTCCTCAGCCGCTTTAATGTCACTAGGCTCATATCCTAGTTTAATTACCAAAACTTCAAGAGCCATAGTTCTGGTATCTTTGGCCAAGGATGCCATTATTTATATCTTCAACTATGAATGGATGTTGTTCAAAGACACTTGTAATTTAGAGGCTTCCATGGCTGAACTAGTTAATGTTGAATATATCATCTCTACAACTTGTTTATGCAAGTCTATCTGATCAATTTCATGTATATTATTTTTTTCAAAATAAAATAGAGATGTTTTGTAATATTATGAATTTCTAGGGGTTGGTACTGTAGGTTCTAAGAAAGATAATTGGAGCTGTCCCTTCTCTATTCCAAATGTAGACAACAATCTGTGCTGGGTGGTACAAGTTTTCTTCCAAAATTTTGATGTGCAAAAAGAAGTAAATGGAAAGCATGCTAGAAAAATTATAGTTTTATCCTGGGAGACCTTTTCTTGTGATGATTCCTCCTGAGCATTTGTCTTCTTTATTCTCTTAAAAACAAAAAAATCTATTACTTAAGATCCTGAGTCTGTAGGAGACACACTTTCATTTATTATTTTTGTTTCTTTTCCTTTTAAATTGGAGTTTGTAGAGATGTTTGACTGAAAATATGCTCTTCAAATTCCTGTAGTGTATTCTCTGTCCACTCCTCTTGATTAAAATCCTACTATATTTTTGGTATAGGTGTGGTCTTTTGGTCAACTTTTAATTTTGAAATCATCTGTAAAGGATCATAAGACCATGTGAAACTCGAGTTGAATTTTAGTTGCTCCAACAAATCATCTACCTCTGTTTCTGCTGCTCTGGTGTTGATGATGTAAGGACAAATGTGTGCCTTCAGTTTAAATTGTGCCTTCTAATTTCTTAACACGAAATGTAGGTCATCCATATTCAACATTTGCGTGATATATTCCAAGGAAAATTTCCGATTGGTAGAAAAACTGGAAACCTATAGGGAGGGAGTTCACACCCATAAATTCGAATTTATGTATAATTATGGTAAAGATACTAGTATCCAACCTTGGCTTGTTATGGAAGATGTATAACTCTTTTGATTTGGGTGAAATCCTTGGTATAACATTGCCATTAATAATACATAAGGATACACGCAAAAACTGATCTACAAAATTACTAAATGAATATTTCTTTGAATTCTTTCTCACCAAAGAAGTCCAATGAATGGTTGATAGTGGTATTCCCTGTACATCCAACTTCTGCAACTAAAATTTGAACCTGTCTAATTGATATAAAAACATCAAATATACAAGGACTGACTGCTGTCTGAATGCATATTCAACAGTAAACTTCAGAAATTGATCATGAATAACATTTGATAGATATTGACTATAGTTGAAGATGAATAATGGATTCTGACCAATTGAGAATACTGACAAAAATCCTGACTCTACTTCATCTACCCATTGATATGTGGGATAGCCTAATAGGAAAGTAACCATAGAAATAAATTTACTTGAAATTTCATGGAAAATAGAAGTAGAGTATGCAGGATTAGTTTTGGGAAACTTAGAATTTTCAAGCAAAAAATGCTCAAAAATATGGGTTTGCTGAGAGAAAGTAAGCTTTTGGTATATTTCCATGAGTGAATCAATGGAAAATGGATGTAAGGGAGCTTGAGGATTAACCTGAAGATCTTGGAAGATAACTTTCGGTGTAATTGCAAATAAGGTTTCATTATTTTGGGAAATTACAACGTTTTGGATGAGGAGATACCGGAGATGATACCATGTAACAAATTCCTGGAAGACATGAGTTTGGGGGAAAGTGAATTGAGGTAGAAATGACTTCCAAATACTCAATTGATCACTGTTATCTAAGAATTTTTTATTTTCCCAATTGTGGATCTCGTACAAGTCGAACTCACACTAGGTCTTAGATATTTTATACTGCATGTTGACCAAGGGATGTTCATATAAGTTTATTACAGCGGGAAAAACATGAATTTCTACGACTAGCATGGATTTTAATTTATGAGACGACATATTTGAATGCAATGGAGGCTAAGGAAATCATGTTACTAGTCTGAAATTGATTGATTATAGAAGGGGAATGTTGTTGCAAAAACATTTGACACACTTGAAAATATTCGGGTCAAAACCTGCACATATCAAACAAATGGAAAAAGGGACTAATGTAGGGAAATGCAAAAAATTTATTAAGTGAGAAGGGGAATGATTAACGAAATCATTACCATTTTTTGGAGCACTTCATTAAAATAATTAAACATTGGTAGTAGTTGTTAATGAACAACGTCCATATGACTGTTGGCAGGAAGATTCAAAGGAAAATAGTAATTTCAAATGTGGGTGGATGGGTGGATGACAGGTGGCGTGCCCTGAATGGAGCGAGAGCAGACGAGAGCGGGCGATGGTTTTGGGGGAGGGGGGGTTGAAAATGGTAAGCGGTAAAGGAGGGGAGGGTCTTGAAGTCACCATGGAGTCGCCACATATGTTTTGGCGGTTTCCACAAAACCATATTTCAGACCCCCCCTATCATTAAGTTTCGAAAGCTTGGGGTGGCCCAAACGTCATCCTCTGCTGTTGATTCAAGAGGGGGCGATCTCGTCCATTCAATCACACAAGAACTTTATTGAAACAGACAAAATGTCACATCTGCTTTATTTACAAATTGAAATAAAATATTTTTCTAATTAATTAAAATTAACTATAATATAAAAATTAAGGAGACATTTTAACTAGTGCTCTCTTTGGGGATTTTTTATATATTTTTATTCATTTTTTATATATTTTTCTTTCATCCCCTTTTTTATTTTTTCTCTATTTCTCTTTCTTTTTCTATTTTTATTTTTCTTTTATTTTCTTTTTCAGAAGGATAAAAACAACTAAAGTAAAAAATAAGTTACAACATCCCTCAGGCTAAATAGCTAGATAATCATACCTTGATCACTATATTTATAGGACCCTAACAAGATATACCGACTTGGCCTAAGGTCTTGGCTCCACATTCAATCCCTTGCAATCGTGAGATGACACCTACTGGATTCAACGCTCGTGAGATGATCTAACTTCGCTGGAGCCAAAAAAAATATGAAGGAAGGTGGAAATCATATGTAATGAAAGAGTCTTTTGAGACTCCGAGGTACCTAGAATGCACAAATGGAAAAACCTTATTTTCCAGCGAATCACCGGGTTTGAGACTAACCAAACTAACACCTCTTATTTTGGTTTAACAAAATTGGTCATCGAATACAGAGTAGGGAAGTCATGATCCTTTACCCAAAGGTATAAATATCAAAGAGGTCCTCGCTCCACATTCGATCCCTTGCATTCGTGAGACAAGGAGGCTGCATTGCACCTGCCCGTTCTGGCACTACACAAGAAGATACAATGAAAGGCTAAGAGAAAAATGGTAATGTTAGTGATACCGTAGAATTTCCGTGAGTATTTTGATACTTGTTTAATTGAAATTTTATTGTGATTACAGTCTCTAGTAAAATAACCCTTTATGCCTTTAACATTCTCTCATAGCTTTGGGGGTTCAGGTACTATCTCCTTGTGCTAAAATAATCCAAATCCCAGACATATCCGGATCACCTCATTTTGGGACTAGGTGCGAGCAACACAAGCATGTTGCAATTCAATGTGCCTCAACGAGACTGTTGATATCCCTAGATTTAATAGTTGATATCCCTAGATTTAATACTAATAAGGTGTCTCACTATCTGCCTATTAACACAAGAAAATAAATATGAGAGCCTTCCATGAGATTGCTGATATCCCTAGGTTTAATACTCACAAGAAACCTCATTGTATTCCTATTCTCACAAAGAAAATAAATATGACTTGTACAACAATGATTGAGATGTTATGGTCGATTTGATACTCATAATAGCCTGCTTCCCTGGTTGTTGGGTAGGTAATTACAGATGAAAATGTTCAAGCATTAGTTTTACAAGTGCAAAAGAAGGGAAAATGAAGTATTTAACTTCTTTGTAATAGAGTCCTATTCCATGGCATGGAAGTAAAAGCCCTCATTAGGCTGTCAATTTGTAACTACTCCCTATATATAAAATAAAAGAACAAAGATTAAGGCTATTATTGAAATAAAATTCTTGGAATTGTGACATTGACTACTCACTAATACTAAATGAATTACTCACTTTAAGTAGATACTGATTTTTAGGACATTATTCGAAATTTAGAACTAGATTCACATGAATTATTTATAAACATTCAAGAAAATATCACAGATTTGGGTTCAAAAGAATAGGTTCAATTTTTTACCTCTTGAAATCAAAACAAGAGCAACACAATTGCATAAATTGGACCCTATGAGGCTACACAATTCACATAGGTTTCATGTCGAACAACCTTAACTAACTTGAATGGTAAGTGCAACACTAAAGGTAATAGGAATTTAGGAACAATAATCATGCCAATGACCAAGGCACAATTTGAGAGTTCCTATAAAGAAAACCCTAAATGTGTGGGATTTGGAGGGTTTTTCAAGGACTCCACGCCCAAATTGTATTCTTTATGTTTTTTTTTTGTGAATTTTATGCAAAATTATAGAAGTATATTTATGTTCCTTGCATCCTTCACTTGAAAAAAGATAAGATGTGTGTAGGGTGATATTCAAATGAGATAAATTACTAATATTTGACTTAGATTAGGCTTCATTATGGACTTATATCATGCTCTTATGCCACAAAGACTTGCCATTCATTGGAAGCTTTGATCGTAGACACCGAATTCAAGACTTGAAGATGTTTTGACTTTGACAATTTTTTCTCCTTAGATGTTTCGATTTATTCTTGGATGATAAATTAGATAGTGAATTTTCTCCAATTCCAAAAATGATTGTAGCTTCAAGAATAGCTTCACAATTATGTCCATAATATGCCTTCTTACTTTCCTCAAAACAACCTCAAATCACCAAAAACATAGTGCCACAGTAGCTCGCATACTCATAGAGAGAAGGCATTGCAGGAGGCTCGTATTCCACATAAAGTATACTGCCATAAAAAATCACATACCATAGAATATTGTAGCCTCAAGAATTCATCTTCCACAAAAATAGATAGCCTCAGGCATCTCCAAATTTATTCATCATATAAGAGGCACATATTGCTTATCAAATGGGGAGAGTAATAACACTAATATATAGTGGTTGCCTCATCCTAAAGGGTGTATCTAAGGGTTGAGATATTTGTCTTCTGGAGGGGTGAATTGGTCAAATTAGGGGCACAAATATACTTTAAAAAATTCAAATTTATTTCTTTTAAAATATCTAGATGGGAGATGACAAAATAAATTTTCTTTTGATTCAAAAATGAATTCTTTTGACTCTTAGAATTTAAAAATATGCTTTACAAATTCATTAATGACTAAAGCATACATTATGAAGAGTGACCGTAGCTACAAAAACCAACACTTCAAAATTTGCATAGCATAAAATTCAAAATGTCCATAAAATGGTTGTTTATAAGCTACCTTATTCATATTATATGAGCACAAAATATGTAATTTTATATTCTTAAAATCCAATTTAGTTCAATTCATACATAAAGTTAGTGTGAATAGTACCTAGTGTTAATAAAAAAGGGTATGGTCAACCTTTGGTTTATCAACGGAAATAGCCTTGATAATGATCACATAATCTATAATAATTTCTTCATGTTCTACTTTTCATATTCTTCTCCTCAGAATTGTCTACTAGCCCATCCTACTTCATGGAGCTAGTGAAGCACATTCATACAGAGGATAACTTACTAGTGTTGTTTAACATAATTTTGAAAATATTTTATTTACTTGATGCATATTCACTTATGAACAAATTTTCAAAGTGGGGAAACTCTCAAGAAAAATTAACCGTTTCAACTTTTCAACTTTTAATGGATGTAAAGTTAAACATTTATATTTTACATAAATTTTAATGCACATTCACACATAAATCATCATCATTGAAACATCATAAACATCATCATTAATACATATAAAATCATCTTCCCCATATATGCACCCTAGTGGCCAAGATTCTTCATTATGTGGTATAAATTCAAATTATACATCTTCAAAAGAGAAATTGATCTAATCATTGTAGGTTGGGATGGGTCTGATGTTGATGGGCATGTCACCACTTTGCCTTGCAATGGAACTTGACCATTGAGATGTTTCTTTAGATTGAATTGTTAAGATAAAATGAAGCCATGTGGTACTAACAGTTTTCTTATCCATAAACACTTCTATTCAAAGCATTCTCTTCTAGTTAGATATAGGGAAATAGGTATCAAGGAGGATGGTAAGAATTACTTTAGATATAGCAATGATGAAAGCATTGGTGCACGGGGCAGTCAAAATCATGTTTGCAATTGTATTGTATTTTCCCATTGGCCATGGTTGAAAATGGTGAGATGGGATTAATAAACATATATATCAAAAGGAGGATGATCTAATTATAGAAGGAATCAAATGGGAATTCATTGATAATGGGTTAGCAAATTTTTGTCTTTTCTTCTAATTTGTGATTGCAAAATGCGTACAATTATTGCTCAATATTTAGCTCTGAGTCCAGTTTGGTGGAATTATGGAGGCATAAGTCATTTTATAGAGGGACAATAAACTAAATCATTTTAACCATTCAATTATTTGTTGAATTTTTTTTGAAATATATAATTTTTGAACATCATAATTAATTGTGACTGTTTATGTATATGTTATTTAGCATTATTTTACTTTAGTTATGTCATTAAGCAATTATACTTTTAATTATGGATATCACAGTGCATAAAAAGACAATAGAAAACTAAAATTATGCCATAGGCTAGGGAAAAAGCCACAAGGGGAAAACCCTTCAATCCTTTCCTTATATATTCTTTGTCAACAAGAGAAATCCAAGTCAAACTAACCAATGATCCAAGTGCCAAGTAAACCCTCCAAACTCTTCCATAAGATAGTCAACCAATCTTCCATTTTCCTGTCCTTAAATTCCTTTTATTCTCACATCATCATAGGAGAATATAATTCTAAAATTCCATCATCATAAAGAATTGGATCCTTAGGAAATTCACATCATCACAAAGATAGGTGTTATAGGAAACTTGCATCATGATATAGATGGGTGTCAAAGGAAACTCGTCCTCCATAGAAGAATATAGTCTCAAAATTCATATAATTTATTCACCATAGAAGAGTCATGAATTGATTTCTAAATAGTGGAGAGAAGCTTCCTCTAAAAGCTTATTCGACTTGACTTTAGGAGGGATGACTTGGTCAACTTAGAGACACAAATTTACACTTTAAAATTTAATTTTTGTTTTTCTTTTCATTTTCCAAATGGGACATGAAAAAATAAAAACTTATTTTGAATTTAAATTTTTTATTTTTGAATCATAATGACAATATTATGAAGACTAGACCTAGTTACAAATTCCAACATTATTGAGATACACAAAAAATTGAATGAACAAAAAAACATCCTAAATGCTTAAATGGAAAAAATTGGCTTAGATGCTCAAATTAAAGTTGGAACATAAATATCGATATGTTGATTATATAAAATATGCAATATTTAATTTGAATGGTGGATAAGCTTCAAAACATATAGATATAAGGTTATCAAAATACTAGAAAGAGAATTATGTGAACGGTTTCTATTTGTTTCTCAAAATCATGTGTGTTTGGAAAACATATATCCAAAAATATTGGCAAATGAGGTGAAGTGGGATTTAAAATATATCCATTTTTGGCATGAGGCCATGTTATATTGGTATTATGGCATGCCTTATTACTTACATAAATTATTTTCATAGAAATAAAACTCAAAGCTACACCCAACAACAACAAAGACAAAATGATAAGAGTGAAATACAAAACACATTTTGATGGACACTATATTGTAATACAAAATGGATAGGGTATGCTCATATAATATGAATGATGTGACTTATAAACAACAATTTTTATGGACATTTTTAAGTCTCCATAAAAATTCATTGCAACCCTTATAAACAACCATTCCTTTGCTCATATAATGTAGTGTAATAGGGAAATTTCAATATCGACCTAGAGTAATTCTGCCCTAGGGTTTGCTGTAGGAATTTAATTTTATATTTTCCTTATTTAAATGTTCTTACCCATCAAAAATTCAACAATTATTTGTGTCCATTACAAGAAACCAACAGTCATTATGCCATCAGAGAAAAAAATCACGAATTATGAAAAGAGTATCGTATCTTTAACTAGTTTGATTCAATGGAGGTTGTCTAATACCATTTTTGCTTCAAAATTTCTACTCAATGGTTCCACCATTATCAGGGAATTTTAACCTCACTTTAACTTCAGAGACAATAATACAATTTGAATTGAAGATAAACCTATAATTGAGGAAAATAGAGATGGAATCCACAACATATTTTTTCCATATCCAATGTTTCATTCAGGTGGAAACCTTTATTTTATCTTAGTGGAATTTATTATCTCTTTATTCACTTCATCTCAATGTTAAAAACCAACACATTGGATGGATTGTAGGTACAATAAAACATGTAACTCTTAGATATGTCTTCGTAAAGTGAGGGAAGTTCAGGTAGAGTGGATAAAGTTCAAAGATCTAGTATTTCTAATAGACATAGATCAACTAGGAGTGAGAAGATCAGAAGAAAATTCCATAGATGCATGGAATTTTTAATTGTTGAAGGAGGGTCACATTCTTATGATGCTGAGAGAAATAAAGATGTCGAGGTTCCCATGAGGTGCCAACATCTAGTGAAAATATGGGCACCCAAGGACCTTTTTCAGGTTAACACATATTTTTGTCTCAATGAGAAGATACACTGCATTTCTCCATCATCGCTACATGGTTTGGGGATAATTTCCATGGATGAAATAAATGTTTCTTATGGTGGATTAATTGAATTGATGGAGTATGTCAGACCCTATTTACAATTACAAATATTAGATACAACTGGTCCAACATATGCTAGGTATGCAGAGATATAAATTGGTTGCAAATTATATACAACTAAGAGAAAAAAACAAAAATAAAGGATCATCATTGGGGAATATTTTAGGGTTTATAAAAAATACACAACCCGATACAACTAATAAGAAACCTAATAGCATATCTGAGGCACGTGAAGGAAATTGTGTATTCATATTCACAATAAGATCAATAGTTGCAAGAAAAGAGTTGTTGATCAATTATAACTTGAATCAAATAGATACGTGCATTTCCATTATGGGGGCGGTACATAACCTCTCGTCAATGATTATTATATACTATGTTTATCATTCAGAAATCAAGAATGTGTAATTTCGTATATATGATTTCATTTGAAAATGAAAAAATGATCATAAATATGTGTAGTTTACTATGATTCTCATCCTCACATTGACCTTTACCCTTTTTCTAACAACAATCTTCTTGTTAGATGATTCGAGTCTTATCTCTGAGTACAATTTCTATTGATGAGATCATTCAAGCCTTCTCCATGATGCTAATCACAGTTTATATGTGGTGAATATTATGATTTTCTTCTATGAAAATTATACCGGGCCCTTGAATCTAGTCCTAATGAAGTTGAGTGAAGCTAGTGAGGATGGAGCTTGGTAATTGTTGAAATTTGAGTGTAGACAAGAAATTTACTTCTGAAACTTGAAAATTACTTCCAATGATGTAGGTGTTTATTTAAAAAAATTTGAATGTATCATTAAGTGATTATACATTTATAATTTCAACCATAAATAAAAGAAACAATAGATATCATAATTCACAAGTGAGACAAGATGTTTACCCTAGGAAAACCCACTAAGCGAAAAAAACCAATAAAGGAGCCTTACTTATTCGAGTAACTGAGCCAAGATCTCTCTAGACAAAGATCTAAGCTAGATTGTACCATGCAATTTTCTCTAATTCTAGTCACAATACCTTGAATTAAAGAGAATTCATATTTATGATGCAATATTAATTATGCTTCCTATCAACAACTTCTCTTTGAAGTACATGAAATTAATCCACGTTAGAGGTTTTGTCAAAGGCCTATCACAACTTTCAACATAACCTCATTAGTTTTGATTAATATAGTCCTAATATAATACTTTAATACATACCTCAAACTTGAGAATTCTCCCTGTGAGTCCAAATCTCTCTCTAAATCCACAACTCCCTCTGGAATCAAAGCTCCCTTTAAATCCACAACTCCATTTGGATACAAATCTTGCTCTGAATCCAAAATTCTCCACAACCATTTATTTTATATTTTTAATTTCTTCTAACCCTAGACATTCTTCAACATGTACCTGCAATCCTCAGTAGGAGGTCATGGAAAAATAATTACAACCAAGCATGGAATACAAAAAAGAAAAAGTAATTACTAGGGAAATTAACAATAGTAATGATTAAATAAGAGAGGTATAATACTTATCTTTTTCAGAAGGATAAAAACTCCCTCTCTATGTCACATTTATATTGCACATCAACATCCTCATCCTTGACATGATAATAATGATCTAGGGTTTCTTCTTTTCAGTGGAAACATCTTAGCCTAGGGTTTTGTCTAGAAACCTAAGAAATCTCTTATTCAAGCCCTTGAAGCTTTGCTAGGGCTTACAAACCATAGATATTCAAAATTCAAAACCATAAGAGTAATTTGAATAAGGGACAACTCAATATAGGGTTTTGTAAAAAATACCTAGATTTCCTTTCCAAACCCTAAATTCGACCAAGTCATATTCCATAACTTAACTTGATCCAATTTTTTAATTGAAATTCGAATGAAAGATATAATTTCTTATCATGAAAATTACTTGTGACTATTTATGTATGTTTTTATTATAGAATTTACTTCATTCATTAGGTCATCAAGCAATTATACAAGTACAATGAAAAAAATATAAGGAACAACAGAAATTAGGCCAGAGATATCAAATATTGATCTTCTGAGAAGAGTCAACTCCCTCTTAATCTATGGACTTCTTGCATTGCTTGCAACTTTTTCAGCTCCATCTAGCATCCAATTTGTCAGACAACTTAATCCACATCATCATGCACATGCTAGGGTTTATTCATAATTTAGTGGAAGCAATCATTACTAGGGTTTAAACCCTAGAACTTCCTAGATCAAACACTTGCTAGGGCTTATAAACTCTAGATGCTTTATGACCTAATAAATCAATTATGTCTTTATCCTAAATAGATAGGGAATGAATTTTTATACAATTTACATCATATTTCAATAGTATCTCATTCTTCCAACAACATATATTTTGACTTGATAGTCCTTACTTGTCCTTCAATCCTTCCTTCAAGTATGGATTGCTTTAAAGAGATAATGGGTTAGCTCCTTGAAATTTATTTTGTTCATTACAAAATTTATCACTTTTGGATACAATTCAAAATTATAAGGAATTTATTGTCACCACAAACCTTTTGGTCACAAAAATATGTTAGAGTTACAAAGAGATAAATTCAGACTTTGTCTTCCTTTCACAACTTTAGGGATAAAATTTGGATTAACAAACCACATAAGTGCAAAAATACCATTGTGCAGCGAGATTCATATGTCATTTATAGATTATTAGTGTGCCACAGAGACTTGACCCTTTTCATTGATATTTTAAGGTTAGTTTTCTTAGCCATACCAACTTATCAGAGAACATATACCTTCATATTGAACCTTGATTTTATACAAACCATGTCAAAAATTCAAAGATAAATTGGATCATCTTACTATATATATATTTTCCTTCTATTATGTATAGTAAATTGTAATATCATATAACCTTCATGGATTTGTGCCACAGAAATAAAATCAGATTACTAGACATACAAGTATGATCTCAGACTGCTAGTTCTTAATTTATAGGGTACCATTTCAGAATGATGTTTTAAACTATTACAAGCTTAACCTTGTTACTCTTATACATAGATAAAAAAATTAGATGCCAATAGATGAGGCTCATATTTCCATAGGTCGAATTATTTACCACTTTATTGAACAGTATGGGATTGTAGCTTCAATATTAAAAGCTTCAGAGAGTTCAGATGATTTTGCTCGCCTCGGGGAGTTCAAATTTCCTATAACTTAGATCATAGACGTTTCTTAACTTGCACAATTCCCTAGAATTTGCATCATAATGTATTTACCTTATAGTCTATGCAATGATCCATAGATAATACATAATTGGCCTAAGATAAAATGCTTTAGGTTCACAACACAAGTCTACAATTTTTCATAGAATTTAGGTGCCACAAGTTCCATAGATTAAATACACTAAGATTTCGAAGAGAAACACAGTCATGTCATTGTCCTTCTGTTGACGGGATAACTATGGGATATCCCTGGTGTAGAATCCAAATAAGACTCTACACTGTTTGATTTAGGATTCCAATCCGATCTGTAGGCCCTACTTCCAACTATTTTGGTTAAGGTTCTCCTCAGATGAATGAAGTGTGAAAGTAAATAAATTATGAACACCCAATAGGATAGATAACATGAATAGCAAAAACATAAATTCAAAGCATGAATCTCAAGAAAATCATTGTTAGCAATACTTCAAATAATATCCACACATTTATAAGGGATAAATTTACCAATCATGAACTACTTCGTGGTTTTTAACCATATAAACCACAGGTGAGGGCACAATCCATAATGATATAATGAGAACATCAATAAAATATTTTACCAACACAAGAATAAGGTAAAAATATCATATACCATCCATTTGTTGCAAGATAAATCCCACAACGCATAAGACACATGAAGAGAAAATATGTCAGATCTCGTAGGAACTTTCAATTCATTAGGATTAAAATATCCATGGCACTAGAAACTCTTCCCGTGAAAGCCTGGATAGCCACCCAAAATGGAAAAGTCCAAATTCATATCATGCTCCAATCATGGGACAAGTTAGAAAAGGATGTGGACCGAGTTCTTTCCTTGTATAAAAAATTTCTCAGTGGATTCAAATTAGTGGTTGAGGTACACAAAGTTCCTTCTATTGGAGTAGTCAGGGAAGTGAAGAATTGTGAAGAAGTTCTCCAAGAGATATAGGCATTTATGGATCCTCTCAAATAGGCCTCTACCATGGAGAACTTGCAGGTGATGAAAGAAATAATTACTTAGTATGTGGTAGAACTAGCGAGGATATATACCAAGCTGGTGACTTTATCAAATCGGGTCATGGTCATGAAGAACACTTTAATACTAGATGCCTTAGAGTGTCTTCATAGACACAAGGAAGAAAAACAAAATGTGGGTAAATTAGAAGCTAAATACAAGCTCTGGCGTACATACCTTGTGCAAAAATTACATATGGATGTTTCAGAAGTATCCATTGTTAAATTATTAGAATAATACCATTTTTGTGCATAGTAAGATAAAAACTAGAATATAGTAGAATCTCATAGGAATATGAGAGGTCATGAGTCAGTTCAAGAGTCACGGGTAGACCAAGAGTCACTCCTTTTCAATAAATATACCCTCATATTAGGGGATTTTTGAGGTCTAAAATGGGCCTCCTAAGGAAATTATAAAATAATAGTGGAAATAATAAAATAAGGTTAGATTACATCATCAAATTTTAGAGGGAAAAAGAAAAAAACTATTTTTCAACTCATATTTTCAACTTATCTCCTGATGGGTTTGCTTAAATTTCGAGCGAAAACACTCGTTGGATGCATAATTTGATTCCTCATCCAAGGAGTACCCATATTGAATACTTTTGATGGAACCTGCTACACAAAAAATGAGAAATACATGAAAAACGTGATTGCAATCACGTTTTTCATGTATTTCCCATTTTTCATGTAGTAGGGTCCATAAAAAATATGCAACATGGGTACTCCTTGGATGAGGAATTGAAGTTTTCATCCAATGAGTAATTACACTTGAAATTTGAGTAAAACCTTAACCAGATAAGTTGAAAATATGAGTTCAAAAATTAGTTTTATTATTTTATTAGTTTTAATATTTGTACTTTTTTACCCCAAAAATGGTGAATCATCCCCCATGGTTGACATCATCATCTTGAACCCTATTGGTTCTTATAAATTTTATTTTGGTTGTACATTTTTCTTTGGAGGCCCATTTTAGACCTCAAAATTCCCCTAATGGACACATTTCAATGGACTTTATATTTGGAATCATTTTGGTGTATATGGTTTTGGGAACTTAGGACCTTCTAGTGAATGCAAGAATAATTGTCTATTTCCACTTATGGATTATGCCATGGATATTTTCATCCTAATGAATTGAAAGTTCTTATGAGCTCTGGCATATTGTCTCTTCATGTGTCTTTTGTTGGTTGCATGTTATATCCTTTCTATGACTAGTCCCATGCATTGTACGTTGCGTCGGGTGCAATGGTAGCCCCCTCCACAGGGTCCAGGGAAGTGCCCCAAGATTTTTTTTTTTAATGCAGACCAAATTATATTTGGGAAGACCCAAGGATGGTGGGTAGACCTAACCATGGTTTTGTGCATGGGTTTTTCATATGGTTTTGTGCATGATGGTTTTTTTCCCATGGTTTTATGCATGGGTTTTGCATATGGTTTTGGGCATGTCGGTTTTTTTTCCCATGGTATTTTGTAGATCTAGTCAAGAAAACTATGGTTATGTTATAATCTAGGGTTTATGAAAGCTTCGACATGTATATATATGTATTGTAACATTGAAAATAATAGAACGGAAAATAAATGCGGTGGTACCGATCTTAGGATCCAGGGGAAAATCTCCGTGTTTTCTATGTTCACGCCATTGCTTATTTTTTTGTTTTAAGAATTCGTTTTCAGGTAATTTATGTATAGGGTTAAAACCTACATCTTCATGCATTGTGGGATTTCTCTCACAACAACTGAATGGTATATGATATGATTACCTTATGATTATGTTGGTAAACTATTTTATTGATGTTGGCATTATATCATTGTGGACTGTGTGCTCACCCATGGTTTATATAGTTAACGATCACGAACTAATTCATGATTGGTAAATTTATCCCTTATGTATGCATGGATCTTATTTTAAGTCTTGATAACAATGTTTTTCTTGATATTCATGCTTTGAATTTATGATGTTTCTATTCATGGTATCTATTCTATTGGTTGTTCATAATTTATTTATTTTCATTTATTGAAGCTCTATTCATTCTCTCTTAATTCACACTTCATCCTTCTGAGGAAAATCTTAACCAAAAGAGATGGCAGCTAGGCCTACATACTAGATGGGACTCCTAAACCAAAAAATGTAGAGTATGATTAGGATTCTACACCAGGGAGATTCCCTAGACGTTGGAGGTACATTCCATCCCATCATCAACTTCAGAGATTCAAACTTAACAAATTTTCTTTGATCATAGTGAGAAGCTAGGTTGTCTCTTAGAGATTCCATTTCATATGTTAGAGAAGTAATGCAATTCAGATCTAAAATTCTTTCAAATTGCAATATATTCAAATTGTTTACCTTTTATTTCGATCTCATGAGATTTAAAATGTCACATAAACTATTGCTTTCTTCCTATACCACAGGGAACTCAAACTTGAATATTCATTAGGTAAAATTCATATGCTACGAAATAAAGATATTTTGGATGAAATATATATCCTTGAACTAGTACACTACCTCCAGACTTCTTCCATATATTAATGAAACAAACTTCAGAATATGAGGCATAGTCATGCCATTGAGAACCTCCTAATTTCTTCACAAAGATAATTCATACCTCAACACAAATATGTAATGCAGATGATTACTTTGTGACTCTTTGATCTTAAACTAATGGCTTGAAAATGCAGGTCCTAGATTTGAAAATGCCATAATTACTCAAATGCATGGTACAGGACTAGTCCTTTAATCATCATGTTTTTATGAATTTATATGTCCATCAATTAAATGTTTATGTTGATACCTGTTCTTTAATATTTTAAAAAAATATTTCACTGTTATAATTATATTATTATGTGGCATGATCCATGTGGAAAAAGACCCACATAGTCAAAATAAACAATTAACAATTTCACTTTACCTTTAATGTGAAATTTTGATTATTTTTTTATATAATCAAAATAATAAATTTTCTTTTGTTGAAACATGTAGTCTGATCCCCATGAATATGACGTTCTTGATGAGGAAGAGTTGTGGTCATCCCCAAACTTTGAGGTCACATTAAAAAATTATGTGAAGAAAATAAACAAACAACTCTTTGAGTTGATTTGCAGGAATGATCACAGTCCTATGACTGAGGCTAGGATCAAGAATATGAGAGAATATCTTGAGACATACAAAGTAATAACCATATTTTAAAGTGAGTTTTTTTTTTTTTAATATCATAAGTTTAATTCTAAAAGTTTTTTTTGTTTTACTTTTACATTATTTAATTGAAAAAGTATTTTCTTTCTTATGTAGTGTTATTTGGAGGAAATCCCCCCCCCCCACCGCCACATAAGTCAGTTGATCCTCAACTCGGTGTTGTATTAGTGGAACTGACAATGCACAACATGAGTGATTGATTAGCACTAGCACCATGCATACATTTGCTCCCAATACTGACACTAGGTCCACACCATTGGATCTGACCCACGAGCACATGACCCCAAAGCCAAACACGTAGCTAGGCTATGGATTAGGTGGTGACAAAGGTGACCCTAGTACTGATGACATTATGAGTTAATTTCCTAGAGAATCGCATGTTAAGATCACGGGGAAATTTTCTTACACATTTTTGGTGAATGACGAAGGACATCCAATAAATACACCAAAAATTCCTAGTTTTTTTTTAACTGTTTTCATATTTTCTATCTAAAACATAAATCATATATATTATTATTTTAAAACTAATGATCATATATTTTCGCATATATGTAACAAATTGTTTTACACAAAAATGGATGACAAAGCATTAGATTTTTTTGGGCCCACAATACTTGAAAGGTAGAATTGCCAAAATTCCAACCTGAAAAAAGAGGGTTTGGACTACCTTTAAGATCTATTCGGGGTGGATAAATTCAATAAAATCAAGGCCATCTCCGTAATAAAAAACAATTAAAATATTTATGAGACCAGTATAGGAAAAAATTGATAGATAACCCTAGGTATGAGTTCCTCCCATGATTCTTGAGATGGAATGGAAGGGCCTCATCAAGGACACAAAGTGGAAGCAAATGAAAAAAGAAGGGAAAAAACCCCCCGGTTAAGGTATAAATTACATCTTGAATTCAATAATTTTAATTTTCTTTAGTTTTGAATAAAATTGTAGTATATAACAAACTCGAAACTTTTCATAGGCTCCCAGACACTTCGAAGGCAACGAAGGAAATCCTCAAGAAGCATGTGTAGAAAAATTTGGGCCAATGAAACTATTTGAAGCTACAGGCACAAAATGTAAGTAAGAAAACGTTCTTAACAATATTTTACATTATATTTCATTCCAACATTTTGGTAATTTCTTTAGCAAATAACAAAAAACAATACTCTTATGCAATTCAGGGTGATGTATTCAAAATTGAAGTCACAAAGAAAGACCTCCATATTGGTTTCAAATTTAGATTTAAAGGAAAAATCGAGCAATGAAAAATGATGGGGAAAACACCAATATCTAGTTTGAAAGAAAGGGTAAATAAAAATCAATCCATATTAACCTTTGATTATTTATAAAATACAATCATGTTTTATATAAATTTAATGTGTTGCTTTGCTTTAATTAGTGGAGGAGTAGAATAAATATGGACGATCCCATGACTAATGAGCACCAGTGCTTTGATAGTGCACACCAAATATTATGCGAATTAATCCCTCTTGTGGACAAGAGAGATCTCCCTAGTATTCTACGAATAGCTAGAAACAAGCATCCATTACGAAACCTTTTTCTCTAGACTGTTTGCAATTCAAAATTATTAGAAGTAAAGAGAGAGGACATACCTATAACTTGAAATCCAACGTTCTATGCAGTATTTTATCCAGTTGCTCCAAAGAGGCTTCTCTAGTAAGTAGAACCTGCAATCAAAGACAAGACAAAATAATCAAAGAAACTGCAACATATAATAATCAAGAAAAGCTAATCCAACTTAGTCATCAAGGAGTCTAAATATTGATGTTATTCAATAAGAACAAGAACAACTCAATGAGAAAAAGAGATCCATATGTATTATATTTGAACAAAAAGAGTAGTCTTACAACCTGATGCCTTGATGTCGTATAGATTTCTCCCAGGGACCTGAACAATCGTTTCTCCTTCGGTTTGACAAGCCTTCCTCTCCAAATACCAGCATGGAGTTATGGACATAAGGATGTGATCATTCTCATGTCAACAACAACTTACTAGTGTGGAAAGTATGTACTCTTGAGAATTCTCTTCAGCAATTGCAATCTACGATGTATGTAGAATATTAGCATCTACAATCTACTGTACAGTCTACCTTTGAGACTGAAACTTGAGCTAAATTTATAGGGAAATGGAGGTAGTTTTAGTTCCATGAAGAGGGGGATGGATTCCTCTCATGAAGGGATTTGAGCTCCATGGACCAAGGGATAAGCTCCATGAGTGGAGGGATAAAACTCAAACTGATCGCGCCTCTAGAAGCCTCCAGTTGGGAGAATATTCGACTAGCTGGGCTTCTAGAATTTACTTTTTATTTAATTTGACTTCTTATGGGGGTTCGTAGGTTTTATTAATAGAATGTGAGGGAGCTTCCGCAGGGTATAGAACAAGTATCTGCAAACCCGCAAGAAAAGGCTAGAAAAAGTGCGGAGGTAGACTTTTAAGGGTTTTAATGAGATTTTATCCAATTCCAAGACTTGGTTTAGGAAAATTAGGGTTTTTGAATTCTAAGGCAGCATGATATAGGTGGTGATAGACCTACACAGACAATCAAATGCCATGGTGAAAAAATAACGTGTAACACCAACTAGAACATTCTGGTGCTCCTGGGGAACCCCCATGATAGTGGGGTGCAACCCCAATATATTGCTTTGACTGATGAGGTCCATGGCGGTAATAGGTATGTATGTTAATCGTATACTTAAGAATTTCATGCTCATAAAGTATGTACTTCTATTTTTTTTTTTTACTTATTCATTTATCATTTTCTACTTATTAATTTTGTGGTTTTAACGGCAAGGCATGCCATATAGAAGGATCCTCAAGCAGAATAAGACCATGAGGCAAGAATTGCAATGGTGTCAACTAGCGCACAAGGCAAATAGTTACATTCCATAGGTATTTTTTATTATCAAAAAAATATCTCAATGATATTCAATAACTGACCATATAAATTTAGTATTTTTTGTATTATATTTGCTAATTTTTCATAGGGCTATGTTTTTCTTTTCTTTAGATAATTGCATTTCATTATTTACACATTGAATTCACCCCACAACATCATAACATAATTCAACATCATATGCAACTATATAGATAGAACAATATCATCATCAATGCAACCGAACATAAAGGAACAATAGAAGAAAAACCTTCACACATAAATATAATAGGATTAGTTCAAGACTAGGGAAGAACCCTACAAGGTGGAAAACCCTTTCAAATCCTTATTCATATTATATTGTCATTGAATTTTTCGAGAAAGAGACAATACAATAATCTAATTCTTTATCCATAAGAATATCTAACAAAAATCACCCAAACAATATCTCAAAAGATGAATCCAATAATAATTATGATCAATATCATGATTCAGAATTTCGCGATCAACTGTCATCATCAATAGCGGTAAATTGCTATAATATGCGGTCAACTGTAAAAATAAAATCCTAGTTTACAGCCACAAGGAGAGTGTATGTGCGTGCATTTGAAACCCTCCAAACTTAGGCATAGGCTTGTGTGTGTGAAATTACAACAAAAAATATCCTGTGGTAACCTTGCGACTGCAAATCAAAGAAGAGAGAAAGAGAATATTCTTGATGATAATGCCTAAATGAGGGTCACTTGACTTGTATTTATAGGTTTCCAATGGTGTCTAGATTCTTCTTTTGAGCTGACCTGTCTTTTTGTGCACATGTGGGTTTTAAATTTTTTTTTTTTTTTTCCTTAATCAAATTAAATTATTCCAAGGGCTAGGAAGAGTATTTATTAATGAGGAAGACTATTAAAAGGAGGGAATTTGTCCCCAAGCTGTCAAGTTAACACTCCCTCTCATAGTGAGAAATCACCAACTGAAACATATGTCCCATAATAAGTATGCCATTAAAAAATATCGTCACTACTCATCATGTCTCATGTTTTATTATTCTGCTCGTCTGCTCATTTGTGCTCATCTATGCTTATTTTATCATTTCTTCTTATGCTACTTTTCTCATTATCTCTACTCATATGTTGAATACCCTTGAATCTAAAATACAAATAATTTGACATTGGAGCAGAGTCCAAGCTATCACCCTCTATTTATCGGAGAGCCACTGCTACCACCCTTAAAACTATGCAAGTGAAGAGCCTAAATATAAAACCCGGTAATATCATTAGTGGGGAGCCAATTATACAACCCGTATAAGCATTAGAGAACCTAGATCAATCCGCAACAAAATTTGGGAGCCTAACCCAAACCTCTATTGGAAGACAATAAGAAATATATGACTCACTAAGAGATGAGGATCAAAAATATCCTTTTGCTAGAAAAATAGGCAAGATACTACCCACCAAGAGGCGAGGATAAAAACTCTCCTATTGTTTGTTGACATTCCCATTAGGACCCTGAAGGGTCAAGTGGTATAACACCTACATCCTCTCACTTAGGCAATATAATACTTACTGAGAGGTAAGAATCACAACTCTCCCAAGTCAGTTGGGAAGGATACAACTTACCATGAATGGTAAGGACCAAAACTCTCCCAATTCACCTCAACCCATTAGACAGATGGGGAGGAACAATCCTAACAAGCCCAGCTTGTGGGTAGGATTTCAACTGGGGTATACTATGTCATGACTCAAAGATGAAAATAGGTAGGATGCTACTTACCATCTGGTAAGGATCTCAACTATCCTATTTCCAGAAAATAGGTAGGATACCTCTTACTGTGAGGTAAGGATCACAACTATCCTATTTTCCAAAGTTCCCTCAACCTCAGGAGCTCTTCAGCTCAATTCCTCACCCTGGGAGCTCAGATAGGGGGGAAGAGATAGCTCAATGGCCTTGATCATCCTACACCCTTACCTAGGAAGGTCACATCGATCAATCCATGCTGCCCTTTGTAGATCATAAACATATCAATGTGCTCACATCCAGTACATGCTTAAACAATTCACTAAAGAGTTTAATCACACTTCCTCATACATTACCAAGAGTAGCAATCCTTTGTTTTTCCTATTCGTGTAGGACATCAAATCAAATATTATGTTAGAAAAAAAATATGTCACAAAAGGATACCTTATTCTTCATTTCTTCCTCTCAAGAAGGTAGCGACCACAAGATTAATCTTGTCTCATATAACGGTCGTGTTTCAAAGCATGAAGATATCTTTGTCTCAAAAATATACTAAATTTTTTTCCAATTGGATCCCACTCTTTATTGTCGCAATGTACCACTGTCATATCCAAGACTTTCTCAAAAAGTTCTCCAAAGAGATTCCTCAACTAACCTACCCCATAGCTAGCTATGCTAACACCATTTTAATTAACCTCGACCATGCTTAAATATACAAACTTCTATTTCTTTCTCATCAAAATGTCACTGCATATCCAAACCTAAATCATCACCCATATGTGTTATCTATTTCAATAATTCTTTCCAACCCAGTCAACATTAGTTAGTCATATATCTCTTAAAGTATCTCAGACCAAGATTAATCATCCCATGCGAATATCTAAAAAATGTGCTTGGAAACAACCCAATGTGTATGAATAAACTCAATAGTGAATTGACTTATGTTGTTTTCTACAAAACATATATATAGATGGGTGTTACAAGGAACATCAATGCCTCATTCAATTTTCGGTTTCCAAGTTAGGTTCGACAATATCTCTACATAACTTCTTGAAATCCAATTCCATCGGGGTGTCCAAGGATTTTAATTTCCACTTTCTAAAAGATTTACGATATATTTTTCTTTTCCAAACTTTATAAAGTAATTCATCATGACAATATTATTCATTTCAAACTTTAGAGGCCAATTCCCTCTTAATTTGATCATCAAAGGCTCATTACATGTCAAGAATAGATCGTCATCATATAAAACCAAAATCAAAGGCATAACTTGGACCACTTTTGAAGTAGAGGTTCGAATTGACACATGTTCTAGGATTCTCCAGGTAATCGTCAATGTGGACATGCCAGGATCTAGAATCTTTCTTCAAACCATATAATGGTTTCTACAAACATAATACTGACCAAAGAAATATGCTCAACCTCAAACAAATTAATTCTATGTAATCAAATCAACTAAGTATACTTATCAAGCCTTAAATGTGAAATTAGAACAAATATCAAAGCCATGAAATTTAATGTCAATATCACTGTTAAAATTTTCAATCCAAGTCCCCAAGTAGAGTTCGTATCCAAGTACCAGGTCACACCATTATCTATTTGACCCTTCATTTATAATATCAATTCAAACTTCATCAAGTCATCAAAATGATCATAATATGAATAATTTCTCCCACTAAATGTGAATGCATACACCAAGGATAAGTCATATAAGTTCCATCCATTCATTGTGATATTTATGCAATAAAAAATAATTTCATTTTGAATCACAACTATTTACACTTCAAACAATGAGCCAATTCCAATTCCAATGTAGAATCAATATTGAATACCAATATTAATCACTATGCACATCCTGTCCTGCCACATCAAGGAAAATTACCATTGTCAAGTACCAAATCTGATAAAAACACTAACTTGTTATTATTGTGAATTTAATCAATGCATAAGCCAAAATATATCTATGAACATTTAAGCATCATGTCGAAATTCTAATACTATTCACCTATATTAAGTCAATCCAATAAGCCAAATTTTGTCAAACCCTTGCAATGTTTACCAAATAACATCATATACTAGTTTCAATGATAACATATTGATATGCATATTCTAGTCCCTTGCAAACAGAAAATTAGTTAGTAAATTCACATTCTATGTAATATGTCAAACATTCAAACTTCCCTACTCATAGAACTCTCTATTATTTGCTCCATATTTGTAGGATTATCATACTCCTGTTGTTCTCCTGGTTTCATGCATAAGGATTTAGTTTTAGTGTCCTACATGCTCAACCACACTCACATTCCTTCTTCTGTGCGGCTGGGAGGCGTATAACCGCACCCTTAAGCCTTTCTCCCAGCGGTTAGGGCTTGGACTAGGATAAACCTTCTCTACTCAGATCATAACTTTCCAAAAACTTCTTCAACAAAATCATATGGTTATTCATGACCATAATTATTCCTTCAAAAGTCAAGTGTATCCTTTTCAAATAATAAGTGTTGAGATATCATGGAGAGTTTCTCCCTGTGAATGGGAAGCCAATTCAGTCATCATCATTCAGAACATTTACCTGCCTATCATAATATTGTTATGTATACAAAAAAATATTATATCATGAAATCAAACTATATTAAATTCTTATATATATATATATATATATATCATGGTCATAACATATCAACATCAACTACTTTACAAATACTAGATATTACACTTACTTTTTTGTGCATGCATGAGTCATTTATAAAGGTGATATTCTCATTATAACTCAAGGCTTAACTTCCATATGATATTAAACCTAAAATACTAAAACAATGTACTATACATACCTTGTAACATTAGATACCTTTTCAACTTGTAGTTCCTATTTGTCATTGGTAGTTGTATCACTTGCATATGTAATTTCCAGATGCTACTTTGAAACATTTTCATAAGTACCACCAGGTATTTTCTACCCTCACTAAATTTCTTTTCCTTCACCTTAGATGATGATTAAGAAGGATATACTTATCACATATCATCTAGAAGTATTCACATACTCAAATATGTAGGAAGCAATAAGAAATCATAAAAAACAATAGATATAAACAAGAATCATATCACAAATAATTAACAAAAATATAAAAGGTACTTATATTTAATTAGAGGTGATCAACTCCTTCTTGAACCATACTTCAAGATTCAATATTGTCTGTTATCCATATGTTTTATTTAACATATCCAATTGTTTTCATCAATAACTATTCCTAATTGAGACTAGCCCAACTAGGGGTTCAACACTGCACAACTCAAACCTTTATCATATTCCAGGCTTTCTTCCAAACCTCAACCTCATGATATCCATCAAACCCTAATAACCAGATTGCCTAGGGTTTCCTTCAAACCCTAGTATTTTTTGAGGTCTCCTCCATATTCTCTTGCTCTTGTCAATGGTGTCTTAACAAGGGATATCTCAATGAATTTGCTTCTGACCATCTTTGATACCATGCTAGTTTTTCTTAGGGCTATATTGTTCTTTGCTTTAGATAATTTCATTTAATTATTTACACATTGAATTCACCCCACAACATCATAACGCTATTCAACAAAATATGATTTATACACTCCATGCTTTAGCTTTTTATCATTTGAATGATTCATTCTATCACTCTTCACTTGCTTAGGTTGATCTACACATAATATGATTTTATCCATTTCTAACAATTTGACCAAACTTTATTTAAGAGAGTAATTATCACTGAATCTTTATACTAGTGTTATGTGCAATAATTAGACTAAATATTTGATCAAGATTACGGTATCTTGGCCATAAACTAGTTCAAAGGATGAATGGACCATGGAGTGATTGTGGAGTTTGGACTTCCTAGAGAATTGTGGGAAGGAACTACACCCTATTTTTTTAATCCAATCTACAAAATTTCATGAATGTATTGGAGATGATATTTATTGTTGCTTCAACCACCACATTTACATGATGGTAATGTGATGACTTATTAAAAACCATTATGTTAATTTCCTGATGATGTTTTTTTAGCAAAATGAATTCCATTTTCACTTACTAGCTTTATAAGGGGCATCCAACCTTGGGGAGCACCTTTTGAAAATGAAATCGCACAACTACACTTGTGTTATTCTTCATTCTCATTATATTTGGCCACTTTGTATAAATCAAAGTTATTTTTTTTGTAGGTTTTCTGTTGTGGTAGGTTAGTGCATATAATTAATTTTTCAAAGTTGTAAAAGGAAACTAGTGCGACGTAAATAATCTAATTTTTTTTTTTCTACATATGGATATTTTTTTTTGGTAGGAAAGTATAGAACATTATATTAGAAAAAAATCTACATATATTACATTTAGAGAATCCTTCAAGGTATAGGTGTCTGAACCCTTCCTTCTTCCCTTGGTGGGGAAATCAGAATGGATACTAAGTAAAAAAATGATTTGATTTCATGTCCTAGTGTATAAGAAAAAACTTAACCATATTACAGTCACATCTGTTTGATGAAATTGCATTGAAGACTGAAAGATTCGATAACAAAGAACAATGATAGAAAAAACTAGAGGGTCGAATGACTTGGTCATGTTGGACATTTTCCTTTGGTCTCAAGATAGGCCTACTAAGCACGAGTTCAATCATATTTTTCACCATAATTATCCATATCCAATGTTTCCTCGACAATGAGGAAACCATAAGTGTTGTGGTTGCAGGGGGAGTTTTCCATTCAGCTGGCTGAGTGTCTGTTGTTGGAGGATTCTAAGAAATTCCCTCCCTAGTTACCATAAAATCCTACAAAATTTTTCCTCTGCCACGACCATGACATGCCGAAATGATGGAAGGGTTGGGAGAGGGGGTTCCTTTCAAGAGGATGTCGCTAGGACGTTGCTTTGAAGAAATATCTTGAGCACTGGAAGAGGTGGAGGATGACATATTGGGAGGGAAATTGACACCAATGATTTATGAAAGGCGAAATAACATGGTTATGATATGGCTAGAATATGCATTGGATTCAACTACATGACGTTTATCATGGTTTCATTCTCACTCTTGGTCCCAAATATGCCTTGCCGGAGCATTGAAGATGACCCAAATATCATCCATAATTCTTCACATGTTGGTAGGTTCCAGGGTGGCAACACTTCTAATGATATGGTTTGGAATGTCCAGGTCGACGGGAAACAAGATGATTGGGAGGGCACCCTCTCCCCTTGCCACCACGATGAACATGTCCACATTCTTTGACCATGATTTATTGTAGGATAACAATAATGTAGGGGGGATAACAATTCTTGTGGGAGTTGGGTATGCCCATCTACTCTGGGCTTCAAAGACTTATTCTGAGGAATGAAGTTAATGACGACAAAGCATAGGAATTAACATAGAAGGGATCATTAAGTGACACATGAGTCTGAACCATAGAAGAACCATCAAGATGGTACATGTGAGGAGGTGTTAGGTCCCTATATTACTAGTATAGTCCCTTATTGTTGTTAGTGTAACCCCCTTATTGTTATTATTGTACCCTTGTAACCCCCATATTGCTATTATTGTGCCCTTAAATTATTATTGTTAGGTCGGCTAGGATTACATTGTGGCCCCATGGACTCCTCTATATAGAAAGGAGGTTTTGTAATTTGTATCATCCAAGAATTGTTCATTCATGTAATGTATTGGATGTTTCCCCCTCAAAGTGGCTTATTTCTAAGGCGTTTATATCTCTTTTCTTCTATTTTTGGAGCTCGTTTCATAACATTTGGTATCAGAGCTTTGGATTCTAGGGTTTCGCTGCTCCAAACAGGTCATCGTGGAATTTTCACTATAAATTTGTTTCTACGAAGGTTTAGAAGCTGAAATTTTTAGAGTGTGAATTTGAACTCCTGAGGAAAATCTTCACAAAATTTCATAGCTTGGTCTGCAATAGTTTCAGAGATATGATCTATGGAAGTTAGGGATTTTTGCAGGCGCCTGAATTTCACTTAAAAAGGTCATTGCAAAATTTTCGCTATAAATTTTTTCTACGAAGGGTCAGAAGCTGAAATTTTTAGAGCGTGAAGCTGAAATCTTGAGGAACATCATCACAAAAATTCAGAGATTGGTTCGCAATATTTTTAGATATATGATCTGTGGAAGTTAGGTCTTTTTCAGTCTATCGAATTTCATCTCAAAGAGGTGATCGTGGGAAAATATTCATAACTCTCTCTGAGCATCAGATTGGAATTCTATAAAAAGTGACTGGAAGTACACAGACTGTAGTTTCCTGTCTATAAATTTCCAAGCCAAAGGAGAAAACAGTGAAACATGACAAGTCGTACAAGTTTTCTTTACTCAACCAGTCCATAATTAGGTCATTGTGGGATATTGGACATAACTTTGAGTTGAAGAATCCAAATCAAGTCAGACCTATGGAATTTGATAGAAGCTTCAGAGGACTAATACAAGGTTAAATTTCAGATATTTAGGATCTGCAAGTATACAGATAAGTCAATTTCAATATTAATGTCCTCAAAAGCAAGTAAAAGGTGTGTATTTTTTTTCCGACTTGCATAAGTCTTGTTTGAAGAATCAAGTTGAATAGATTCCAAGGAAATATTGTAGAATAGATATCAGTATTGGATTCTAAAATGGCCCCTGAAAATAATTCAACACCCATTAAGCCTTTAGAAGGCTCTACTATGAATCATGAAGACAAATAATGGCAACATGCCATATCAAAATTACAAGAGAAAGTGCAACAAATTTCGCTCTCGCAAAGAGAAACAAAAAATGACATGGAAGTTTTGAAGAAAGGCATGGAAACTATGATGGATGGTTTGAAGAAAGGCGTGGAATATAAGATGGATGGTTTGAAGAATGGTATGGAAGCTAAGATGGATGGCATGGAATCTAAGATGGATGACATTAAAGCTAAGATGGAAAACATGAAGAATGATCTAAAAGCAGACATGGAACATTTGACAAAGTTGATGCAAGAAATGTTTCCTAATGGTGAAAAGATAGTAGAGGAAACTCATGATGAGAAAAAAAAATGTTAATTGTGATTTCATAAACTCTAATGTTGGAGGGAAGAACCACCATATTCCAAAAATGGATATGAGGAAGTTTGAACGAAAGGATCCTGTAACACGGATACTACAGATGGAGCAATATTTTGATCTTAATAATGTGCAAAACACACTAAAGGTACGCATTGCAACTTTACATCTAGAACGAAATACATTTGTATGGTATCGATGGCTTTTCTCCCGTAAAAAAAATCTCACTTGGTCAATTTATACGGATGAAATGATAGCACATTATGAGGATACAAAGAGCAACACTTTCTTTAGCCAATTGATAAATCTCAAACAAAAGTGTTCAGTGGGGGAGCACATTCAGGACTTCCAAAAATTGAATATAAGGGTAATTGATATTCGAGAGGAACACATGATTGATCTCTTCATAAGTACTTTAAAGGATAACATCCAACATGAAGTTCACGTTTTGGAACCTGATTCATTGGAGAAGGCATTCAAGTTGGCAAGAAAAATTGAAAGTAAAATTATGGCGACAAGGAAGCCTACCACTCACTTCTATAAAGATGGAAGTGTTGCTACTCCTAGATTTCCACAACCTACAAGGTTGAAAACACAAAAATTGGAAGAAAAAAGAGCAAAAGGGTTTTGCTACAGTTGTGATAGGAAATACACTAAAGTTCATAAGTGTGCTGAGAAGAAATTATTTTACATAGATTGTGAAGAAGAAGAAGAAAATGAACAAGAATCTTCAAAATAAGAGGATATACACCAGGAACCAGCCTTAGAAGAGGAGGAAATGAGTCTGACCATATCGTGTAATGCATTGGCAAGAATTACCACTCCTCAAGCTCTCGAGATAGAAGGAAATATCAAGAAGAAAAAGGTAATAGTGTTGATTGATTCAGGTAGTACCCATAATTTTATTCATTGTAAGGTAGCCAAGGAACTGAAATGTTTCCTATACCCAGCACCAAAATGTCAAGTGATGGTTGAAAATGGAGGAACTATAAATTGCTCTGGAAAATTCCATAATATCAAGCTAACCATGGGGGAATATGTATTGAATAGTTCAATTCTTTCCATTCCTATGGGAGGTGCTGATGTTGTACTAGGAGTACAATGGTTATAATATTTGGGGACGGTAGCTTTTAATTTTCAAGAACTTTTCTTGAAATTTTTTTCAGAAGGAAATGAAGTCGAATTACGAGGTATTGCAGGGAAGCTGGGAAAGATAATAAGCTCTAATGTCATGACAAATCTTCTAAACAAAGAACAAGGAGGCGTAATTGCACAATTATGCTCACTAGAAGTTCCAACATCAAAATCATCTATTTATGCAGATCTCCAAAAAGTCTTGGAAAATCATTCGAAGGTGTTTGAAACTCCCAAAGGACTCCCACCTATTCTTGATCATGATCATGCTATTCATTTGATTCCAGGAAGTGTTCCTCCAAACATCAGGCCTTATAGATATCCTTATGTCCAAAAGAGAGAAATTGAATATATGATTGCATAAATGTTAGAGGTGGGTATAATTCAACCTAGTGAAAGTTCTTTCTCTGCTCCTGTAGTATTGGTACACAAGAAGGATGGATCATGGCATATGTGTTCGGATTATAGGGAGCTCAATAAGCTCACCATTAAAGATAAATTTCCCATTCCTATGATTGATGAATTATTGGATGAATTACATGGAGCAATTTATTTTACCAAGTTGGATCTTCATTCAGGATATCATAAAATTAGAATGAAAACTGAAGATATTCTGAAAACATCATTTCGAACTCATGAGGTCATGATGAATTTTTGGTCATGCCTTTTGGCCTTACCAATGCACCTTCTACATTTCAAGGGTTGATGAATTCCATTTTCAAACCCTTCCTTAGAAAATCCATGCTAGTATTTTTTGATGATATATTAATCTACAATAGGTCTTGGAAGGATCATGTTCAACATGTTGATAGGGTGCTCAAACTATTGCAGGAGAAACAATTATATGCAAAAACATCCAAATGTTTCTTTGGAGTACAAGAGGTGGAATATCTGGGTCATATTGTATCTCACGAGGGTTTTAAGGTAGACCTTAACAAAATTAATGCCATTAAGGAATGGAAAGTCCCCACAACCATAAAGCAATTGCGAGGATTTCTCGGGTTAATAGGGTATTATTGCAAGTTTGTTAAGAATTATGGGAGAATAACAACACCTCTAACAACATTAATGAAGAAAGATGTATTTTCATGGACTCCTGAAGCAACTAAGGCCTTTGAACATCTTAAAGAGGCAATGTTCCTAGCACCGGTCTTAGCTACGAAAAACTTCATGAAAACCTTTAATGTGAATGTGATGCCTCAGGAAATGGAATTGGTGCTGTTTTAATGCAAGAAAGAAGACCCATTTCTTCTGAAAGTCATCCAATCAAAGGAAAGAATTTACAGAAAGCTATTTATGAGAAGGAAATGTTAACAATACTACATGCACTAAAGAAATGGTGAACTTACCTAATGGGAAGACACTTCAAGGTAAAAAATGATCATGATAGTCTTAAACACTTTTTGGAACAAAGACTATCTTCAGAAGAGAAACAAAAATGGGTCACAAAGATGTTGGGTTATGAATTTGAAATAATCTACAAAAAAGGGAAGCTAAATGTTGTTGCAGATGCACTATCAAGAAAGAATGAAGAGGTGGAAGCATTGCTTTGTGCCATTTCTATTATCCAACCAGATTGGATAACCGAAGCAAGAGATGAATGGAAGAAGGACAAAGATGTATGGACACTCATTCAAAAGTTGCAGCAAGATCCTAGTACATCTGATACATTTAGTTGGAAAAATGTTTCCTTATGGTACAAAGATCGCTTATATCTTTGTAAGAATTCCCAACTAAAACAAAAGATTCTTCTGGAATTGCACACTTCTCCTTTAGGAGGACACTCAGGATTTTTAAAACTTACCACAGGGTGAAGAAAGAATTTTTTTGGGATGGCCTTAAATCTGATATTCGAAAGTTTGTGGCGGAATGTTTGGTTTGCCAGCAGAATAAAGTGGAAACAATTAAGACCCCAGGAGTTCTACAACCTTTATCCATTCCAAGTCAACGTTGGGAGGAGATTTCAATGGATTTTATCACAGGTTTACCTAAGTCTGAAGGAAAGAGTGTCATCATGGTGGTAGTTGATAGACTTAACAAGTATGCACACTTTTGTGCATTATCTCATCCATTTAAAGCAAGTACAGTTGCTACTACATTTATGGACAGAATTCAAAAGCTACATGGAAGCCCAAGGGTTATTGTGAGCGACAGAGATCCCATTTTTACTGGAAATTTTTGGACGGAGTTATTTTCTTGTTTGGGTACCCAATTAGCTCATAGCTCATCTTATCATCCTCAATCTGATGGTCAAACTGAGATAGTAAATAAATGTTTGGAAGGATATCTTCGTTGTTTTGTATCTAATAAACAAACATAATGGGTCAAGTGGTTACCTCTTGCTGAA
This sequence comes from Pinus albicaulis, assembly GCA_034641835.2. Lineage (NCBI taxonomy): Eukaryota > Viridiplantae > Streptophyta > Pinopsida > Pinales > Pinaceae > Pinus > Pinus albicaulis. The sequence continues at coordinate 1,256,463,193 of CM076575.1, read as the reverse complement.
TGGTGGTATAACACTTCCTTCCATACTGCAGCAAAAATGACCCCATTTATGGCACTTTATGGATATCATCCACCATCCATCACATGATCTTTAAGGGAAAATTTGAAGGTTCAAGAAGTGGAAGATCACATCGAGCATCAACAAGAAGTTCTCCAACTCTTAAAGGATAACCTGAATTTGGCACAAAATCGAATGAAACAATAGGCAAATCAACATCACAGCGAGAGAATTTTTGATGTAGGAGACTGGGTATTTTTACGGCTACAACTATACAAACAAATTTCCCTCAAGCAAGCTAAGAAGGATAATAAATTATCTCCAAAGTACTATGGACATTATAAGATGATGCAGGGCTAACCCTGCAAAACCCATAATCTCTCCTCTCGAACTATGTATACAAAAATTCATCTCAATAATTGCCTAAATAAAACTCCAATGCCTGGGAAAATTCACACACCTTCATTCACGGAAGCTTCATCTTAACAATCATTACACTATGATTATCAAATCATACAACCAATTCTCATATGCAGAAGCTCTTCAAACATATGGTTCAAAAACCACAACCCCAACAATCTACTTTTCTAAACTTCAAATAGCATCTAGAACCCAAATCATACTCTCATAGAAATCTCTTCCAAAATTCTTAGAAAAAGACTTTCATTAAAGCCCATTGGTTTTATTTTAACCCCAAAATTCACATATGGCTTTTAATACAGGATTTTAAAATCAAAATTCAATAAAAAAATGCGCCCATGCTTTAAAAGCTCAACTTGGCAAAGTAACCAAAGTAATCGATATTATGCACTATAATATCAATTAAGGATACATGAAATCTTCACGCAAACGCCACCATAACATTTGGCCACCCAGTATTATACCCATTCCATTCAACGCCATAATAGACCTGGCCACGGTTTTAATATATGTTTTATCGATACAAATGTGACTTACCACTGCATATCCACCACCTTGAACGGCCTTCACATCCTAGCTGGAACGCCTTCCTCTGCATCGACTCTAACTCCTCGCGCTTCAATTCATTACTTTCCCATCGCCGTGTTAATTTTTATTCTATTGTTGAGTTTGAACACCTCAACCTGCGCCTTCAAGCATGCCAAAATAGTGTTCAATAATTTATATATCACTCTGATGTAAAAAAATACGTACTTACCCATCAGAAACACTGCGTTCTGCTCATTTCAATTCTTCTTCGTTCTTTAAAGTACCAGCGCCCTCTCATTACGAATTTCCTTCTGCAAATCGACTCACGATTTTTATTTACCATTCATCAAATGCTTTGTGCGTTTTATAATCTTCTGGCTCTGACCAAATCAAACCAACAGAAGGCTGTCCAGATTCATATTTAAATCTGTCGAGTTTCCCAAAGGGAAGTAATGCTACCTCATCTCTGATTCAATGGTGGCCATGTGGCCTCACTTATATAGAACAACGTTGCAAGCGACGTGGGAATTTTCACAAACATATGAAAGTCGACCCTTTAATCCTCACTTTAATTTCTGTGCAGGTTTGAAAACCGTCTTTACTATTCAGATTAATGGTTCTGACTTCTCTAATGCTATTCAAGTCTGTAACAGGTTGACACATTCAACCTCGATCCCTGCAATTAAACCACCTCTAATACCTGCGGCATCTATACAGTAGTTCATTCAGATTTTGATTAAATAATTGTGTCCATGAGACTTCATTGCAACGCTCAACAATTCATCCAGATTCAACACAAATCGATATAAAAATCGATTCTTCCCACAAGTATTTAAACTATACGCCACCAATTCATGGGTTTTCCATCTTGCCTAATCGAATGCCTCATTCGATTCAGAATTTTACTTAGATTTCGAAACATAAATCGATAATAAAATCGATTCTTCCTCATATATAGAATAATATTTAATTTCATGCACTGAAACATGAATTCATAAAAAATATTTAATTTCCATCATCGCATTCCCATTTTTCAATCACTGCCAATCAAACCCACAGATCGACATGAAATAATCGATTCACTCGACCGACATAGTCTCTCACATGGATTTACCAATTCAATCCTTAATATCGGATTTCAACCATACATAAATTGACCAATTAAGGCGCATAATAAAAAACCAACACTTTCATATAAAAATGAACTTACTTACAACAACATTTCTTCCTGGCCTGATTTTCAAATCATTGGCCCTTTTACAATCTGCCCGAAGGCTTCCAAGTAGAAACCCCTGCTCTCTACTCTATTTCTCTACTCACTCTCTCTCTCTGATTTTCAATGCCTTTGAGGCTTAATAATTTATACAATTTAGAATGATCTAATCGAAGTTAAATCCCTTCAACTTCTCAACAAAATCCTAAAATCACTCTTGAATCCCTAAGGATCCTCTCTCACCCATAATTAATGAAACTAATTTCTAAATTAATATTTAGAAAAATATCTCAATCCCTTTACATCCTCAACTGGCCAAATTCTCTCATATTATCAATTATTTACAATATTTAATTAAAAATACTTAAAACCCACTCAAATCATTCATAAAAATCTAGCTCCTATAAAAACTTAAAAACCTCTAAGTTTTAATAAAATATAAAGTATTTCTCTTTGCCTAATGCTCCTGCATCAGACTCCCAAGGTTGAAAATGATCATGATCTCCTGATCACGTGTTTTAAGTCTTTGTCCTTGTCTTCCTAGATCCCACACTTTGTTTTGCAAGTCATCATCTACTGTTGCTTGCTGCTTTTCTCTAGGTTTCCATATCTTGTTTTGCATCTTGCCTCCAGCTATGCTTTCATACTCTGCTTTTGGCTTTCCCTTGCTAAAATTCCTCTTCTTTCTTGCTGTTGTCTGCTACCTTTGAGACACCTTCATCATCAGTCTTCTGATGCTTTCAATCTCTATGTCTAGCTTACGGCTGTCTCCAGTTTATGTTAATTCAGCTGCTGTAGTTTCTTCTGCTGTTACTTCTCTTCTTGCTACCAACATTGATGTTGCTGCTGTCAATGTTGCCTCAGCTGTCACCTCCCCAATTGTTGATAAAATTGGTTTTACTCCTGCATATGCCACCCCACATGTTGTTGCCTCTCGAAATTCCTGTCCCTCTTCAACATTTTTATTTTTTTCATCACCTGCAACTTCTTTCTCTGGTTAAAATGTCTCGAGAAAACATTTCAGCCATTTCTTCTCAAGAATTTCATCAACATGCTGCAAATTAGTTCCAGCATAACCTTCATCTTCCCCTTCGACAATCTTTAGTAATTGTCCATCATCATCTTGATTGATTCTAGCAATCAAATCAAGTTCTTCAAACACTGTAGCCTCATCCTCTATCACTGTAGCAGTTCCAAAATTTTTCCCCACAGTCTTATCTTGGCTATACAGACAAGCCAACTCTTTCTTGTCACCCATGGTAACAAGCCTCTGCTTATGAGACATGATTGTCTCATCTTCTTTCTGCAACAGTTCTTCTTCTTCCAAGACAATTTTAAGTGATGGATTGTCTTCTGCATCACCTGTAAACACAATCAAATTGTTAGCTTCAAAATCACAAGACCCAATGGTCTCACTTGTTGATTCAGTCACCAAGTTTTTTCTCTGTAGTTCCAAGTCTTCTTCAGGACTCAGAAAATCTTCACTGGCTTTCTCCTCAGCTTTATCTGGCAACACTTCAGTATGCTGCTCTGAGTTTTCTTCCAAATTATTTGTTAGCACATCAGTATGTTGATTTGCATTCATCATGAGACTGTCAGCTAGTCTCTCCTTCTTTCCATCCTTTGCTTCATGACTGTCATTCATGAAAACTTTCTTATCTTGCTTCTTCAGAAAATTATCCTGTGTGTAAGTCCTATCCCTCTCCAATTCTCTTCTCTGAAGATCTAATTTCCTATACAATTCAACAATTTTATCAGGAGTAGAACTTGGAAACTTCACACAATTTTCTATACCTTCACCGGTTCTTGACCAATCATCAGCTGGTCCTTCTCTCTCTGCACCAATATTCTGATTAGACTTCTTTGTCTTCATTTCCTCCTGAGATCTTGCTATCTCAACATTGATCTGAACAAACTTCAGATTCAATTCTCTCTCCTTCTCTTTAACAAACTTTAAAGCTTTCTCATCTCCCTGTACTGTACCTACAAACATACACAACTTAGTAGTTTTAAAACCGCAAGACTTTTCAGTCTAGACTGCTTCCTCTAACACTTCCCTTTGAATAGATCTGCGTATGGAATCTTCAAATTCCATCTCTGTCTCAAGAACTCTAAGTTCCTCCTTCAATAAGGCAATCTCACTTTGCCTCAACCTCATCTGCAATGGTTTCCAAATCACTCTCTTTCCCTTCAGTGGAAAGATCCATCCTCCTTTCTGGTTTTCCTGCTCTTGCAACCATTCCTGTAGTACCTACAATTATACCTTCATTACTAAAATTTCTCTTTCTCTGACTTTATCAGTCATCTTACCTCTGTGGCATTCCTCTGAACCTCTTCTCTGATCCTCCATGATCATCTTCTCCATGAGCTTCTCACTCACCATGAGTTGCACTAGCCTTTGCAACAACAAGCTCTCCCGCTGCCACTTACCTCACCAATCCACTTCACTAGACCCGGTCTTTTGGTAAGTACTGGGTCACTACCTCTGGAACCTCTTGAGCACTCTCGTCTACTCTCTCTAGGCTATCTCTTCAACTCACCTTCTCTTCAGAACACTGCAATTGTCCTCCCTATCCAGCCTTTAGCTGAATGTCAGGTTCACTGCCATCATCTTGTCTACAACCATAAACCTTAATCACAAATTTCAAATCAGAAAATTATCTCACCTTTAAGATCTTGCATGATCTTGTCCTCCATTTATTTGTGCAATCCTGTTCACTGCAGTTGTGTACCTCAGATTTAGAACACATTCAAATAAAACACACTTCAATTCTCAACAGAAACTTCCTACACTCATTCAGAAAAAAAAATATCTTCAATTTCAACATAGCCTTCCTGCTCTGATACCACTTGATGTAGGGCTAACCCTACAAAACCAAGAATCTCTCCTCTCGAACTATGTATACAAAAATGCATCTCAATAATTGCCCAAATAAAACTCCAATGCCTGGGAAAATTTACACACCATCATTCGCGGAAGCTTCATCTTAACAATCATTACACTATGATTATCAAATCATACAACCAATTCTCATATGCGGAAGCTCTTCAAACATATGGTTCAAAAACCACAACCCCAACAATATACTTTTCCAAACTTCAAATAGCATCTAGAACCCAAATCATACTCTCATAGAAATCTCTTCCAAAAGTATTGGAAAAAGACTTTCATTAAAGCCCATTGGTTTTATTTTAACCCCAACATTCACATATGGCTTTTAATACAGGATTTTAAAATCAAAATTCAATAAAAAAAATGCGCCCATGCTTTAAAAGCTCAACTTGGAAAAGTAACCAAAGTAATCGATATTATGCACTATAGTATCAATTAAGTTTACATGAAATCTTCACGCAAACGCCACCATAACATTTGGCCACTCAGTATTATACCCATTCCATTCAACGCCATAATAGACCTGGCCACGGTTTTAATATATGTTTTATCGATACAAATGTGACTTACCACTGGATATCCACCACCTTGGACGGCCTTCACGTCCTAACTGGAATGCCTTCCTCTGCATCGATTCTAACTCCTCGCACTTCAATTCATTACTTGCCCATCGCCATGTTAATTTTTATTCTATTTTTGAGTTTGAACACCTCAACCTGTGCCTTCAAGCATCCCAAAACAATGTTCAATAATATATATATCACTCTGATGTAAAAAAATAGGTACTTACCCATCAGAAACACTGCGCTCCACTCATTTCAATTCTGATTCGTTCTTTAAAGTACCAGCGCCCTCTCATTACAAGTTTCCTTCTGCAAATTGATTCACAATTTGTCTTTACCATTCATCAACTATTTTGTGCGTTTTATAATCTTCTGGCTTTGACCGAATTGAACCAACAGAAGGCTGTCCGGATTCGTATTTAAAGCTGTCGAGTTTCCCAAAGGGAAGTAATGCTACCTCATCTTTGCTTCAATGGCAGCCATGTGGCCTCACTTATACAGAACATCGTTGCAAGCGACGTGGGAATTTTCACAAACATATGACAGTCGACCCTTTAATCCTCACTTTAATTTCTGTGCAGGTTTTAAAACCGTCTTTACTATTCAGATTAACGGTTCTGACTTCTCCAATGCTATTCAAGTCTGTAAAAATTTGACACATTCAACCTCGATCCCTACAATTCAACCACCTCTAATACCTATGGAATATATACAACAGTTCATTCAGATTTTGATTAAATAATTGTGTCCATGAGACTTCATTTCAACGCTCAACAATTCATCTAGATTCAACACAAATCGATATAAAAATCGATTCTTCCCACAAGTATTTAAACTCTACGCCATCAATTCATGGGTTTGCCATATTGCCTAATTGAATGCCTCATTTGATTCAGAATTTTACTCAGATTCCGAAACATAAATCGATAATAAAATCGATTCTTCCTCATCTACAAAATAATATTTAATTTCATGCACTGAAACATGAATTCATAAAAATTATTTAATTTCCATCATCGCATTCCCATTTTTCAATCACTACCAATCAAACCCACAGATCGACATGAAATAATTGATTCACTCGACGAACATAGTCTCTCACATGGATTTACCAATTCAATCCTTAATATCGGATTTCAACCATACATAAATTGACCAATTAAGGCGCATAATAAAAAACCAACACTTTCATATAAAAATGAACTTACTTACAACAACATTTATTCCTGGCCTAAGTTTCAAATCATTGGCCCTTTTACAATATGCCCGAAGGCTTCCAAGTATAAACCCCTACTCTCTACTCTATTTCTCTACTCACTCTCTCTCTCTGATTTTCAATGCCTTTAAGGCTTAATAATTTATACAATTTAGAATGATCTAATCTAAGTTCAATCCCTTAAACTTCTCAACAAAATCCTAAAATCACTCTTGAATCCCTAAGGTTCCTCTCTCACCCATAATTAATGAAACTAATTTCTAAATTAATATTTAGAAAAATCTCTCAATCCCTTTACATCCTCAACTGACCAAATTATCTCATCTTCTCAATTATTTACAATATTTAATTAAAAATACTTAAAACCCACTCAAATCATTCATAAAAATCTAGCTCCTCTAAAAACTTAAAAACCTCTAAATTTTAATAAAATACAAATTATTTCTCTTTGCCTAATGCTCTTGCATCATAAGGTGTTGCAAAAGATTGGTACTATGGCATACAAATTGGAGCTTCTTGCTTCTTCATGAGTGCATCTAGTTTTCCATGTTTCATGCTTAAAGAAGGTTATAGGAGAAAATATTCTAGTTCAAACAATATTTCCAGAACTTGATGAGGAAGGAAAAATCATATTGGAACCTGAAGCAGTCACAGAAATAAGAAATCGACAGCTAAGAAATCGATCAATTTGAGAGTATCTCATCAAGCGGAAGAACTTACCCATTGAAGATTCTAAATGGGAGGATGATGATTTTATACAGAAGCACCCAGAGCTACTCAAGAATTGAGGACAATACTTTTTTGAAGGAGAGGGGCATGTTAGGTCCCTATATTACTAGTATAGTCCCTTATTGTTGTTAGTGTAACCCCCTTATTGTTATTATTGTACCCCTGTAACCCCCATATTGTTATTATTATGCCCTTAAATTATTATTGTTAGGTCGGCTAGGATTACATTGTGGCCCACTAGGATTACATTATGGCCCCATGGACTCCTATATATAGAAAGGAGGTTTTGTAATTTGTATCATCCAAGAATTGTTCATTCATGTAATGTATTGGAGGTTTCCCCCTTGAAGTGGCTTATTTCTAAGGCGTTGATATTTCTTTTCTTCTATTTTTGGAGCTGGTTTCACAACAGGAGGGAGAAATAAATTGTCTAAGCACGATTGTTGTTTGCATGCATAAGATCATATGAGTCCCTTTTGCATGACTAATAGATGGTAATTGGATTCATGTTTAAATTGATTTCTTTAATGGGATGCAAATGGTGAATGAAAACCAAGTTCTAGGTGTTGCATATGGGAATTAATGACTTTAAAAGCATGCTAATTTGTCAAGAACAACAAATCAAAAAAATTTTATTTGACATTTTTTGTTGTTTCAGGTGGAAACTAGCTCATGGTTTCAATATGGGAGCTCTGTGCCCAAAATAATTGAACAGTTATCATACCTTTGATCCAACAACCCTTAACATTTCTGGGCATAGACTTGCATTGATGATAGCAATTCCTCTGCCACACAAAAGTAGATCGAATATTTATGCCAAGGTTCTTGGTTTCCTGAACAGTTTAAGAACCAAAAATGTTAATCAATCCCATGTAATGGCTCTTAGGATAACAAAAAGAGGCTTTATCGAATAGTTTATGGGATTATGGCCCTCAATGCACTCTTTGAATCTATGGGTGTATAAAAGTTGGAGATTATTCACAATATTATTTTTCTCCTAAGTTAAAAAGTGTCCCATAATCATCATGAATATTCACTACGGGGAATCCTTATGGGGTAATGGAGATGAAGATTCTATTTGAGGTCATCTATTTTTTTTTTAACTTTCCAATGCTGGTGGTATTACATTGTAGGGATGTTAGTCATTTGAAACTCATTCCAATGGCCCAATATTCGCAACTATGGTAGGTATGTCGTAATATTTTTAAATTTATTGAATACATCGGTCTTGTGACACACTTTTCGATGGAAGAAACGTCACAACAATGGCTCATTCGTCACAAAATATTTTAAAAAATTAGTGTACCCATCAGCCTTCTGATGCCATTTATGAAAACCTAAATGTCACAAGTATGGAGGTTCATAAAAAAATATTTAAAAAAAATAGCGGATAAGTCAATATTGTGATGCCCTTTTGCAACAATAGAAACATCACAACTTTGGCCAGGTTGTCACAATATTTAAAAAAAAAATTGACGAGGTTGGTCTGGCATCACCCTTTCCAACGATAGAAACATCAGAACTGTGGCAGGTTGCCATCGGTCTTCTGACACAATTTTGAATGACACAAAGAAACTATCTTGTCATCGATCATCTAACGAGGCTTTGCGATGAACCCGTGTAAATGTTTTGATGACTCATGTTGTTGGAATTCCGATGAGAAAAAACATGTCAAAAATATGGCTATACTGGAAGTGACGTTTTGTGAAATCACCTTTTATTGTTATAGCTACGAAACATCATCATAGGAATGCCAAAGAGACATCGAAAATTGGGTCAATATTTTGTATTTATGGAACTAGTTGTGTTGGAATTGATTTCAACATTCTTAATAGAATTGTGCTAATGATTAGGAATGTTACAAAGGTTTGTTGAGGTGTTTACAGGTGAGTGAAGAAGGTTGTAAGTAAGTGGCAGATATATTGGTCAAATAGAGTTTAATTTTCCATTTGTTAGAGCACTGTCGTAGTCGAGTGTCTATCACAGAGTGACACTAAGATAGTGTTGTGCCCTTGCCTTGTTGTGCTCCCGGAGGTTTCTACATGCTTCCTGTTCTATGCCAGCGACACTTTCCCATAGGAGAAAAAATGATTATCATGGGCCTAAACTAGAGGAATTTCCCAAGGTAAAGAATGAAAACGATTGGATTGAATTGGCTAGTGAGAACACATTGATCAATTTGATTATGGAGTTAGTGGCACCTTGATTTGGTCCTCTAGGTGTAAATGCAATTGGTTGTTGTAGTTATGGTTGATCTGGTCCTTTTTTTCATCGCAATGAATGTGTAATAAACCCATAGATATACCAAATCTCTGATAAAATAAATTCAAGAGCCAATCTAAGAATAACATAAAATCCTTGTTTATTAATATCAAACCCTTCAGGTATGTAAAAATCATATACTACTCCTTAAGGAAGGATAACACTCCATAAGCCATAGGTTTTTCAATACAAAACAATACATGAAATATCGCTAATGGAGAGTCTCTAGCCTCAGTATAGGCTTCATACATTTAATATCGTGGGTAATACCATGAGCCATCAATATCATACATCTAATAACACGAGATTATTTAATTTACATCACATTATTTCCTAGCTAATTAGCTATGGCCCTTTTATTCACTATCCTTAAATAAACTAATTAATTGTGGTCCCCTTTGTTATGCAGAATTATGAATTACAGATAAAACATTATTCCCTAAATGTAGTGCATTGCATTTAGAACAATAGGTTAAAGACTTTGCAGATACTTTTCCTAATAGTTAAAAGACACAAAGAACAAATCAAGAAACTTACTTGGAGTCCAAGTGCTTCCAATTCTCCTTCTGTCGCTCTTTCTGTAGCTTCAAATCCAAGCTAGATTGTGAAAATATTTCCTGCAAGAATGAACACTAAACAACAAAGAGATAGAAATATATAGATTCCTATTCAAGTTATTCAATTAAATCAATGAAACATGAACCATATACATCAGATAAGAATTCATAATATGAAAGAAAGAAGCTTATATAGATACATATGTGGGAAAGTAAAAAACAATCTTTATTAATGGATAGAAGGGGAGGTTACAACTAGTGATTGATTTGATGTCACCATCTCCAGCATCATCCCAGCCTCATCATAATGAACATCTCTCCGGTAGCATATCTCTCAAAGCAATTCCTTAATTGAAATTCCACCAGCATTTCTCTACTCAAATTCTTCCTTACCAAGCACTAGGATCTGTACTCAATTTATAGATAAATTGAAGGTAGTTTTGCAATCAATGACTTTCTAATAATAGGAAAGACATGTTCCCAAGCTCAGAGGTATCAAATGGACACATGGATTCGAAGTTTGACACACATGCACTCTTCTAGGAGGCACTGGCCAAGTGGAGATTCCAGAACAATGAGAATTTCGCTCCCAATTGACCAATGCACCCTTGAGTGTCAGGAAGTGATTTGCAGAGCACATTTGAATGGAGGTACCTGCATATACAACGCACTTAGCCCCTTGAGAGACCGCGTTGGTGAGCTCATAGGTGTTATAATACATACTTCAAATCTTGGAAACCTTGCAATGGAAGTCAAGAATGATTTTTCTTTGTTCTTTGGCTTAGGTCATATAGAAAGTGAAATGATAGGGGGTGATAGACCCTATGCATTGGTTATGGGGATGATGTCCAGTTAAACCAGGTCATTGGGAATGGTGCAAAAATTGACCTATAATAGGTTCCCCTGCTAAAGCATGAAGTCATAATAATAATAACAATATTTTTTGAATGAGATGCTTTACACTGTGATGGGCTGGAGCTGAAGCAGAGTGGCGACCTGCATCAATCTTACAATACATTGCATCATGATATATCCTCTTGATCATAAGTTGATGAGGGAAGGCATTCCCATGCTCATCACATAAACTTTCTAATAACCTGTACATAGTGCAGAAAGTCGTCTACATTGGAATGTTGCCCAATACAGACATGCCTACAGATATAGGACCATGTTCGGATGATGATTTTTATGTAAGGTCACCGTATAGATGACGTGTACAAAAATCCTGAAATCATAGCCTGGATCGCTGAAACTAGATCCGGGGTCTTCTTACCTCATTCACTCGATCATTCGGGTACACGTTTAGCAATGTGAATATATGATTTGTAGTCGAACATGGAAAGACATAATTTGATTACCAACCAATGATGTGAGCTGTTAAAAAATGCGAGAGAACCACAATTGATGTCAATGGTCCTCAAGGTATTGCAGTACATTTCGTAAGGCGTGAATAGATGATTTGATGTCGAACGCTAAAAAAAACCTTTCGGTCAAAAATCCGGAAGTGAGTATCTTGTTGATGCTGTAACAAGCCTTAGGGTACTGGAATATGATTTTTATAGGTGAACTTCTTGGATGATGATTTGCCATCGACAAAAAGCCACTTTGTAGCGAAACGAGAGTTACTGATTTTGAAGACAAAGGATGAATTGAAATAGCATTGTTCAGGGATGAATTTCATGAGAATGAATGTTTATGAGTATTGCGGAAGGATGAGTATTCACTGGATGACTTCTCTTGAACATATCGACGACACTGAGATGAGTTGGCAACATTGACCCAAAACCGAAGTGAAGGTATGGTGAACCATAGGTATGAATGAATTTTCAAGAAGATTACCCAACCTAAACAGTCATGGTGATGTAGTGAAGTGTCATGTTCAAGAGCGACTTGCTGTCATAAAAAGTTCTGTTCACTTTCCAAAATTTTCCCCGGTCATTTGTCAACCAATACCTCTTTATTTTTTTTAACAAGCTTGAGGAGGATAACATTTTCTTGATCTATAATTCAACCCTTCATGTGAATAATGTATCGCTATTTAATAATTTAACGAGTCTAGCGATGAATGAAACTCGATTCTTGGCATGATCGACAAGCCCGTCACTATTTTATGTTTTAACGAGCCTAAAGATAGTGACAACTTGGTCCTCTTTCATATTTAGAGAGTTTGAAAAAGAGGACGAAAAGAAAACTACATAAGTAATTTTTCGTAAGGTTTTCGCTCAGATCTGAAAAAGTGTAAAATAATATCTGAGAGAATCTCTTTAGTCATGTTTGACCAAGGTATTCCTTTTTTGTAAATAATCTATCTCAGTCTGGAAAAGGGTTAAACTTATACTGAGTAGATATCAATTCATTTACTTTTACGAGCTCGAAAAGACAAGTGCTCGACAATATTTTCACATTATCGGAGTGTCAAAAGAGCTGAAAGAAGACTCCAAGGATTCCTTTTTCGCTGTTATCGAAGCTCGAAAAGACATAAAAGTGCACTTCACGTCCTTTTTTGTTTTTAACAAAGATCGAAAAATAAGGATAAAAAGTATGCTTTGTGGTAAAATCATTCTCGAAATAAATCTGCACGACTAATTTGTTCATCAGGTGTAAAACCTGTTTAGAACAACATCAAATGGATTAAAAATACTTGTCTCATGATAAAAAATATAATAAAACCATAGTCATAGCAATAAATATTCATTGCAAACAATTAAATGAATAAATAAAAATATTTTTACTATTCATTTTTACCATTCAATAGTTACCATTTTCATTTTGGAGCTTTGAACCTATTTTTGCCTCCGAACTTCAACTGTTGATTGCGTGCAATTGGTAAGAATGTTGTGAATGCCCCCTGCAAGAGCACATGTCGAATGCCCCATGCAAGAGAAGATGCCCCCCAAGATTCATTTCATTCACTTAAGTAAACTATTGGTTACTAATAGCTAGATGGAATGACGGTTCATTTACGAGATCAGATGGAATACTCATCATAATTAGGAGAGGATTTGTTTCATTTTTTAATGAGGTTGACACAAGAAAAAAGAACTATCCTCATGGACCTGTTTCATTTTTTAATGAGGTTGACACAGTAAAATAACCATCCTCATTGTGCAGTTGGACTAGTGAGTGTGTGCTGGAAAAGACGTAGTCTAACGGAGTCATCATCTAAGGAGCTTGATGAGCACCACAAATGATAAGTTATAAGATGTGTTGACGGGTCTTCTCTAGGGTTTTCATTGAATTTTTGAATTTCAGAGGGTAATTTATGTGAAATCACTGGCCACCAAGGGGAATAATTAATGGGACTAGCTTGATATTGCACTGAAGATGTGAATAAAGGATCAAGTCGTTCAGTACTCATAAGGGAGGAACGAGATGGGATTCCAGATGATGGAATGGGTGGAGTCAATGGACAAAACATCGAAGATGAAGCAACAATAGATGTTTTCGCAGCTGAAATAGATGGTTCAGTTTGGGATGTTATCTCAGCCATGGTCAAATGACCCAATATATACCCTATAGAATCTATGGGAACTCGAAGTGAAATAGGATCAACAAAAGAAGAGGAAGGTGATTGAGGAAAAGACTCGTACATGTAAAGCTCCTACCAAAAACGAGTTGGAGTTAAAGGTGTCTCGTCTTTTGGTATTTATTTAATCGAAATAAAACCAGGTGGAAGAAATTTTCCGTAAGGCCAAAATTATATTTTAGGTGGTTGACTGTGCGATATGGGAGACTCAATGGCTAAAATAGATTGTGGAGTGACCAATACAGAAAAAAATTCCAGTTGTTCGACTTCGGGATCAAGATTTTCTACACTTAGGGCATATAACAACTGAAATATAAGGGGATGATAGACCCTATTTCATTGGTCCTGGGATGATGTCTATTTTGACCAATAAAAACTTCCCCTAAAGCACGATAGGATTTGGATCAACTTCAGGTTGAACAACATTGGGTTCGGGAGGTATGGTCTCACTGATTGGATGGATTGTGACCATGAGTAACTGTGAAGACTCCGTATTGACAATAGTAGAAAAACCAAGATTTGTAGAAACAACTTTTGCCGACTCTGGTATATGTGAAGGTGATGCTTCACCAGAGGTTACTGATAGTACTAGTTTCGGTAGAGCGATATCACCTTCGCTGACCAGAAGTAACTTCTAGTGGCAAAGGTGGTTTCAATGCTAATCTACGTGAACGAAGAGGAAAGGGATGATATTATTCCATGATGACTGATTTTTTTTTTATGACCAAAAAAAAAACAAAATAAAAGGGTGATGCTAGGAAAAAGGTTTACCAAGAAATTGTGAACTACATAATACCTCCTGGCGAACCAAGAAGTATAGGCAGAAAATCTTCCCAAATGTTGTGTTCGGTGTTTCACAATTTACAAGGAGGCCGACTTGGTTCACTATGGATGGATAGCAACCTAAATTTGTCCTCCCAAATATACTCGAAGGTATGTGGAGGCCCAAGTCCGTATTAGCACTGTCTAATGCAAAACCGCACAGTGAGAGCACTCCTTTATACTTTTCGTATTGTAACACCGCCCGATATACCCGAAGGTATGTGGATGAGCTACGATACACTTACATACGTGGAGTGAGGTATCACACTCGGAATGTATCACAGACAATTAACGATGGCTGCTATGTTTTATGATGTTGGAATGTGTCTCTAGCCTAGACCTTCTAAATTTTATCGTTATGGTTGCTGAGATTCAACAAGATGATGTGCTTAGTGAAAAGAGTCGCCTTCACTAAGTGGGCCCGCAGGCTATTTTTGGCGCAAGTCTATTTTTAGACTATGTCTATTTTTAGACATGATGATCATATTTCAGATGTTGCAGGATGCTATTTGTGGATGGTTGATCAAGTTGGAAAAATAAATGAAATTCTGTTTTTAGAATATTGGGCGAAGTATATTTATAGATCGCTGATCTAAAAATAGATGCATGCCGATTATTATTAGCTCTTAATAATAATCAAACTCTAAACAACAAATTATTCTCTTGGAGCACTTCAGTTCAGTGCACATATGTGGCACATCAGTGGACTGAGGGAATTACACAATTCCCAAGGGTTTACTGGAGCTAATGCATGGAGGAATCAGTTAGAACTCAAGTGGCAGAGTTATGACACAGTTGGAAGAAGTAGTTATGGAGTTGTATTCAGTTTAACTCAGTTAGACTCAGTTGAGCTAGTTGTATCTAGTCTAACTGATTGATACACTAGTGAGAGTGGAGTGAATTAATTATTTAATCAATTCAAAAATAATAAATCATTAATCAACTGAAAAATACAATAGTTAACTACAATGCATGGCAGTTTCAGTGGAGACCCTGTGGAGAGGTAGGTGAAAGGGCAAGATAGACTATCTGTTGTGACTATAGTGATGCATTGATTGCATCAAACACACATTGGAGTTTCCAATAAGGATTGTGCAGTCAATCCAAGAGTAATTTGAATTCATTCAGAGCTATTCTTCAGTAGGGATTGCGCAGTGGAGGCAGGCTAGCAGGAGAAAAATATCAATGCATGGATTTGCAAGATTGGTCTTGATTAGTGTATGACGATTGTATTGTACTGAGAGCTTGTGATAAGATTTGTATTCTTTGTATGATATTTTCAGATGATCTCCATGTTACATAATATATATTTGGGGTTTTCAGCTTTAGGCTTTCCCGGTTAAAAACTGTGTTATGTGCGATTGATTATTTTTGTTTATGCTTCACATGTGTGTGCAATTAATTTTTCTGCAAAAGATTAACAAGTGGAATAGATTCAGTATCTGGCATAAAGTTAAATAGTGTGAGATCAGGTGGATCTAGGAAATATGCATGCTTAGTGCATATAATTTCTACATGGTATCAGAGCATTGTTGATTGAAGATTGCAATTGTGAAGTGAGTTTGTGCTGGTGGAAAATTCCAATTTGCTATAGAAGATTCTTGGTGCAGAAATCGAGTATACATTGAAATGTCTTTCAACAGGTTGAGATTGGAGTATTCCCTTAATGGGAGCTTGAATTACATAGCTTGGAAGGATAGGATGGAGGCAGTGCTGGAGGATAATGGACTGAAGGAGTTCATCGATAGCGATGTTCCTAGGCCGAGATCTAGTGATGCTGCATTACTTGATGCATGGCAAAAGAAGACAGCAAAGACGAGAAGGATTCTGTTGGAAGGTGTGAAGGACCATATTGTGTCCAGCCTTCATAGGAAAGCCACTCCATTCTTAATGTGGAAGGCTTTTTCAAACTTTTTCCAAAGCAGAAGTGACCAGAGGAAGTTGGTGCTTAAAGACAAGCTTAGAAAAATAAAAATGGAGAAAGACGACAGTATTCCAAAATACCTCACGAAGTTTTTCCACTGCAAGGATGAACTGGGAAGTGTGGGGGTTACTGTTGATGAAGAATACTTGGTGAGATTGGCTCTCCTTGGGCTTTTGAAGAGTTGGCATAGCTATGAAGACTCTATAATTGGATGGGAGAAACTACCGGGATGGGAGCGACTTTAGTCAGATCTTGTGCAGGAGGAGATAAGGCAGGGTACCAGGGATGGATCTTCATAAAAGAATGAAGATGAAGAGAATTGCACTTTGGCTACCAAAGAAAGGAAAGGGGAGGGGAAGAAATATTCTTCAAAATCTGGTGCTAAAGGCAAGAAGCAGGATTTGTCCAAAGTGAAGTGTTTTCACTGTCACAAGCATGGAAATTTCGCCACTAACTGTCCATAGAAGAAGAAGAAAAAGCTGGCTGCTGGATCTGCAGCTGGAAAGGCCTTAGCCTCAAAATTTGAGCATGATTTCTCCTTGATCACTTGCTTGGTTTCAAGTTGCATGGGATCAGTGTGGTATCTTGATAGTGGTGCATCTTTCCATATGATGGGAGACAAAGAGTTGTTTAGTGACTTGGAGGAGAAGGACCTCCAGATGCATATAGAGATGGGCGACGATGGTCAGTACAGTATGATTGGCATTGGGACCATTACCTTTGAGAGGGAGTCCGGTAATCCATTCTTGTTGAAGAATGTCATGCATGTTCCGGGTCTGAAGAAGAACTTGGTCTCAGTCGCAATGCTGGAAGACAGACGTTATGATGTTGTTTTCAGTGAGGGAAAATCCTTCCTTCGACATAAAACAAAGGGTAAAACCAAGAAGATAGGGGTTCGAATTAAGAATCTATACAAGCTGGAGGTAGATGGCTACGCTGCAATGGTAGGCAAAGCAGAAGGAGTGGTGAGCTGAGATGAGGGCGAATTATGGCACAGGAGATTGGGCCATCTTCACCATGGTGCTTTGAATATTTTGCAGCAAATTTCTACTGGACTTCCCAAGGGTACTCTTGCGCAGTTAGATCAGTGCAAGGGATGTACTATGGGTAAGTTTGTGAAGACCACATTTCATGAGAAGGAGAACCATGATTTGGTGATCCTGGAGAGAATTCACACAGACATGTGTGGACCATTCTTGGTTGATTCAAAAGCAAAAGACATGTATTATGTGATATTTGTTGATGAATATTCTCGTATATGCTAGATCTTCTTCATGCAAAAGAAGAGTGAAACATTCTCAAAGTTCTGTGAGTTCAAGGCATTGGTGGAGAAGGAGTCGGGGAAGCAAGTGAATGCTCTACGGAGCGATAATGGTGGTGAATACTTCTTTGGAAAATTCAAAGAATTCTGTAGCAAAGAAGGAATTTGAAGAGAAATCATAGTTCCTCATAACCCACAGCAGAATGGGGTCACAGAGAGAAAGAACATAATGATCGTGGGTGCTGCACGAGCGATGCTGCATGACCAGGGCCTACCGATGCACTTGTGGGCGGAAGCATGCAACACTGCGGTTTATGTGAAAAACTGTTGTCCTCATAGAGTACTTGGCATGAGTACACCCGAAGAAGCTTTTATTGGTAAGAAGCCTGATATTTCTCATTTGAAGATTTTTGGCTCACATGTTTACATTCATGTGACAAAGGATGCCAGGAAGAAGCTGGAGGCGACTGCATAAGTTGGGATATTTGTGGGGTACACAAAAACACCCCATAATTATCATGTGTATTTTCTAGACAATCGGATGACTGTTGTGCGACGCGATATAAAATTCAATGAGGTGAAAGCAAAAAAGTTGTCACTTGAGAGGGAGATACACTTGCATGCAAAGGAGGAACTTCTTGTTCCCAAAGATGAGCCTCTGGATGTGGATCAGCCACAGGAGGAGATTCATGAAGTGGAGGAGTCCACTCATGCAGAACCAAACATCAGACAAGGCAGAAAGCATACCACAAAAGCTGAGAGACTGAAGCTTGATGCGGCACAGAATGTAGGAGTCCCTACATCACAGTGCAGACAGAGACAATCACCTGACCGATATACTAGATACATGGCTCTTATGAGCAAGTGTATCGTGACAGAGCCATCTTCTTTCGAAGAAGCAGTGCAGGAGCCCACATGGGTAGATGCCATGGTGGAGGAGTATGACTCCATTGTAAAAAATAGTGCTTGGGAGATTGTTCCAAGGCTGGTGGGAAAATCAGTTGTAGGATCAAGATGGATCTACAAGGTAAAGCAAGCTGCTGATGGGAGTGTTGAGAAGTATAAGAAAAGATTTGTTTCTCGGGGCTTCTGACAGATTGAGGGTATTGACTATGAAGAAACCTTTGCACCTATCACACGATATTCTTCCATACAGACCATCCTTGCTCTCTTAGCGCAGATGGGTTGGCACATTCATCAGATGGATGTGAAGACTATGTTCCTTAATGGGATCATTGAGGAAGAGGTGTACATTGAGCAGCTTGAAGGATTTGAGATCTTCAGCAGCGAGTCGCATGTGTGCAGGCTCAAAAGAGAACTGTATGGGCTGAAACAAGCACCCCGTGCTTGGTACACTCGGATCGACAGCTATTTCACTGGACTTGGCTTCATCAAGAGTGAGGTAAATGCAAACCTGTACCATATTGTGGTGGAGGGTAAGCTTTTAATAATTGTACTTTATGTTGATGATTTAATACTAACATGTGATGAGTAGTTGATACACTCATGCAAGGTAGATCTTGCAAAGGAGTTTGAGATGAAGGATTTGGGCCTTCATTATTTCCCTGGATTGGAAATATGGTAGCGGGAAGGTGAAATATTTGTGTCTCAAGGCAAGTATGCCCGGGAGATACTGGAGAAGTTTCACATGCAAGGCTACAAGCCTATCGACACTCCTCTTCCAGGAAATTGGAAGAAAGAGGATGCTACATCGGCAGAGGTAGTGGATGCCACTTTTTATCGACAGTTGGTGGGTTCGCTCATGTATTTAGTCAATACAAGACCATACATATGCTATGCGGTGAACCAAATTTCACAAGCGATGGTTAAGCCTACCAAGCTCTTTTGGAAGGCAGACAAGCATGTCTTGAGATATCTCAGGGGCACATCTAAGTATGGTTTATGGTATAGACAGACGGATGAGGTGAAGTTTCATGGCTTCATGGATGCAGATTGGGTAGGAAGCCCAATAGACAGAAAGAGCACATCAGGAGGGATTTTCAGTATCAGATCTACGAAATTTTCTCGGTACAACAAGAAACAAAGATCCATGGCACTCAGTTCAACGGAAGAGAAATACATGGCAGCAAGTCAAGCTGCATGTGAGGCTATCTGGATGAGGAAGATCCTAGTTGGTTTGTTCAGTTCACATTTAGATCCGAAGGTGATACATTGTGATAATCAGAGTTGCATTAAACTCTCGGTTAATCCGGTGTTTCATGATATATCTAAACATATTGATATCCGGTATCATCATATAAAATATTGTGTGCAGTGGAAGATCATGTTGCTTCAGTACATTCCTATGGAGGATCAGGATGCAGATATTTTGATGAAGGCGCTCACCAGGAGAAAATTCGAATACCATAGAGGCAGGATCGGGGTGAAGGATAATCCCTATCTTGTTGAGAGGGATTGTTGAGATTCAAAAATATGATGATCTTAGTGAAAAGAGTCGCCTTCACTAAGTGGGCCCACATGCTATTTTTGGCGCAAGTCTATTTTTAGACATGATGATCATATTTCAGAAGTTACAAGACGCTATTTGTGGATGGTTGATCAAGTTGGAAAAATAGATGAAATTCTGTTTTTAGAATATTGGGTGAAGTCTATTTATAAATCGCTGATCTAAAAATAGATGCATGTCGATTATTATTAGCTCTTAATAATAACCAGAATCTAAACAACAACTTATTCTCTTGGAGCACTTCAGTTCAGTGCACAGATGTGGAACATCAATGGAATGAGGGAATTATGCAATTCCCAAGGGTTTACTGGAGGTAATGCATGGAGTAATTAGTTAGAACTCATGTGGCAGAGTTATGACACAGTTGGAAGAAGTAGTTATGGAGTTGTATTTAGTTTAACTCAGTTAGACTCAGTTGATCTAGTTGTATCTAGTCTAAATGATTGATACACTAGTAAGAGTGGAGTGAATTAATTAGTTAATTAATTCACAAATAATAACTCATTAATCAACTGAACAATACAACAGTTAACTACAGTTCATGGCAGTTTCAGTGGAGACCCAGTGGAGAGGTAGGTGAAAGGGCAAGATAGACTATCTGTTGTGACTATAGTGATGCATTGATTGCATCACACACACATTGGAGTTTCCAATGAGGATTGCGCAGTCAATCCAAGAGTAATTCAAATTCATTCAGAGCTATTCTTCAGAAGGTATTGCGCAGTGGAGGCAGGCTAGCAGGAGAAAAATATCGGTGCATGGATTTGCAAGATTGGTCCTGATTAGTGTATGACGATTGTATTGTACTAAGAGCTTGTGATAAGCTTTGCATTATTTGCATGATATTGTCATATGATCTCCATGTTACATAATATATAGTTTGGGTTTTCAGCTTCAGGCTTTCCCGGTTAAAAACTATGTTATGTGCGATTGATTATTTTTGTTTATGCTTCACACGTGTGTGAAATTAATTTTTCCGAAAAATATTAACAATTGGAATAGATTCAGCATCTTGCATAAAGTTAAATAGTGTGAGATCAAGTGGATCTAGGACATATGAATGCTTAGTGCATATAATTTCTACAATAGTTCCAATGCTTTGTTAGGTAAATTGATGTAAATTTTAAGTTGATCTTGTTTATCAATTTTCCTTTCAAGGTTCACCGCGATGATGTATTGGAAATTCCTAAAATGCAAACTAAAATGATAAGAAATCTTTTCACTTTTAGTTTTTCAATGAAAATTCTAGCTACTAGAGGGAAAGAGCAATCAATTTGCGAGAAAACAATCAAAGAGAACAAACTAATATGCAGCTTTCCTAATTTGTTCCTATGCAAAACACACAACTCACTATATGCAAATTCAGGTTTTTCTTTTTAGTCCCTTTAATGTGAATGAAGAAAAGGAAACTAAGTGCATCAAGTCAATAAAAACAAATGCCTTTTACTTTGAGAAATGAGGAATTGAACAACAATTTCTCTTTTCAGGAAAAATGAATATTTCAACTACAATTTCTCCTATAGGAAACAAATAATTTAACGAAAATTTCCTTTTCAAAAGAAAATGGATCTAATACAGTAATGAAAATACTTTGAAATTAATTCATCAATGATAAAGAAAAACACTTTAAACAAAAATTGAACAAACTTTTCTTTCAAAGGAGGAAGAGGTAGGTAAAGTCACTCGTCTCTATGAAGCATCCAGCTCTTTGAAAACACATCAAACAAAACTGAAAGCAAATGCAATGACAAATTCAATTGGAATTTGGCTGGCTCTAGGGGGAAACATAGTCTTTAAGGGGAGATAGTGCGTTGCAACGCACCCGTAAGTGGGAGACAGTTCTATGCAAAGCACTGCGTCCTATTCAACAGTGTGTTGGGCGCAACAAAGAACAAAAAACTCAACTGTAAAACGATCTTCTAATGCAAATTTTGATTTCAAAAGCCTAATATTTAAGAGTAAATTCTACTCGGTTGATAACAGTGGCAAAATAAACCAAGGATGAAGGGTTAACTCCCCAGCAAAGTCGCCAATTTGTTATGTGGAATTATTAATTATGGATAGAACATTCTTCCCTAAATGTGGTGCATTACATTTAGAACAACAGGTTAAAGACTTTGTAGATACTTTTCCTAACAGTAAATAGACACACAGAACATATCAAGAAACTTACTTGGAGTCCAAGCGCTTCCAATTATCCTTCTGTCACTCTTACTGTAGCTTCAAATCCAAGCTAGATTGCCAAAATATTTCTTGCAAGAATGAACACTAAACATCAAAGAGATAGAAATATACAGATGCCTATTCAAGTTATTTGGTTAAATCAATGGAACATGAACCATATACATCAGATAATAATTCACAATATGAAAGAAAGAAGCTTATACAGATACACATGTGGTAAAGTAAACAACAATATTTATTAATGGATAGAAGGGGAGGTTACAACCAGTGATTGATTTGATGTCACAATCTCCAAAATCATCCTAGCCTCATCCCAATGAACATCTCTCCAGCAACATATCACTCAAATCAATTCCTCAATTGAAATTCCACCAATATTTCTCTACTCAAATTCTTCCTTACCAAGCACTAGGATCTGTGCTCAATTTATAGATAAACTGAACGTAGTTTGAGAATAAATGACTTTCTAATAATAGGCAAGACATGTTCCCAAGCTTAGAGGTATCAAATGGACACATGGATTCGAATTTTGACACATATGCACTCTTTTAGAAGGCACTGGCCAAGTGGAGATTCTAGAACAATGAGAATTTCGCTCCCAATTGACCAACACACCCTTGAGTGTCAGAAAGTGCTTTTCAGAGCACCTTTGAATGGAGGTACTTGCATATGCAATGAACTTAGCCCCTTGAGAGACTGCATTGGTGAGTTCATAGGTGTTATAATATATACTTCAAATCTTGGAAACCTTACAATGGAAGTTAGGAATGATTTTTCTTTGTTCTTTGGCTTAGGGCATATAGCAATTGAAATGATAGGGGATGATAGATTGGTTCTGGGGATGATGTCCAGTTAAACTAGGTCATTGGGAATGGTGCCCAAATTGACCTATAACAGATTGCCCCCTAAAGCATGAAGTCAGAATAATAATAACAATATTTTTTGAATGAGATGCTTTACACTATGATGGGCTAGAGCTGAAGCAGAGTGGCGACCTACTTCAATCTTGCAATACATTACATCACGATATATCCTCTTGATCAAAAATTTCTGAGGGAAGGTATTCCCATGCTCAGCACATAAACTTTCTAATAACATGTATATAGTGCAGAAAGTCGTCTACATTGGAATGTTTCCCAATACAGACATGCCTACAGATATAGGCCCATGTTCGGATAACGATCTGTATGTAAGGTCATCGTACAGATGATGTGTACAAAAATCCTAAATTCATAGCCCGAATGGTTGAAACTAGATCCGAGTTCTTCTTATCTCGTTCACTCGATCATTCGGGTACAAGTCTAGCCATGCAAATATATGATTTGTAGTTGAACATGGAAAGACATCGTTTGATTACCAGCCAATGATGTGAGTTGTTAACAAATGGGAGAGAATCACCATTGATGTCAATGGTCCTCAAGGTATTGTAGTAAATTTTTTAAGACGTGAATAGATTATTTGATGACGAACGCCAAACAAAATATTTCGGTCAAAAATCCAGAAGCGAGGATCTTTTCGATGCTGTAACAAGCCTCATGGTACTAGAATATGATGTTTCTGGTGAACTTCTTGGATGATGATTTGTCGTCGACAAGAAGCCACTTTATTGCGAAACGAGAGTTACTGATTTCAGAGACAAAAGATGACTTGATATAGCAATGTTCAGGGATGAATTTAATGAGAATGAAGGTTTATGAGTGTTGCAGAAGAATGAATATTCACTTGATGAATTCTCTTGAACATATCGGTGACACTAAGATGAGTTGGCAGCATTGACCCAAAATTGAAGTGAAGGTATGATGAACCATAGGTATGAATGGACCGTGACCATTAAGAAGATTACCCAACCCAAACAGTCACGGTGATGGAGTGAAATGTCATGTTCAAGAGTGACTTGCTACTGTAAAAAATTATGTTCACTTTCCAAAAATTTCCTCGGTCATTTGTCGTCCAGTACCTCTTTATTTATTTTAACAAGCTTGAGGAGGATAACATTTTCTTGATCTATAATTCAACCCTTCGGGCGAATAATGTATCTCTATTTAATAATTTAACAAGTCTAGCAATGAATGAAACTCGATTCTTGCCATGATCGAAAAGCCCATCACTATTTTATGTTTTAACGAGCCTAACGACAGTGACAACCCGATCCTTTTTCATATTTAGAGAGTTTGAAAAAGAGGATGAAAAGAAAAATCCATAAGTACTTTTTCGTAAATTTGCCGCTTAGATCCAAAAAGGTGTAAAATAATATCTAAGAGAACCTCTTTAGTCATGTTTGACCAAGGTATTCTTTTTTCGTAAATAATCTATCTCAGTCTGGAAAAGGGTTAAACTTGTATTGAGTAGATATCAATTCATTTACTATTACGAGCTTGAAAAGACAAGTGCTCAACAATCTTTTCACATTATCAGATTCTGAAAAGAGCTGAAAGAAGACTCCAGGGGTTCCTTTTTCACTGTTATCGAAGCTCGAAAAAGAGATAAAAATGCCATTCAAGTCCTTTTTAATTTTTAACAAAGCTCGAAAAATAAGGATAAAATTTTTGCTTTGTGGTCAAATCATTCTCAAAATAAATCTGCACGACTAATCTATTCATTAGTTGTAAAACCTGTTCAGAACAACATCAAATAGATTAAAAATACCTGTTTCATGATAAAAATATAATAAAACCATAGTCATAGCAATAAATATTCATTGCAAACAATTAAATGACTAAATAAAGAGAGTTTTACTATTCCTTTTTACCATTCAATAGTTACCATTTTCATTTTGGAGCTCTGAACCTGTTTTTGCCCCCAAACTTCAACTGTTCATTGCGTGCAATTGGTAAGAATGTTTTGAATGCCCCCTGCAAGAGTACATGTCGAATTCCTCCTACAAGAGAATATGTCCCCCAAGCTTCATTTCATTCACTTAAGTAAACTATTGGTTACTAATAGCTCAATGGATGATCCAGGTGGATATCGGTGGCCGCCCACCTCTTCCATTTGGACCTACGACATCAATTCTTGTAGCTTTTCACTTCCAACAACTTACTATTTTTAGTAGGTTTTCGGGTCCTGCACACCCAAAGCCATTTTGGGGCATTAATGATCCAGGTGGATATTGGTGGCTGCACACCTATTCCATTTGAACCCCCACCATCAGTTCTTTCCGTTTTCAAGTTTCAGCACAACTTACTATTTTTAGCAGTTTTTCGAGTCCTGAACTTCTGGAGCCGTTTTGAGGCCCTAAACAATGTTTTTTGGGAACAACGAGAGCGGCCAAGCCTACCTCTCTTGCATGAAAATCTGTACTCAGATAGATATTTCTAACGAGCTATTGAGCGTGTCGAATGGAGATCGGATGCCGAAGTTACTTCCCCGAGAAGTTGAAACACCAATTTACCCAAACGGGGCCCACAGTTTTGGCGTTTCATCTCCTAGGGTTAGGTTTTTGTACGTTTCAGATTCTACATTGTTTATCAACAATAAATAGGCCCTTGAGCCTCATTGTAACATATTTCAGGGGCTGGTAGCCGTCACATCTCTTCTTAGGGATACGCTGCCAGTACCCTAGCTCATCTATTTCCATCATGTTTGTAATAGGTCTTCGAGCCTCAATGTAACACAGTTCAGAGGCCTGAGTACACCACATATCTTCTTAGAGATACGCTACCAGTGCCCTAGCTTGTTTTCATTATGTTTGTAAGCTTATTTCAGTCTTTTTTTATTAATAAAATGAAGCATTATTTCCGCTGCATCTCTGTGCTTATGGTTATATGTGTATTCTGTTGCATTCCTGCATAAAATCCGGATCAATGGAATGAAGGTTCATTCACGAGATCAGATGGAATACTCGTTGTAATTAGGAGAGGATTTGTTTCATTTTTTAACGAGCTTGACACAGGAAAATAACTATGCTCAAGGAACCTTGTTTCATTTTTTAACGAGGTTGACACAAGAAAAAAGAACTATCCTCATGGACCTGTTTCATTTTTTAACGAGGTTGACACAGTAAAAGAACCAACCTCATTGTGAAGTTAGACTAGTGAGTATGTGCTGGAAAATATGTAGTCTAACGGAGTCATCATTTAAGGTGCTTGATGAGAACCACAAATGATAAGTTATAACATGTGTTGGTAGGTCTTCTCTAGGGTTTTCATTGAATTTTGGAATTTCAAAGGTAATTTATGTGAAATCACTGGACACCAAGGGGAATAACTGATGGGACTAGCTTGATATTGCACTAAAGATGTGAATGAAGGATCAAGCTGTTCAATACTTATAAGGGAGGAACCAGATAGGATTCCAGATGATG
Source organism: Pinus albicaulis (assembly GCA_034641835.2). Classification (NCBI taxonomy): domain Eukaryota; kingdom Viridiplantae; phylum Streptophyta; class Pinopsida; order Pinales; family Pinaceae; genus Pinus; species Pinus albicaulis. The sequence continues at coordinate 1,256,436,328 of CM076575.1, read as the reverse complement.
GCATGGGTGGAGTTAATGGAAAAAACATCGAAGATGAAGCAACAATAGATGTTGTCGCAGCTGAAATAGATGGTTTAGTCTGGGATGTTATCTCAGCCATGTTCAAATGACCCATTGTATATCCTATAGAATCTACGGGAACTCGAAGTGAAATAGGATCAAAAAACATAGAGGAAGGTGATTGAGGAAAAGACTCGTACAAGTAAAGCTCCTACCGAAAATGAGTTGGAGTTAAAGGTGTAGAAATTAGTATACACTAAGCATGCATACATCCAAATTCCCCTGATCTCACAATATTTAACTTCTTGAAAAATACAGAATCAGTCCACTGTTAATCTTTTGCGGAAAAATTAATTGCACACACATGTGAAGCATAAATAAAAAAAATCGCACATAACACAATTGTTTAATGGGAAAACTTGAAGCTGAAAACGTCAACTATCATATATTATGCATCATGGAGATCATGCAACAATCTCATACAAAGCTTAGTACATCAAGCTCTCAGTACAATACAATCGTCACACACTGATCAGGAAAAATCTGCAAATCCATGCACCGATCTTTGCCCCCTGCTAGACTGCCTCCACTGTGCAATCCCTACTGAAGAATAGCTCTAAATGAATTTGAATTACTCTTGCCTTGACTATGCAATCCTCATTGGAAACTCCAATGTGTGTGTGATGCAATCAATGCATCACTATAGTCACAACAGATAGTCCATCTTGCCCTTTCACCTATCTCTCCATTGGGTCTCCACTGGAACTACCATGCATTGTAGTTAACTGCTGTATTGTTTAGTTGATTAATGAGTTATTATTTGTGAATTAATTAACTAATTAATTCACTCCACTCTCACTAGTGTATCATTCAGCTTAGACTAGATACAACTAGCTCAACCGAGTCCTGAATGTTAAACTAATACAAATCCATAACTACTCTTCCAACTCGTCATAACTTTGTTGACTTTGAGTTCTAACTCCAGTCTCATGCATGAATCACGAGATTGGGAATTGCGTACTCTCAAAGACACCATTTTTAAATCCGGCACCGAAATTATGCTTCAAGAGAATAAGTTGTCAAGATATTGTCGGATTATTATTAAGAGCTAATAATAATCGACACTTCTATTTTTAGATCGACGATCTATAACGTACTTACCAATATTCTAAAAAATTGCTGCTTCGTATTTTTTCCGACTTGATCAACCATCCACAAATAGAATCCTGCAACTTCCAAAATATGATCACCATGTCTAAAAATAGACATAGTCTAAAAATAGACATGCGCCAAAAATAACCTGTGGGCCCACTTAGTGAAGGCGACTCTTTTCACTAAGCTCATCATCTTGTTGAATCGCAACACTCCCTCTCAAGAAGATAGGGATTATCCTTCACCCCGATCTTGCCTCTATAGTATTCGAATTTTCTCCTGGCGAGTGCCTTCGTCAGAATATCTGCATCCTAGTCCTCCATAGGAATGTAATGAAGCAACATGATCTTCCATTGCACACAATCTATGATATGATGATACTGGATATCAATATGTTTAGATCTATCATGAAACACAGGATTAACCAAGAGTTTAATGCAACTCTAATTATCACAATGTACCACTGTCGAATCTAAATGTGAACCGAACAAACCAACCAGGATCTTCCTCATCCAGATAGCCTCACATGCAGTTTGAACTGTTGTAATGTATTCCGCTTCCGTTGAACTGAGTGCCATGGATCTTTGTTTCCTGCTGTACCAGGAAATTGCCGTAGATCCGATACTGAAAATCCCTCCTGATGTGCTCTTTCTGTCCGTTGGGATTCCTGCCCAATCTGCATCCGTGAAGCCATGCAACTTCACCTCATCCGTTTATCTGTACGATAAACCATACTTAGATGTGCCCCTGAGATATCTCAAGACATGCTTGCCTGCCTTCCAAAAGATCTTGGTAGGCTTAACCATCGCTAGTGAAAGCTGGTTCGCCGTATAGCATATGTTCGATCTTGTATTGACTAAATACAACACATCTACATCCAGCACGTCTGCCAAGAGGTCCGCGACATCCTGGACAAATCCAATAACAATTTCAGTAGAATTCCCCCCCCAATGGAGGAACTTAATCCAATGGGGACCATTGCTTCCTAAGGAGGGAGGAATGATCCAATTGGATATTGGTGGCCACCCACCTATTCCATTTGGACTCGCACTATCAACTCTTTCAGTTATCCACTTCCAACAGCTTACTATTTTTAGCAAGTTTTCGGGTCCTACTCGCCTGGAGTCGTTTTTGGGCATTAATGATCTAGGTGGATAACGGTGGCCACCCACCTATTCCATTTGAACCCCCACCATCATTTCTTCCAGTTTTCAAGTTGCAGCACAACTTACTATATTTAGTAGTTTTTCGGGTCTTGAACTTTTGGAGCCGTTTTGAGGCCCTAAACGACGTTTTTTGGGAAAATTGGGAGCAACATAGGTTCGTGGACCGAAGTTTCTCACACCAAAAGTTTTAGCCCTCAGAAAAATCTTTCTAACGAGCTATTGAGTGCATCAAACAGAGATCGGATGCCAAAGTTACGTCCCCGGGAAGTTGAAACACCAATTTACCCAAATGGGGCCCACAGTTTTGGTGCTTCATCTCCTAGGGTTAGGTTTTTGGACGTTTCAGGTTTTACATTGTTTCTCAACAATAAATATGCCTTTGAGCCTCATTCTAACACAGTTCATGGGCTGGTAGCCGACACATCTCTTCTCAGAGATAAGTGCTGCCAGTACCGTAGCTCATCTATTTCCATTATGTCTGTAATAGGACTTCGAGCCTCAATGTAACACAGTTCAGAGGCCTGCATACGCCACATCTCTTCTCAGAGATATGCTACCAATGCCCTATATTGTTTCCATTATGTTTGTAAGATTATTTCATTCATTATTTTATTAATAAAATGAAGTATTGTTTCCGGTGCATCTCTGTGCTTATGGTTATATGTGTATTCTATTGTTTTCCCGCATAAATCAGGATCAGTGGTATCAGAGTGAGTCTACTCTTTCTCTATTTTTCTTTTCATGTCCCAACACGGTCAGGGTATAAGGATTTCAGGCTCAATATGGTTGACCCCTCTCAATATCAGCCTCGCAAACCTCGACGACCCCCATTGCGGAAGGAAAGAAAGACGGGGGAGCAGAGATCCTATCAAAATATTTCTCAGGGAGGCCCTAAAGAAACAAAGGAACATGATGACAGATAAATTTTCCCAGATCCTTCAACGGCTGTCCACCGACAACACATATACATCCAGCATGTCCACCAATAAGTCCGCGAAATCCTAAACAAATCCAATACCAAGTTCAACATAATTTCCCCCCCCATGGAGGAACTTAATGCAATGGAGACCATTGCTTCCTAAGGAGGGAGGAATGATCTAGATGGATATCTATGGCCACCCACCTATTCCATTTGGACCCACATTATCAACTCTTTCAGTTCTCCACTTCCAGCAGCGTACTATTTTTAGCAGGTTTTCAGGTCCTGCACACCCGGAATCGTTTTGGGGCATTAATGATCCAGGTGGATATCAGTGGCCACCCATCTATTCCATTTTAACCCCCACCATCAGTTCTTTTAGTTTTCAAGTTGTAACACAACTTACTATATTTAGTATTTTTTCGAGTCCTGAAATTCTGGAGCCGTTTTTAGGCCCTAAATGACTTTTTTTGGGAAAAACGAGAGAAACATGGGGCCATGGACCAATGCTTCTCACACCAAAAGTTGTATTCATTAGATAGATCTTTCTAACAAGCTATTGAGTGCATAAAATAGAGATCAGATGCCAAAGTTATGTCCCCGAGAAGTTGAAACACCAATTTACCCAAACCGGGCCCACAATTTTGGCGCTTCATCTCCTAGGTTTAGGTTTTTGGAAGTTTCGGGTTTTAAATTGTTTCTAAAAAATAAATAGGCCTTCAAGCCTCATTGTAGCATAGTTCAGGGGCTGGTAGTTGACACATCTCTTCTCAGAGATAAGCGCTGCTAGTACCCTAGCTCATCTATTTCCATTAGGTCTGTAATAGGCCTTCGAGCCTCAATGTAACACAGTTCTGAGGCCTGCGTATGCCACATCTCTTCTCATAGATACGCTACCAACACCCTAGCTTGTTTCCATTATGTATGTAATCTTATGTCAACCATTATTTTATTAATAGAATGAAGTATTGTTTCCGCTGCATCTCGATGTTTATGTCTATTTTTTAATTTTATTGCGTTCCTGCATAAATCCGGATCAAACACCACCCAATATACCCGAAGGTATGTGGACAAGCTATGATATAATTATGTACGTGGAGTGAGGTATCACACTCAGAATGTATCACAGACAATTAACGAAAGCTGTTATGTTTTACGACGCCAGAACACGTCTCTAGCCTAGACCTTCTAAATGTTATCGTTATGGTTCCAATGCTTTGTTATGTAAATTGATGTAAATTTTAAGTTGATCTTGTTTATCAATTTTCCTTTCAAGGTTCACCACGATGATGTATTGGAAATTCCTAAAATGCAAACTAAAATGATAAGAAATATTTTCGTTTTTAGTTTTTTCAATGAAAATCCTAGCTACTAGAGGGAAAGAGCAATCAATTTGCGAGAAAACAATCAAAGAGCACAAATTAATATGTAGCTTTCCGAATTTTTTCCTATGAAAAACACATAAATCACTATATGAAAATGCAAGTTTTCCTTTTTAGTCCCTTTAATGTGAATGCAGAAAATGAAACTAGGTGCGTCAAATCAATAAAAACAAATGCCTTTTACTTTGAGAAATGAGGAATTGAACAAAAATTTCTCTTTTTAGGAAAAATGAATATTTTAACTACAATTTCTCCTATAGGAAATGAATAATTTAATGACAATTTCCTTTTCCAAGGCAAATGGATCTAATATAGTAATGAAAATACTTTGAAATTAATTCGTCAATGATAAAGAAAAACACTTTAAAGAAACATTGAACAAACTTTTCTTTCAAAGGAGGAAGAGGTAGGTAAAGTCATTTTTCTCTATGAGGCATCAGGCTCTTTGAAAACACATCAAACTAAAATGAAAGAAGATTCAATGACAAATTCAATTTGAATTTGGTTGGCTCTAGGGGGAAACACAGTCTCTAAGGGGACACAGTGCGTTGCAACACACCCCTAAGTGGGAGAGAGTGCTATGCAAAGCACTGTGTCCTGTTCAACAGTGCGTTGGGCGCAACAGAGAACAAAAAACTCAACTGTAAAACACACTTCTAATGCAAATTTTGATTTCAAAAAGCCTAATCTTTCAGAGTAAATGCTACTGGGTTGATAACAAAGGAAAAATACACCAAGGATGAAGGGTAAACTCCCCAGCAGAGTTTCCAATTTGTTATGTGGAATTATGAATTACATATACAACATTCTTCCCTAAATGTGGTGCATTGCATTTAGAACAACAGGTCAAAGACTTTGCAGATACTTTTCCTAACAGTAAATAGACACACAGAACAGATCAAGAAACTTACCTAGAGTCCAAGCGCTTCCAATTCTCCTTTTGTCGCTCTTGCTGTAGCTTCAAATCCAAGCTAGATCGCCAAAATATTTCCTACAATAATGAAAACTAAACGAAAAAGAGATAGCAATATACAGATGCCTATTCAATTTATTCAGTTAAATCAATGAAACATGAACCATATACATCAGATAAGAATTCATAATATGAAAGAAAGAAGCTCATACAGATACATATGTGGGAAATTAAACAACAATATTTATTAATTGATAGAAGGGGAGGTTACAACTAGTGATTGATTTGATGTCACCGTCTCCAACATCATCCCGGCCTCATCACAATGAACATCTCTCCAACAGCATATCACTCAAATCAATTCCTCAATTGAAATTTCACCAGCATTTCTCTATTCAAATTCTTTCTTACCAAGAACTAGGATTTGTGCTCAATTTATAGATAAACTGAAGGCATTTTTACAATCAATGAATTTCCAATAATAGGCAAGACATGTTCCCAAGCTCATAGGTATCAAATGGACACATGGATTCGAATTTTGACACATATGCACTCTTCTAGAAGGCACTAGCCAAGTGGAGATTCTGGAACAATGAGAATTTCACTCCCAATTGACCAACGCACCCTTGAGTGTAGGGAAGTGCTTTGCAGAGCACCTTTGAATGGAGGTACCTACATATGAAACACACTTAGCCCCTTGAGAGGCTGTGTTGGTGAGATCATATGTGTTATAATATATACTTTAAATCTTGGAAACTTTGCAATGGAATTCAGGAATGATTTGTCTTTGTTCTTTTGCTTAGGGCATATAGGAAGTGAAATGATAGGGGATGATAGATTGGTTCTGGGGATGATGTCCAGCTAAACCAGGTCATTGGGAATGGTGCCCAAATTGACCTATAACCCTTTTTTACATCACATTATTTCGTTGGATACCCCCCTATGTACCCCATATGATCCCCCCTAGGTATACTACAAATTAAAGCATGTTTTATCCCTGAAACATGAGAAGAAAACAAATAGCAATATATACTCAAAAGAGTAGTCCACTGGTACCATGGGTGTGTACCTATCAATCCAAGAGAAATGTGAAGACTCATTGTAGCAGCTACATCACTTGCTTGAGATGGAAGTTTATTCTTGTGGTTCCCATGTGTTGATGTGTGCTGGCATTCCTCTTAGTGTGTAATCCAAGTCCCTTCATCCTTGTTGTTTATCGGGTGCCATCTTGATGGTTGTTTCCTTACTGATTGGAGTTTTATTGGGTGGTGTGGGCGGTGATATGAAAAAGCCTTAATTGATAATTTTTCCTTCTCTTATTCCCCAACTTATGGTGCTTGAGTAGTATATAGTTCCTTTTGTGATGCTAGGTTTTATTCCCTTATTTCTTCCACCAAGGAATCATCATCTGATGTGTCAGTGTCTATAGATATTTCTACCCGTGCCTCATTGGTCTCCACCTGTTCACTAATGGAAATATCCTGCAAGGTAATTTTATTCTTTTTGTACAATAGCTTCATAAATTTACTTTGTACATTCACATTGACTGTACTAATTGAGTCCATCCAAGGGTATCCCAAAATAACTTCCTTCCCATTCATATCTAAAGCATAAAAGTCTAAGTGTAACTCATAATTATCCATGGTAACTTTCAAGTCCTAAATATTTGAATATGTACACCATTAACTTATGTGCTTTTAATGTGTTGTGGAGGAACTATCAAAATTTTGGCCAAATTGATATTGATGAGATTATGCTTGCAACTAGGGTTAATAGAAACAATGACATTATCCTTGTGAATACATCCATGAACTTGTAGTATGGGGATATCAAAATAAAATAATGCTTTATGTTTGTCATTATACTATTCTATAACATGAGAAAATTTGTTCAAAAGGAATTTTTAAAATTCTTCTATGGAAAGTTCCGTCATCTTCTTACAATCAAGTGAGTTCTTCAATATGGCAGCCTCATCTCTAAAATTCATCCACGTTAAAGATTCGAAAAAGGTTGAATATTGTGAATTTTACACTTTTATGTATTCTTCAATAGTAATACCATCATCTTTTCCTCTAAAAAACATCATGCTATAACACCTAAAGTAGAATGAGGGTTTAAAAAAAAGGAAATCACTTACTTTGGGGCGGAAATTTTGAAATGGTCACAACTCAGAAAATATAGCTGAAAATTCTTAATATAACCTATTTTTTGGAAATGGAATGGTCACGCTACATCTTCCCACATTACTGGAATAACAATCTGGGCACTTCGGTACTTATATATGCAACGCAAACTTTCCTGTTGTCACAAAAGTTTCTTATAAAATAATTAATTTTAAAACAACGAGATATCCTTGATTAGGACTTCGATTTAGAAAATTTGTTTTTGAATTTGGGTATTTTATCTAGAGGAATTCAGATACACAATTAGTTTCCAAAAACACCACACCAAATCTCCAGAAATATACCTAAAATCCACTACCCACAATTTTCCACCATATTAGTTTTTGAAAAATAGTTGATTTTAAATTAGAAAGATATCCTTTGCCCGGGATCCAATTCAATTTTTTTTTTCTTTTTTGGAATCAAGGTGTTTTTTTGGGAGGAATTCAGCGATGTAATTAGTTTCTAAACATTCTAAACCAAAATTTCCAGATCTAATCTGCGAACTCGTTCACCCACTATTTCCAAAAATAATATTTCTACAAAAAGAAAAAAAATTATCCCCACTTTTCCAAGTAAAGAGATTTGATACCACTTGTAATAAAGCGGTAGATATATTAAAATATTTCATAAAATAAACTAAAGAGAAAATCTAATAATAACACAAAGTGCTTCTTTATTAATATCAAACCCTTGAGGTAGGGTAACACCATATAACTACTCCTTAAGGAAGGAGAACAATCCACAAGCCATATGCTTGTCAATACAAAACAATACTTGACATATCTCCAATGGAGAGTCTCTAGCCTCTATATAGGCTTCGTACATACAATATCATGGGTAATACCATGAGCCCTCAATAACATAAATCTAATACCATAGGCTTATTTCATTTACATCACATTATTTCCTAACTAATTATCTATGGACGGGTTATTCATTATCCTTAACTATGATAACTAATTGTGACCCCTTTATAATGAGGGTCAACCACTTACAATCATCATTAATGTGGGTAAAAACTTACGTGATTTATTTACTAAACTAAATAATTGTGGTCCCATTGGGTACCCCCCTATGTACCCCATATTATCCTCCCATACGTATACTACAAAATGCTTTATGTTAGTGGTGGATCGATCTGATATGGATCATTGTGAACGCATGAAGGCCTGGTGTTTTGGCTTGATCGGTTCAAATTAGAGAAATAGTGATCCAAACTTATACAAGAATGAAATGGAATACATATATAAAAATAAGCACAAATATGCAACATAAATAGAACTTCATTTCATTAATATTAAAGAACTAAAATATGCTCACATACAGAATGGAAATAAACTAGCTCGGTTGATGGTAGCTTATCTCTGAGAAGAGATGTGGTAGCTACATGCCTCTAAACTATGTTACAATGAGGCTCAAAGGCCTATTTAGTATTGAGAAATAATGGAAAACCACAAACATCCAAAAACCTAACCCTAGGAGATGAATCACCAAAACTGCGGGCCCCCTTGGAGCCAAGTGGTACATCAACTTCCAAGGGTCGTAACTTTGGCATACAATCTCCGTTTGACATGCACGTTACCTCGTTAGAAATATATATCCAAGGAATAAAAATTTTGACTACAAATGTTAGTTAGAGCCTTTGGTTTTCCCATTTTCCAAAAAAACTTCATTTAGGGCCTCAAAACGACTCCGAAAATTTAGGACCCAAAAAATTGCCAAAAATAGTAAGTTGTGCTACAATTAAGGAAACTGAAAAAATGAAATAAAAAAGGGTAGGAAGGTGGCCACCAATATCCACATGGATCATTCCTCCTCCCAGCTTAGGAATAAATGGTCTCCATTGCGTTGATTCCTTCCATGAGATAGGGATACTTCTACTGAACTTAGTCCCTGGTGAGCCACCTTCCTTGATGTAGGAGTTGGCTATATTTTACAACCTGATACAACTAGATATTCTACTAATGAGTTTTCTTTATCTGCATGTCCATGATCTAATCAGTTGTGGAATTTTCTATGTAGTTGGGTTTAGCTCTGTTGGTGTGAGTTGTTCTGCAATGTCTGATGTGTCCATTAATGGTGGAAAGTATGGTCGAAGGCGATCCACATTGAACACTGGGTGCAGGTCAAGGAATGGGGAAATGATGAGCTAAAAAAATTCTCTCCCACAACCTTGGTGATGGTATAAGGCCCATAACTGAGTGTTTTAACCTTTTGATGGGATCTGGTAAGGCATTCTTTTTGCAAATGCAACCAAAATTTTTCGGCACTCGATGTTGATCATGTCGCTACTTGTACTTAGCATTGGACTTCTCCAAGATGTCTTGAACCTACTGGCGGATGTACTGGATACATTCAATAAATCTGGTTGATTTCTTAGTCTCACAAAATAAATGTTTGGATTCGGTCTGTGTAGTTGCATGAGGTATGGCAACATCAATCAAACATAATGGTTGAAATCCTAGACCCACTTGAAAGGGGTTGTGACCAGTCGAGCTATGGAGAGCTCTGTTATAACTATGCTACACATAGGGAAGGATCTCATCCTAGGTTCATGGATTCTTGGAGTTATACATGCAGAGTATGTTCATTACCATGATGTTGACAACCTCTGTTTGGTCATCAATTTGGGGATGGAAAGGAGTCGACTTGGTGAGCTTGGTGTCCAATAGTGTCCGGAGGCTTGACCCTAATGTTCTTAGGAACCTGCTATCTCGATATGATATAATGATCTGCAGGATCCCAAAATGTACCAAAACTCATTCAAAGAAGAGTTTAACAATGTCCTCTGTTGTGGTGCTCTTATTGCATGCCGCAAATATAGCCATCTTAGAAAATATGTCCACGACAACAATTAAACAATCATTACGATGCTTGGTAGAATGGAAGATAGACATATAGTCCATGGATATGGATTCCCAAGGTTGGATGGGAGTATGAAGAGGAGTGTACATGCCTTGCTTCTTGATAGTTAGCTTTGTGATGACATAGGTAGTGTAGGAGATGATATATTTCCCAATAACTTGTTATATTTTTGGAGAATAAAAGTAATTTTGTAGTATGACCACAATTTTCTCCACACCAAAGTGTCATGCAACCCTATTGTAGTGCACCTCCCAAATGATATTGGAACACTTGCTTGAAGTAACAAAAAGATGGCCCAGTTAGCATAATAATGTATTATGTAGGTAGAAATCAGGAACTTTCTGGCCATCTACTATCATCTGGTATGTGGAGGTGAACTTTGGATCATTTTGTATAGTTGCATCGATCCAGAGGTGTCATGGCCACAAGAGCTGAGAACAATAGTAAGTGCTGCCATTGGGGGCCGAATGAGGCAGTTTACAACATGATTGATGCTTCCCTTTTTGTATTTAATGTTCAACTGGATTTTTTGTAGATATGTAGCCCACTTCTGATGGCTATCTTTCTGCATCTTCCCTTGTGTCTATATAAATTGGAGAGGTCGGTGATCGATGTGGATGATTGTCTCCTTCCCCATAATGTAATTTTTTCATTACTGAAAAGCCTGCATGACAAAATAAATCTCTTTATCATAGGTGGGGTACTTCTAAATTGAATGAGAAAGTGTCTCACCATGATAGGCCATTATATTCCCATGTTGGGTGAGGATTGCACCAATAGCATAGTTGGAGGTGTTTGTCTCAATTTCAAATGGTTGCTATAGGTCTGGAAATGTGAGTACTGGTGTAGAGAAAAGGCAACACTTCAACTCAAAGAATGCATTATGTTGGGACTCAGAACAAGAAAATTTTCTTTCTCTCCGCCCTTGGTAATATGACGCAAAGGCCAAGTGATATGGGAGGATCCCAAGACGAATCGATAAAAATTCGCAAGGCCCAAAAATTTGCACAACTTTGTTAGAGTCGTTAGGGCTGGAAAATCCTGAAGGAATGGATATTTATCAGATCCACATGCACACATCACTCATCTATGATGTAACCTAGATATTGTACCTGACTCATGCCAAAGGTGCATTTCTCCAAGTTGGCACGCAATTGGTGCTATTGCAGGGTTTATAGGACCTGTCGAATGTGTTGCAAGAGTTCTTCCCAAATGTTGCTGAAGATGAGGATGTCGTCCAAATAAACAACCATGAATGAGTCATTCAAGGGCCACAATATGTCATCCATTAGCCACATAAATTATCAGGGGTATTTTTCAACCCAAAGGGCATAACCAACCTTTCAAAAAGGCCTTCCTTGGATTTTCAGGTGGTCTTCCATACATCTGTGGGCTCTATTAGAACTTGGTGATATCCATACTTCAGATCTATCTTGCTGAACCCTTGAGTTGGTCCAAAAGGTCATCAATTTGTGGGATTGTATACATGTTCCTGAAAATGATTTTGTTTAGTGTTCGATAATCAATACAGAGCCTCCAGGTCCCATCCTTAGTCTATAAAAGTACAATCAGGCTCCCACAAGGTGAGTAACTTGGTCGGATGTGCCATTTTTGCTACAAATCCTAGATTTTTTTCTTGATATATTCATTTTCCATAATGGAGAGTCGATATATTGGTCTATTAGGTAGAGTTTCTCCAAGATTTAGATCGATCAAATGCTTAATCTGAAAGTGCAAGGGTACCCTTGTGGGTGAGGAGAATATGTCCATGTATTCTTCCATGACCTTATCCACCTCCTTCTGCTACATGGAGGAACCCTTCCTAGGGGACATGATCTACCACTTAATTTGAGAGTGAATCAGAAATAAAACAAATTTCCCGGTATGGGAGATGATCTTACTGCATTTCTTAGCAGATATAAAAGAGATGGCAGTAGGCGGGGCTACCTCTAGTATCCTATATAACTTATTACCCACATATATAATAAAAATTCAAGGCCTTGACTCATATATGACATGAAGCTTCTACAAGTATGGTTGGCCTAATAATACATCAAAAAATTCAAGAGGAGTAACATCACACGATACCTCATCCTTGAAGGGCTTGATGACGTAGGCAAGGTGACACTGTTGATTGACACAAAGATCTAGTTCCTTCGTGAAGCCACCCGATGGTGTACGACTCCAGGTGTGGTGTGGTTGGTAAGCCCAAATGCTTCACGACCTTTGCTGAAATGAGGTTGTTTTGGCTCCCATTACCGAAAATGAATTGCAGCGACAAACCCTTCACCCACATATGTAAGTGAAAGAGGCACTCCCCCTCCTCTGGATCTTCGGGTTCCTCATTTTGGAGCTTGGTGGTGGCTACTCTCATAGTGCATTCTGTATCAATGATATTCTTACCCTTGTTGGTTCCCTTATCAGGTTCCGAATTAGAATCATAACATGCATCCATCTATGATTCTTTCATCTCGGCCGCCAATGCCTTCTTTGCGAGACATTCATTCGTGTTGTGAGTGGGAGTTTTATGGAACTCACACCACTTGTAGGTGGCCTTATTTTCCTTCCCATATCCCTTGTCTTGTGGATTCTAGGATTTTTACTGGGTGGTCCCGGTTGGGATTTGTCCTTTTCTCTATGGGTTGGGGGTGCCTTTGCTCTGCTTTGGGTTAGCAGGTACAAAGTCTTTCTTCTTCTGCTTGAATTTGTACTCAATATTGATAGCATATCAGTATTATACACCAAGAGAGGAGATTTCTAGGAACTCCATATCCTATTGAATTTATTTGTGCAAACAACTGCAATACATGAGCACCATATGTTTCTCAGAATATTTGATACCCGTCTTTGTGTGCAAGGTATGGAAAAGATTTGTCAGCTCATGCACATCTTGATCCCTTTGTTGTCCTAGCATAGTATATTTTATGTACTTGTCATCATAGCTCCCGATAGGGTAGTAATGTTCCTTGATGTCATCTCAGATATAATTCCAAGTGGGTGCAACCGAGAAAAATGAGGGTTCCCTCTCGTCCTTGTGCTCACAGTAGGTTTCCCACTAGTCCTTGATGTGGGGGGCAGATTTCAGAAGTGGAAAAGTAATATTTTCCTTATTGGAAATATCATGAACCAAAAAATATCCCTCCAACAAGCTTAACCATTTATCTGTGAAATATTCATTTATCTGGACTTCAAATGTGGGAATGCCAAAGTTAACTTGTACCTTAAAGGGAGTGGTGCCTCCAAAGTGGTTGGTGGATGAAGATGTGTCTCTTATGGGCATTCGCTGAGGATCTGTGAAAATTTGTCCATCATTGCGTTCCTTTTTCACTCAAGGGATTCTTCGAGTAATATTTTGAAAATATATCCTACTCCCTCATATTTCTTTTCTTCTGCCATGGGAGGCCATCGAGGTTTGTGAGGTTGGTCTTGCAAAGGTTCAACCAGTTTGAGCCCTAACTCCTTATACCCTGACCTCGTTAGGGACATGCAAAGAAAAAAATAAAAAGAGAAGACCGCTCTGATACCATTGATCCAGAATTATATAGGGATATAATAGAATACATATATAAAAATAAGCACAAATATGCAATAGAAATAGAATTTCATTTCATTAATATTAAAGACTTGAAATATGCTTACATATAGAATGGAAATAAACTAGCTCGGGTGATGGTAGTTTATCTATGGGAAGAGATGTGGTAGATACATGAATATGAACTATGCTACAATGAGGCTCAAAGGCCCATTTATTATTGAGAAATAATGGAAAACACTAAACATCCAAAAACCTAACCCTAGGAGATGAATTGCCAAAACTGTGAGCCCTTTGGGGTAAATTGGTACATCAACTTATTGGGGTCGTAACTTTGGCATACAATCTCTGTTGCCACAAACGATACCTTGTTAGAAATATCTATACGAGGAATACAAATTTTGAATGAAAATGTCATTCAAACACTAATGTTTTCCCGTTTTCCAAAAAAAACATTGTTTAGGGCCTCTAAATGACTCTATAAGTTCAAGACCCAAAAAACTACCAAAAATAATAAATTGTGCTACAATTAAGGAAACTGAAAAACTGAAAGAAACAATGGGGGGGGGGGGGGGGTGGGGGTGGTCCAAGTGGAATAGGCGGGTGGCCACCAATATACACTTGGATCAACTGGGAATTTTGGTTAAATATACAAGTGACACACATATCTGAGGCTACATAGATCGTTGATGTAAGATTGTGTTTGTCCTCATGGAGTGACGAAAAGGTAGAGTTAATGGAGTGGTTATACAAAGAGTTGATGTGAATAAAAAATGTAGTTTTGAATACCAATTAATAGAGTGCATATGGAGCAGAGCATTTAAGTGCACCTATAGTATATCATAGGCGTGATGTGCACACATGATCTGAAAGAGATAGAGTGACGGAAGAGTTTGGATATAGATGTGAATGAGTTGATTCTAGAGTTGGTTGTTTGGGTTAGTGTGCATGGAACTAGTAGCAGAGGTTGATCTAAAGTATGTGTGCATCTACATGTTTTAGAATGAAGAGACAAAGACTTGTGTGTGTCGGATCAAGTGTAAATGCCAGTGTGTTGGTGCAATGGGTGAGAGGATCAAAGAATGATGCATAACTTCTTGTGTTGGATCAAGATGAGGAATGTGATGTACAAACATAGTAGTAGTGTTTGGGTACTTGTATATAGTATCATTAATAGCTACTAGATCATTAAGAGAGTTCTATGCAGAGTGTTGTGGCAGTGAATATACCTATGTGTATATATGCTGACGGTATTGTTGCAGGGGTTCCAATGATGAGTATATTGTCATAGTTTTTGCATTGTTGTCTTGGTGTATTTGTACATGGTTGAGTGTTAATTTTCATTGATGTATCTTCATGGGTATGAGTATCTTTCTCCTAGAGGTGTGAGTAGGATGTATGCTGAGTTGATTAATGTTATGAGTGGAGTTGATGTATTAGCATCATGTAATGTTGCTGAGAGGGTTTAAGAGTAGATTTAGATTATGTATTACTGAGAGCAGTTGAGTCAATGGATTTCATTGTGTAGTGAGTGCATGAGCATAGATTTATTATGAGAGTGTTGACATATTAGTTGATGAGCTTAGAGTCATAGTGGGTCTAGTATGAAAATGGGATGAAAAATGGGTTGTGATTTTTTATGTTCTGTGGATCTTAGTTTGAAAATGCATGAAACATTAGTGAAATTTTGAGGTATAAAATGGGAATCCTAAGGAAAATTATAAAATAATAGAGGAAATAATAAAATAATGTTATATTACATCATCAAATTTTGAGGGAAAAAAGAAAAAACTACTTTTTCAACTCGTATTTTCAATTTATCTCCCTACAAATTTACTCAAATTTCGAGTGGGATCACTCACTAGGTGTAAAATTTAATTTCCCATCCAAGGAGTACCCATGTTGAATACTTTTGATGGACCCTGTTAAAAAAAAAAGGAGAAATACATGAAAAAACATGATTATAATAATGTATTTTGATGTATTTCTCATTTTTCATGTAGCAGGGTCCATTGAAAGTATGCAACATGGGTAGTCCTTGGACGAGAAATTAAATTCCGCATCCAATGAGTAATCCCACTCAAAATTTGAGTAAAACCATAAGGATATAAATTGAACTACAACTTGGAAAAGTAGTTTTTTTTTTTTAATATTTTTACCTACTCCAAAAATGGTGAATCATCCCCCATGGTTGAAATCATCATCTTGAATCCTATTGGTTATTATAAATTTTATTTTGGTTGTACATTTTTGTTTTGAGGCCCATTTTTGACCTCAAAATTTCTCTAATGAAAGATTAACAAGAGCTTGAAGGTTAGGGCCTTGAATGGGTGAGTGGTGGATCACTAACAAGTGGTGGCCTTCTGATTCAGGGTGTAATGGAATCCTTTGGGATGTTTTTTGAAAAATTGTGAGTGATGGCTTCCGTCCAATGGTGAATTGAAAAAATATTGGGTGTTGGGGAATCTGATAGGTGGTGACCTAGATTAAGTAGTGGCATGAACAATTGAGGGAGTTGTGGCCTGAAAAGTTCACGAAGTGGTGGCTCCAATCAGGTAGTCGCCTGGAGTGAGTGGTTTCTCACATGAATAACAAGTTGGGGCTTGCACACTGGCGTTGGCCAATGAATATGTAAAAGAAAAATTTTAATAATAATAATAAGAAGATTAAGAAGAGTAAAGCAGATGGTGGTTTTTCTCTTGAAAGGTTCTCCACCTTATATACTGTGTCCTCATGTATTTGTTTATGCATTGTTTCTCTTATGATTATTTGTGTTTATGGTTGTTTCTCATATAATTTTCATATTTATGCTATCATTTGTTTATTTGTGCTATTATCATTGTATAATCAGTTAATTGTAAAAGAAGGAAAATTTTGGTATAATTTAATCCCTCTACCATAATAATGATTCACCCCCCTCTCAGTATTATGAAGCTTCCAACATACAGATCCATAATTATTGATACTCTTCCTATGTGAGGAAGCCTTGCCAAGGAAACGATTACCTAAGTGACCGAGGAGGAAAAGAAGAGGATTCCTGAACTTGGAAGTTGTGTGATTGCAAGTAAGGGAAAAATTGAATGAATTGGTTTCAAATATTCATGTAGATACTCATTTGGATCATGAATGCATTGGTTGTGCCCAAGAAAATTGAGCTTATTCCTTGCAGAAGCCTTGTGAAGCAATCAAAAACCATGTGGGAATGTGCTAGAATGTTACGAGGCATAGAGGTAACTAGACCATGAAAAATTAATGACAACAATAGAAGTGGAAACTAAGGACATGACAAATGTTTTTAATGTGAAAGTGGCATATCCCTTCTTCTACATAGAATGGTTCTATAGATATTATAACACTGAGGACAATGTTCCTTAAAGGGGGGGGGGATTTTGACACCCCTTTTATTGTCCAAAAATTTTAATGTAATTAAGAGCATAAAATGTTGGCGTATTAACAATGATGATGTGTTTTCAAAATCTATTATATGATAAAATGTTCATTTTTATTAATAAAAATGCTAAAGTTGAAGAATGGGGACAACCAACATATTATGATGCCTTGGGGAGGGGGAAAAATTGACTTAATAGGAAAAATATACCTTGGTTGAATATTTAAATTTTGATGTGATGGTTAGTATTCCCAAGAAGCTGAAAGGTTAGGAAGATGAAGGGTACTCAAGGTGTGATTATAAAATAAAAGAGAGGAGAAACAAAGGTGTTATTATTTTTGGTTCTTAATCTTCTACATTTTCTCTCTTCTATTACTCTCTTATACACCTATCTCTCACTCATAAATTTGAATTGGCATAATAATAGGTGATATCTTGTGTAACATGAATTGAATATTGCTTTCTCCTTAGAATGGCTGGCTCTGAGGCTTGGGAGTTGTCCTGCTTATGTGTCGCACAAAGAGCACTGAAGAGGGGAGGGCCGAGGGACTGCAAAAATAAAAGAAGGAATCACTTGTGTTGTGAAGACCTCCATTGTAATTTATGAATGTATATGAGCCTAGTAAGGAATGGAAAGGTTGAAGACTAAGATTCTTCCTTGTGTGTGGAGGAGAGTGGCCTTCACTTTTTGGGTTAAATCTACTCTGAAAATTGTGTACTAAATACCCGAGTTTAGTTTTTCCCTCAAGGGATCAATATATATCTCAGGGGTGGACAAATATGATAAATATTACAACATATATGAGCCAATGGTTGTGTGAAGAGTGGCTCACCCTTCTTCGGTTCCATATTGCAAAATATTTGACTCATGGTCATGTTGGAATTTCTGCTATAAATTTTCTTCTAGGAGGTTCTAAAAGTTGAAACTTGGACCATAGTGAGGGGAATTATTATTAATCATCTAGTCCAGATTTTAGATATTGGATTGTAAAATTTTAAGAAATATTATCAAAGGAATTTGGGCTTCCTAAATGCATATTTAAATAGGTCATGTTGGAATTTATACTATAAATTTTCTTCTGAGAGGTTCCAAAAACTGAAACTTGGACCATTGTGAGGGGAAATATTATTGATCATTTGGTCCAATGTTAAGATATTGGGTTATGAAATTTTAGGAAATACATTCAAAGGAAGTGGAGTTTCTTGGATGCTCCTAAAATTTTGCATCAAATAGGTCATGTAGGAATTTTTTCTATAAATTTTGTTCTGGGAGGTTCTAGAAACTAAAACTTGGACATTAGTGAGGGAAAACCCCATTGATCATCTGGTCCAAATTTCAAATATTGGGTCATGTTTTTTTAGGAGATATGATCATAGGAAGTCGAGCTTCTTGGATGCTCCTAAATTTATGCATTAAATAGGTCATGATGGAATTTATGCTATAAAGTTTCTTCTGGGAAGTTCCAAAAGGTGAACTTGGGACCTGGTGAGGGGAAATCCCAATGATCATTTAGTTCAATTTTCAGAACTTGGACTTCTATAATTTGGGAGATATGCCTCGAGAAAGTTTTATATTAATTTTCATGCAAAGTGTTTTAAGAAAGTCCTAAATGGTTTAATGATTCATTGCATACAAACTGTTTGATGAACTTCCTGAATGGAAAAAATTATTTTGTAAATGGGGATAGTATTTATATATGTTAGAATTATTGTATGAAAATAATATCGTAGCTGGTATATACCTATTTTCATGAAAATAATTTGAAGAAATGTGTTAAATATGTTTTATTAATTTTTTCATACAAACTATTTGAAAAAATACCTCACTTCCACATACCACCCGACCATAGATTGGGGTGAACCAAATCACTATTTTATACAATCACCACCATGCCATATTCCAAGCAATAATGTGGGATCTCATGGGATAAGCCAAAAAAAAACCAACTAGGGAATCTAGTGGCTAAACCACCTCAACCCTAAACCACAATAATTTCACTTAAACCAGTCCAAAAATCACCATACCAACACAATCTTGGATGCCTAAAAATTTATTCACCATAGTTAGAGGAATTTTCATGTCTCCACCCACTTATTAAGAGCTTCTCAGAGAAAAAAAATTTCACCCCCAACCCTTGGGATTTTCCTGAGACCACCTCACCTGGATCCAAAATCTTCTGACAATATAAAGCTCAATTAAGAATGAATCTCATGACACCATGGTTATCCAGGAAATGACAAGGCAAGGTTGTAACCACAGTTAATCTAGGAAAATCCCATGCTAATAAAAACAAAGTAATCATGTAAAACAAATTCATGCACCATGCATTCAAATCCTAGCAAGGAAATCACACATGCAGCCTATTACCCGTAAAATATTCACATTGTAGCTACTATTCTCCTATTCTCCTTGTACTCCCTTGCTTTCCTTTGCTTACATGCTTTCTTCTTACTTTATTGTGTCCAAGTTCTCTCTTGGTTTTCTTGCTTGTTCTCCCTCTTGGAGTCTGATTTCTTTCTTACTGAAACTAAAGTTGTCAAAGTTGAAAGCTGATCAAAAGTTGTAAAATGTTTCTCATATGCCGTTAATAATTAATGTGTGGTCTCTTTATTTCCTTTTCCTCTTTTCTTATTTTTGTCCTTATAATTTCCTTCCATTTACTTGGAAAATCAACCCAGCGTTGTTACAATTTATACCTACAAATATTGTAGCAGAGGGGGTTTGTGTCTCTTGTAGGTTTGTGCCTACAAGTCTTGCAAGAAAGGTGATTGGTGTCTCCTATATGTTGGTCCCTACAAATATTATGGAATAAGGGAATGGTGTCTCCTGTAGGTTGGCTCCTGAAAATATTTAAATAGATGGGATTGATGTCTCCTATAGGTTGATGCCTACATATCTTGTAGCATGGGGGATTTGTATCTCGTATAGGTTGGTGCCTACAAAGTTTGTACTAGTAGGTTGGTACATACAAATTTTGTAACAGTAGGTTGACGCCTACAAAGTTTTTATAAGTATGTTGGTGCCTATAAATATTTTTTATAAAGAATTTTTCATTTATTTATCGTTTTCGATATATGAGATTGTTTGGTTACGATTCATGAATGTTTAAATGGGTAAGAAATTGAATTGTACTAATTCACCATCCCCTCCCTCTTAGTATAAGTATAAATCCAACCATTCACATTAGAGTAGGTTCCTTTGGAATTAGTCCAACAACTGAAGGAAGACCACAAATGGACCATGGCTAATATTGAAGGTTCTTTCAGAGCTCCACTATTCAATGGAACATAATATTCCTTCTAGAAGGTAAGGATCAAAATTTATCTAATGTCTCTTTGCTTTGACATTTGGAAGTTTGTAGTGGATGGAAAGTATTCCAATGAGCATAATGCAATTGCCATGAATGTCATCTTGAAAGGCCTATAAAAATTAGAGTTTGATAAGGTGATGCATTGTGAAACAAAAAAATAAATGTGGGATAAGTTATAAAGAAACTATGAGGAATATGGAATTCATACTATATATTAAATGAAGATATAATATCCAAAGCATAAAAAAGTAGCCTTCAAATATTGAAAGAAGATAAAAGAACTCAAAACCATTGAATCAAATTCTACTGATAAAGAAGGTGAAGACAAGCAAGAAGAGAAATATTTAGAGGACGGTAATGTGGATGGGGTATTAAAACTTGAAGTTTTTCTTGTTGGTTATATAGACTTGGAAGAAAGATCAAAGATAAAAAAGAGTTATTGGAGAGATATGTTAAGAAAAAGAATCACGACCTTGATTAATCTTGAAGACTCAATTAGAATAGGAAAAGGGGATAAAATTAGTGAGGATTCAATTCAAAGAAAAGAAAGAAGAGTGTGAAAATCTAGAAGCAAAAGTTGTTTTGTTGAGAAAGGAACTAGAGAAATAAAATGCTCATTTGAATCAAAGATTGAAGTTCGGAAAAATTATTGGGATCTTCGATTTCATTCTTAGCTCCCATAGGTCTCCTTTAATAAAAATAGGTCTTGGATAGAAATAAAATGTTGAGAATAATGTTGGCATTGATGTAAAATGGGCAAGGAAGGAAGATGCATGGTGTATCAAAGTCAGGGGGAGTCCTATGGTTGCTACATTCTTTGGTAAAGAAAAATAATAGTAACATGATAAGTGAAGAGGCTGTAAAATAAAATAACTATGGTTATTTTGAGTCCTAGGATTTGAAGAAATTTATTCCTTCGGATATTAGCTCAAATGCCTCTAGAAGTGGAATATTTGGATAATTCTTAGAAATAACTTTCCAACGATATGTTGAAGTTTGAATTTGGCCCGTGGGAGCGAAAGTTATGGCCAGTCAAAGTTAGTAGACCAAAAGTGAACATAGTAACCTGGCCATGGGTCCCAGTAGTATATCTAGTGTATAAGTGGAATTTATGTACACATGTACGCATTGGGTTAGTTTCTATAAGCTCAGGAGGGTGAAGCACATGGTTTCCCCTTTAACATGCAATCCTGACAGGTAAACCTAGAGAATTACAAAAATGAGCACAATGGTGAATATTCAGGATGAAAAGGATTTGGGAATATGTGGATGACTATACAACAGGTAGAAAAGAAAGTTGTTTGGCGGAGTTTAGAGCAGGAGGTCACCATGGGACAACTCATCCTAGGAGAGCTTCCCTAGAATAATTAAAAAGAGGTGAAAACAATGAAGCCTAGGATGACATAAGAAAGGGATGATGTCAACAAGTAGAATAAGTGGAAATTGGAGAAATGAATTCATAGGGGAGCCCACATGACACATAATCTCAGTGAGCCGACCACAAAAGTTTTAAAAATGTGCATAGGCAAATAAATTTGGGATGACTAAGCACTGAGACATGAAGGCATTGTATTGGAAGTTACAGTTCATCCCGACTGTGTTGTGGCTGGTCAATGAGCACGACATGTGGTCCCACATGAGACATCATCCCATAGGATTGTTCCTGTGCGAATACAAAAGGTGGTGTGTTATGAAAAGGTTGAGGAAATTGATCCGGGAGACAAAAATATTATCGACACTTAAAGATTTCATCAATTAATGAAATGTGCACCCATGTCTTCATTATGTGGAGTTTTTTGTGTATTTTGTGACCAAGGGACTTTGGGATTATTATAATGAACAACATCGTGGGTGTATATTAAGAAGGGGCTGAGGAATTATCACCATTAGCATATGAACCTTGAACAATTCGACATCTATTTTGGCCTATGTGCTATATTTGGTATTTATGCCATATCTAAGAGCTTTCTACAATTGGAGTATGCATGCAATGAATGTGTCAATAGTTGTTTGGTGTGGATGATGTGAATGCACATGTTGTTGTTGTTAATGGAGTCAATGGTGATTGCCGAGAGCAGTGGATCAATGCAATAAGGACCACAATTTTACTGAACTAAGTAATGGAGCCTAGCTCAAGCAAGAACACGAAAAAATTGCTACTTGAATTAATTGCGAGTGTAGATGATTAAGGAGCAAGGAAATGAGGATTACGATCTGCAAGAGAGTGCTAATGAATATTAGATCATAAAGCTCATATTAGAATGTTGGAGTACATCTCAAGTGTTGGAGAGCCATGATAGTTATACAAATAAAATTTAATGGTGGAACTCTTTAAGGGCGAAGGAGGATCGAGAATTAATTCTAAGCATGAAAAAACCTCCAGAGTATGTTCTCAAATATATTATAGTTGCAAAGACTGTGTAATCAAGTATATAATAGTGTGAAAACAATTTTGCAGAGCCTTACGATGTTGTAATTGATACAAACTACAACTGATCCCATACACATAGTATGTCTGTGCTTGTTTGTGGAGTAAATTGATCCCATACACATATTATTAATTGAATATCAGTGTGCCATACTACATGTTGAATGCACTGATTAATGAGTTGATAGAGTGCATAATTCACCATGTTGTTTTTGAACAAAAAACTCATGAAACATTGAGTGTTATGGAAAAGCATTATTATGTGTAGTGTGAGAGAGTGTGAATTGTTGAAATAGGTTGTGTGTGCACATAAGGATAATGGTGGATCAGATATGATAATTGTATAGAATAATTAAGGGCCGAGAGAAGAGATAATTTAACAAGTGTGTAGTGTAGAGAGGGGTTCAGGGTAGAGAAGAAAGAGTTTTATGTGACAACAGATCAAGTTCTATATATATATATATATATATATATATATATATATATATTACATATATATATATATATATATATATATATATATGTAATATAAGTAGGCCTCTGTTACTCACTTTAAAAATTGTATGAAAAATAGGACAATTGGTTGAAGCAGGTTGTGTCCTACATCAAGTAGGCCTCTGTTACTCACTTTAAAAATTGTATGAAAAATAGGAAAATTGGTTGAAGCAGGTTGTGTCCTACATCTGTGGAGCCTCAAGATTGCGTAAATTTTGACATCCATTTCATTACCTTTTCCTCCTTTTTTTCAAACTCCATAAGCCCCAACAATTATAGATTTGAACATTTTTAGCCTGGTGAGGTACCTTAATGATATATTTTCCATATTTCAAAATGTTTCTTATTATTTGGATAAAACTTGTATTTAGCTATAGAATTCATGCAATTTTGAAGCTAATCTCCATTTCTGTAGTCACCGCCATGGTCTAACAGGTTCCAAAGAATGAATGAAGTGAAGTACATGAGAAGTTGAGGAATGATCCATTCATGGATTCTATCCTATCTACCAGTCCAGAATTGAGAAGGAAAGTGCCTAGGATTCCAGTCAAAGGGTCAGTCAAAGCAAGAACTGGAACGAGCGAGCGAGAAGATTAAGATTCATGATTTTCTCTCCATGTAGAAAATTGTGAAAGAAATAAAAACTACATTTCTGTTTAGAGTTTTATGCATATTTTGATTAGTTTCCAAAGGCGTGATAGCCTCAAACATTTATTTCGAATTTGTAATAAATACCGAGTTATGTAAACCTGAAACAAGTTCGATTTTATTGTAATACTGTCATATTTTGAAACTCAATTTTTATTAATCAAATGAAAAATCATTCTGGAATCATCGACGCGTAGCTAGTTGTGAATAAATCATAACCATTCTCTTGTGGAGGGCCCCTGCACCGCAAAGGTTTAATAGTTTAGTTTTCTGTCATTTCATAGTTTAGTTCTTTATGATTTTGTTGTGTTTTTTACATAGATATACACTCTGTTTTCTTATTGCAATTTATAACATAGATACACTCTGTTTACATTTGCACTTCATAGATTAAAACATGAACTTCATTTTTAAACAATAGACATATTCTATGTTTTTATTTTCATTGCAAATTGTTTTATAATTTCCATAGTATAGATGTTTAGATTTGTCATCGTCACTTCACTGCTTGTTATCTTCATTTGCGAAATTTTGTTGTGATTAAGATAGATGCTTTGTTATGATTAAATAGACTTAGAGATAATTTAGATAGATGCATTGATTTATAATTGAATAAACTTAGAGATAATTTGGATAGATGTTTTTCTCATAATTGAATAGACTTAGAGATAACTTATCATAGTGGTTGGCATAGGTTGATTTAGTATAGCTTAATATTTATCATTTATATTAATTCCTTTTTATGAAATATAAGTTTACAATAGATTAATTTCCTTTATTAGATAAACATTTCCTTTTCTTCCTTCTTGCAAGTTTTATCTTACAATCATTAAAATCTTTCTTTAAGTGTGATTACTTTTTAGTGATTTCTTGTCTTAAATCTTATTCACATAAAGACTCCAAAAACATATAAAAATATTGAAGTTCCTTCTTGTTTCTAGAACTTTAGTTTTCTTGAAGTCAATTGTTTAAGCTAAAATAGGATTTTCATCATAGCCTTGATAGTTGAATTTAGATTTCATTTAAAAAATCATAAAGTTTTAAGTTTCTCATTTCCATTTATACATCCAGGATAAACACAAAATCCCAAAAATAACTTTAAAACATACAAAATCAACACAATGAATTAAATAAGAAAAATATTCTAGCATATATAGTGCACTTGCACTTCATAAGATTACTAACTTTGGTCAATAATTTATGATAGAAATTTAAGACATTAAATTGACTAAACATTTTGGCACCATTGCAAGGGAAGTGTAAATAAGAGGCTTATCTCTTAATCTAAAAACACAAAACACAACAACAAAAACATAAAAAATTACATGCGTAGAGAAAGAGATTATAGAGGTAGATTTGTAGCTAGAGGTATAAGTTTGATCCCAACAACACCACTCACATCAAGACCTCGTAGTGCCACATCACCCACCCAAATTCGTATTCCATTTTTAGCAGGTAGAAATAGACTTCCTAAGGTCTTAAGATCATAAATTCAGCCTAGAGACTCTCCCACTCCATTAATGAAGCAATTATAGAAGAAGAAGACCCTAGATCCCCAACAGAAGGAGTAATATTTCTAACCTACTCTTTAATATACCGTAATGAGCTAGAAATCCGTAATGAGGAAGAGGAAGAAAAATTCTTATTTAATATACCATTGATAGAGGAACCAGAAGAATCAAAAGAGGAACAAATAATTTCAAATTTAGAAACCTATATTAGTTCTGAGGAATATACAATGGTAGGAGAAAGGGAAGGAGAAGTAAACAATGTGAATTTTGACCAATTAAGACTAGGAGGAGGTAGACCTAGGATTGGATATGGAGGACGAGGTAGAGGAAGAGGAAGGGGATAAGAAAGAGAAGAAAGAGGAGAAGGAGGAGGAAATAGAGAAGAATAAGATCCTGTTGGATTTCCTATATTAGATGAGGATAAAACTACCAAGATGAAGAATATATCACCCTCCATCCTTCCCAATGTTTCTTACTCGATTCTCAAAAGTTGAAATTGTTTCTTGAAACTCTTAAGGATGCAACGTTAAAATGGTTCATGGGCTTAATAACACGTTATATTAGGACATGGGAAGAAATGAAGAATGCATTCTTAAAAAATACAAGGATTACTGCACACCTCATAAATGAAAGGATGAAGTTTTTAAAATGATGCAAAGAAAAGATGAAAACTTGGAGGACCTAATTGAGAGATTCAGTTACAATCTAAAAAGTGTTAGGATGGAAAATTTGTACAAAGATACCTTAAAAAATCTCCTATTGAAATCTATTAGGGATGAATGGATATACATTATTAACATGATGGGGAAAGGGGAAATTTCTCAAATATCATTACCTGACATATCTAATTTATGCATAAATATTTCAAGAGGAAAGTTAAGAATTGGGAGGAGTTCAAGAGATCCTATTCTCTCTAGAATTAATAAGTCTACAGCAGGAACGGTACGTAGGGATGAAATAGGAAATTTTCTCGATGAATTTAAAATAGATATTTTAGGGAGTCTTAGTGAAAAAATAGAGACCCCAAAATTACAAAATAAGCAAAGAGCTGAAAGTGATGGCTTATCTATCTAATGTCCTAAGTGCAGAAAGAAACATGCCTTAAGAGAATGTCATACTGATTTAAAAATGTCCTTCTATTCTAGGTCTTAAGGTTGTTTACCAAGAGGAAATAACTCCACACCATGTATATCCTCTCTTTTTTTGTTACTAGAAGACCATGGAAAAGACCACAAACTCAAGGTTTCAACACTCAGATGTATACTCAGCCCCTAGAGAATAGCTGTAATTCATCAATGCCATGGCAACAACCTTGGTCTCAAACCCAACCTTGGACACAAGGAATGAAAAATACTTATGGTAGATATTCCCAATATCACCAATATATACAATCTTATCCAAACTATCCATCACAACATTTTCCTCAAACCAGTCAACAACCTCAATTTCCAAATAAAAATCCATAACTTTCATTACCATTTCCACAAAGGCCAAACCAACTACTTGCTCAACCACTTCCAAATACAAAATATAAAAATGAACAACCTATTTATAACATGGAGGGGAAAAAATTCCAGAATTATATGATAACTCCACTATATCTTAATAACGTTCAACTTAGATCTGGTAGAATATTAGAGAAGAAGTTACCTTCTGTTGTTATTCAGGAAAAAGAAAAAAATGATCACTCTGATGAGGCGATTTCTCGTCATCAAGATAAAAGTCTTAAGAATAAAACTAACAATTCTGGAGAAGGTACATCTCTTCATTAGAATCAAAATTTTCAAAATAAGACATAAGTTAATCTAATAAACTCAAATCCTATCATAGAGAAACCTTTAGTATCTATACGAAAACCTTCTTTCCCTGAGAGATTACAAATTGATAAAGGGTTAGAAAAACAAATCATGTTTCCTAACTATGATATATTAGATGAATTAAAGAATGTTTGTATCAAAATTCCTTTGTTACAAGCCATTAAGGAAATTCCAATCCTTGCAAAAACAATAAGAGATTTTAGTATAAAGAAATCTGGGAGAAAAACAAAGGAAGTAAAAATAATACAGTTAGTGGGAAAAATTGCAGATATCGTGATGGGAGAAATAAAAATATAGAAATATTTGGATCCAGGAAGTCCCATTGTGTAAAAACACATCAATGGTATCCTGATCCCAAACACATTGATCGAATTAGGAGAAGCCATAAAAATAATGATAAATAATGATCAAACAAACTATGGAACAACTAAAACTTCCAAATCTTCAATATACACCAACATTACTACAACTAGCAGATAGATCAGTAATCAAACCGGATGGTGTATTAGGAGACATTTATGTATCCTTAGATTATTGGGAATATCAATTTGACTTTATGATCTTAACTCCCAAGAATAAGAGGACATCCATTGATATTAGTAAGACCTTGGTTAGGTACAACTGATGCTTTCATCAATTGTAGATATGGTGATATGTGTATCTCTGATGGAAGTTCAACAAATAAATTCACATTATATCCCCCAACAAAAACAATGATAGAATTAAAAAATGAAGAATGGATGGATTATGACAATGACATACAACCTATTTTTACTATCTCACATGTTAGTGAAGAAAATTAATTTCTAAATTCAATAGAAAATCATGAATCATCTTCACAATGTGAGAATAGTCAAACTTTTCAGGAACAATTTAATATCGAATACTTATCATCCAGACAAATGTCTTTATGTTCTATGGAAGAATTTGGTAATTATTCAATTGAAATATTTCTACGTAAAACTTTAGACATGAACAAAAACCTAGAAAATTACAAAAAGAATTAATAAAAACATTGCAAAAATATTCTTGTGCATATGAATGGGAATACACTGACATGGAAGGAATAAATCCTGAAACTTGCATACATCATATCTATATTGAGTTTAATTATAGACCAATCAAACAACCTCAAAGAAGAATAAATCCAAACCTTAGGGAAATTGTAGAGGAACAACTACAAAAACTGTTGAATGTAAACTTTATTTATCCAATATTAGACAATCAGTGGGTTTCACCTTTAGTAATTTTCCCTAAAAAGAATGGAAAATGGATAGTGTGTATTGATTATAGGGAGTTGAATAAAGCTACTTTAAAATATCACTTTCCATTACCTTTCATAGATCAAGTTTTAGATACACTAGCAGGGAAGAAATATTTTTCATTTTTGGACGATTTTAGTGGGTATAATCAAATTCAGGTAGCATCCGAAGATCAAGAAACAACCACCTTTAACTGTCCATGGGGAACTTATGCTTACCAATTACTTCATTTTTAATAATGAAATGCACCTACAACATTCTAAAGAGAAGTACTAGGAATTTTCTCTGATTTAATTCATGACTGTGTGGAAGTGTATATGGATGATTTTATAGTATATGGAAATTCTTTTGAAGAAGCCCTTGAAAATTTGGAAAATGTTCTCATAAGATGTAAAGAAGAAAATCTCTCATTAATTCATGAATTTTTTTTTATGATGTTTACTGAAGGAATTGTTTTAAGACAGCATATTTCAGGAAATGGAATTAAGGTGGACTCATATAAAGTTGAATTTATTTCCAAATTAGCAATCCCAAATTGTCAAAAAGATGTTAGGAGTTTTATTGGTTTTACAGATACTATAGAATATTTATAGAAAAATTCAAAAAAATTTCATCTCCACTCTTCAAATTTCTCACAAAGGATTGTGAATTTAGTTGGAACCCTGAGTGCCAAAAGGCATTTGAAACTTTGAAAGAAAATATTTCTGAAGCACCCATCTTAAGAGGACCAAATTGGAAATTACCTTTTTCACATCTCAATTGATGCTTCAGAGACAGCTCTGGGAGCTGTATTAGAACAAAAATACTTGACCCCTTATGCCATCTACTATACAAGTAATAATTTTACTTCGACAAAGTTAAATTATATTGTTATTGAAAAAGAGTTTCTAGCTGTTGTCCATGTTATTAACAAGTTTAGACATTACATCACTGGCTATGAAACTTTCATTCATACATATCATTCTCCAATTATATATCTAATGAATAAATCCATTACTAATGGCATAATCAAACTATGGTTACTATTATTGCAAGAATTTAATATCACCATTTTAGATAGACCTGGAAAACAAAACACGGTTGTCGAATTTTTGTATAGAATTCAGAATGATAATAATGATACACCAATAGAAGATATTTTTCCTGATGAATACCATTTTTCAATATCTACTAAATCTCCATGGTTTGCAGACATTTCTAATTATTTAGCCACACAAAAAATACCATCATATTTTTTTCCTAGAGAAAAGAGGAAGATAATTCAAATGAATGCATATTATTCATGGGTAATTGAGTAATTGTACAAGACAAGTCTAGATCTCATCATTAGAAGATGTGTATGAGAGGATGAAATACCTGAAATACTGAAGGCATGCCATGATGAGCCATGTGGAGGACACTTCGCTGAGAAGAGGACTACCTATAAAATCCTTCTCTTAGGATATTATTGGCCCTCCCTTTTCAAGGATGCCAAGGAATATATTAAAATATGTGACAGTTGTTAGAGGATGGGGAAACTTTTTCCTTCAGATGAAATTCCCTTACAACCACAGGTACTCATGGAACCCTTTGAAAAATGGGCTCTGGATTTTGTTGGACCAATCAATCCACCATTAAGACAAAAGAGGTATATTCTTGTGTGCACTGATTATTTCACTAAATGGGTACAAGCTAAAGCACTTTCCTTTTCTAATGAAAATGTTGCAGTTTCATTTATTTTTGAGGATATTTTTACTTGTTTTTGTATCCCAAGGGAAATTGTGACAGATCAAGGAACTCAATTTACATCCAAAATGGTGCAAAAAATCATGGAAGAGTACAAAATCAAGCATAGAAAGTCCACTCCATACCATCCACATGCAAGTGGACAAGTAGAGTCTACTAATAAAGTGATTAAAGCAATCCTCACAAAGCTGTACATTTGAATAGAAGGGATTGGGCATAAAAGCTTCTTGAAGATTTATGGGCCTACCGTACCACATGGAGAATCACAACAGGACATACTCCCTATGAAATTGTTTATGGGAAGCAAGTCTTGTTTCCAATAGAGTTCCAAATAAAAACCTTCAATACAACAGTCAAATTGGGACTTGAATTTTTAGAAGCACAAAGGCATAGAATGGAACAACTCAATGAGATTGATAAAATAAGATAAGATGTACTTGAAAATACCAACCTAGATCAACAACAAAGATCCAGATGGCATGAAAAATACATTAAAGAGAGAAAATTCCAAGTAAGAGATTGGACACTTATTTTTGACTCAAAGTTCAAAGATTTCCAAGGGGAATTTCGAACTCATTGGCTTGGGCCTTATGAGATTGAGAGAGTATTTGATAATGGAGCAATTAGGATTAGAACTATTGATGAAGAAAAGGTTCCTCTCCTTGTAAAAGGACATCGACTAAGGATTTATCATAAGCCATTGACAAAAGAGGAGTTTGTCAATACTTTTCAAGATAATTCTTATATGAAGTTAGTTAAGAAGAATTTTAATTCTTCCCCAACTTAGAAGTCTTCTTTTTATTTTCATATTAAAAAAAAGGAATATATATATATATATATATATATATATATATTGTGTAGGTATGAAAACTAATCATTGATTGGCATTCTTATACATAAAATACAAGGTGAAAATCAGAGATTTGTTTCCGACATCTTACATTTTCTTCGTTCCAATTCTAAAAATCCCAAATCATTTGCATTTCCCTTTATTTTTTCAGAAAATAAAATATACCTATAGAATTTTTGAATTTCTACAACTCTCATAAAATTCTGTAGCTCTTATAAATTTATGCAGCTCAGATACAACAGGAACTTTTGACAGAAGTAACTGAAGACAACACTAAAGAATGTAGTGGAGAAAACCTGAAGAACCAAGGCAAGAAGAAACAATTAAAGGTTAACAACATCCAAGGTATGAAAATACAAAATTTTATTTAAATAATGAGGTTGCAAACATTGATATATGAATTAGATGATCATATTATACCACCAACTCAAATGACATCATTAAAAAAACCAATCATGCCACATAAATATCCAATTTCATGATTCACCACTAAAACCTCATCATTTACATGATCTCCCCAACGATTAAATCTAATTTCATTGATTATTGATCTAAATGGCCATTTCTTATTTCGAAACCCCAATAATACTCTTAATATCCCTAAAACCTCACTCATTCACTCATTTACTTGCACGTCTCTACCATTCCATAGCATAACTCATCCACATTCCCAAACTGATACCAAAACCCTCAATTTACTCGGTCAAAAGAGGCAGTCCTGAAGGTGAAGCTCTCGACAAGTTATGGGTATGATTGTGAGAATAGAGCCTGTAGGAAAGAAGCTTATGGAATGGTAGCCACAAATGAAATAAATGTTGCAGAAAGTGAAATGGCTTAGCTTTGTGGATAAATTTGATGGATGTCATAAAGAAGTCACTAAATCCTTCGCGAGGGCATTTGATGGGGCAGAAGTTGAGATCGGTGATATCAAGTTTACAATCACAGTATCCTTCATGGTAGAGTCTAATGGACCACCAAAGACAGGATAAATATGGTTTAAAAACAAAGGGAACAATGGAGAATAATGGAAAAGCTTCTTAAAGAACCAAGGTATGGACACTAGCATTTTCAAAAAGGGGATTCCTAGCACATCTCTTAAAGAAAAATGGAGAAATATGACGTTGATAATTTAGAAATTTGTTACCTGTGAGTGAAGGTTCGGATGTATGTTATTTTATCATCCTAGATTATTAATGAATTTTATTAAAGATAGGGAAATAAATATTTCATACTTTTTACTGAATAGCTTGAGGAAGATGGCATGAACTATTCAGAACAGAATTAAATTCATAGATATTACAATGTATCATCATGGATTAATAAAAATTATTATTAAATTCCATCTAAAAAGCCTAGAAGATACTTGGGAAAATTTCTTAATCCGAAATCATTTCCAAGAAAAAGAATAGGAACAACGAAGTGATAATAAAGGAAAAATAGGAAGAAAAATAAAAGTTGAAAGCTTTGTATATAATGAACAACCTTCTCAAGGAAAATTAGAAGATGAAATTTCCATTGCAGATCTTTTGGGAAAATTCAAGAAACAAGTTGATAAAAAGAAGAGGATAACATGAAATGAAAGGAAAATGTCATAAACAGAGAAAAATAAAAAATTCAAAGTCCTTCACAGCTAGTAAGAAGAAGTTCCAGTCTTAGAAAAACAACCAAAAAGCCACGTTCAGAAGTAATAGAACTTGTTGATTTAGAATAAGATCTTGAGAAGCCCTCACCTACTATTTTTTCACCCATATAGGATCCAAATCGAAGAACTCTAGAAATTGATCCAGTTCAACAAGAGATTTATGATTACATTAAGTCTTTAGAGAGAAGAGATGCATGAAAGACATCAAGTTTTGAAGCACAACCTTCTAGTCCATAAGAACCTCTAGTGAATACTCTGAAACAAGAATTTTTTGAACTAGAGACACTAAATATGCATATCAAATAGGAATATGAAGCTCTGAAGATACACAATCGAATTGAAAATAACATCAATGATAATACTCTCCTACATCTGGGATTGTGGTTAAAGAAAAACAAAAAGTTTTAAAAGAAGAATAGATATCTAAAAAAATAGGTCATAAAATTGAAGTATAAAATTCTAATGAGGAAGCCAAGGGTAGCAGTAACCCCAAAGAAGGTAAAAAATATGAAGCTAGCATTAGGGGAATTTTTAGGTCTAAAATGGGCCTCTTAAAAAAATTATAAAATAATAGTGGAAATAATAAAATAAGATTTGATTACATCATCAAATTTTAGAGGGAAAAAATACAAAACTACTTTTTCAACTCATATTTTCAACTTATCTCCCAAATATTTTACTCAAATTTCGAAGTGGGATTACTCGTTGGATGAAAAATTTAATTCCTCATCCAAGCCGCACCCATGTTGCATACTTTTGATGGGTCCTACTACATGAAAAATGATAAATACATGAAAAACGTGATTGAAATCAATTTTTTTTTTATGTATTTATCATTTTTCGTGTAGTAGGGTCCATCGAAAGTATCCAACATGGGTACTCCTTGAATGGAACTAAATTTTGCATCCAACAAGTATTCCTGCTCGAAATTTGAGTAAAAAATTTGGGAGATAAGTTGAAAATATGAGTTGGAAAAGTAGTTTTATTATTTTTCTTCATTTTACTCTTTTACTTAAAAAATGGTGAATCATCCCCCATGGTTGACATCATCATCTTGGATCTTATTAGTTCTTATAAAGTTTATTTTTGTTGTACATTTTTCTTAGGAGGCCCATTTTAGATCTCAAAATTCCCATAATGATGTTTCGACAGAAGTATCAGAGTAGATGCAGTAACATGATGAAGACTCAAAATTTTGTATTTGCATGAGGACATGCAATGGTCTCTTAGTGGGGGTATGTGGAGCCTCAAGATTGCCTCAATTTTGACATCCATTTCATTACCTTTTCCTCCTTTTTGTAGAACTCCATAAGCCCAAGCAACTACTGATTTTTACATTTTTAGCCTGGTAAGGTACCTTAATGATATATTTTCCATATTTTAAATTTTTCTTACTATTTGGATAAAACTTGTATTTAGCTACGGAATTCATGCAATTCTATAGCTAATCTTCGTTTCTGTAGCCACCTCCATGGTCTAACAGGTTCTGAAGAATGAATGAAGAAGCAAAGTACATGGGAAATTGATGAATGATCCATTCATGGATTCTATCCTATATACTTGTCTAAAATCGAGAAGGAAAGCGTCTAGGATTGCGGTCAAAGGGTCAGTCAAATCAAGAACCAGAACAAGCGAGTGAGAAGATTAAGCTTCACGATTAGCTCTCCACATAGAAAATCGTGAAAGAAACAAAATCAAATTTCTATTTAGAGTTTTATGCATATTTTTATTAGTTTCCAAAGGCGTGATAAACTCAAAAATTTAATTTTAATCTGTTATAAATACCAAGCTGTGTAAACCTGAAACAAATTTTATTTTATTGTAAGACTGTCATAATTTGAAACTCAGTTTTTATTAATAAAGGGAGAAAACATTCTGGAATCATCGATGCGTAGCTAGTTATGAATAAATTAGAACCATTATTTTGTGGAGGGCCCCTACACAGAAGAGGTTTAATAGTTTAGTTTTCTATAATTTCATAGTTTAGTTCTTTATGCTTTTGTTGTGTCTTCCACATAGATATACACTTTGTTTACTATGTTTTATTATTACAATTGATAATATAGATACACTCTATTTACATTTTCACTTGTTAGATTAAAACATGAACTTCATTTTTATACAGTAGACATATGATCTGCTTTTATTTTCATTGCAAATTGTTTTAGAATATCCATAGTATAGATGTTTAGATTTGTCACCGTTACTTGACTTCTTGTTATCTTCATTTGCAGAATTTCGTTGTGATTAAAATAGATGCTTTGTTATGATTAAATAGACTTAGAGATAATTTAGATAGATGTGTTGCTTTATAATTGAATATACTTAGAGATAATTTGGATAGATGTTTTGTTCATAATTGAATAGACTTGGAGATAATTTAAGTAGAAGGTTTGTTTTTAATTAAATAGAATTAGAGATAATTTAAAATAGTGGCCGACATAGGTTGATTTAGTATAGCTTAAGATTTATCATTCAGATTAATTTCTTTTTATGCAATATACATTTATCATAGATTAATTTCATTTCTGAGATAATCATTTTCTTTTCTTCCTTCTTGCAAGTTTTATCTTTCAATCATTAAAATATTCCTTTAAGTGTGATTACTTTTAGTGATTTCTTGTCTTAAATATCATTCACATAAAGACTCCAAAAACATATAAAATATTGAAATTCCTTCTTGTTTCTAGAACTTTACTTTTCTTGAAGTCAATTGTTTAAGCTAAAATAGAATTTTCATCATAGCCTTGATAGTTGAATTTAGATTTCATTTCACATATCACACATTTTTAAGTTTCTCATTTCCATTTAGAAATTCAAGATAAACACGAAATCCTAAAAAAAAAATTAGAACATATAAAATCAACACAATGAATTAAATAAGAAAAGACTTCTAGCATATATAGTGAACTTACACTTCATACGATAACTAACTCTGGTTGATAATTTATGATAGAAATTTAAAACATTAAATTTACTAAACAACATCTATAAGAGGTTGGTGCCTCTTGGCAAGTAGTGGCTTGCTATTTTAAAGAGGGTTGGGGCCTCCTCTGAGTAGGTGCTCACAAACAAAAATAACAAACAGACTGGTGGTTTTCCCATTTGGGTTTATGTGTTAAATATCTATGTTCAT
This sequence comes from Pinus albicaulis, assembly GCA_034641835.2. Taxonomy (NCBI): domain Eukaryota; kingdom Viridiplantae; phylum Streptophyta; class Pinopsida; order Pinales; family Pinaceae; genus Pinus; species Pinus albicaulis. Next base: position 1,256,400,021 of record CM076575.1, on the reverse strand, counting down.
ATGTGTATGATTTCCATATTTATGGAGTGTACGTTCATGTGAATGGTTTAAATTTTTGTTTATGTCTTATGTTGTAATTTCTCACATGAGTAATTACTAAATTAAAAGGAAAGTATGATTTCAATTTCAAACTTAAAACTCTCACTGATTACTGATCCCCCCCACATTTATTCCTTATTCCAACAAAAAATTCTATGATCTCCCAAGGAAAATATAGCTCAAAGGTATCAGAGAAGGATGGAAAAGAAGAACAAAAAAACTATGTAGATTTTCTAAAAAGTTCTATCAACAATGAAAACGATACTATAAAAGGAGTTGAGGACAAGAAGAGGCATGGATTTTCAAAGGTCCTGTAAAATATGCAAGTAGCATGAGAAATGAATTTAAGTACTACAAAAAAGCATGGGGTTTCTCATAAAGATAAAAAGAAGGGGTTTAGAAGAAATATTAATCGAATAATTCCTTTCACATCCATGTATGAAATCTCTTCTTTGGATATTTCCATGTTTATATACATTTGGCTAAAAAAACTATAAATTGTAGAGCTTATGAAATAAATTAATTTGTGATAAATGGAAACAAAGGTTCCTATAAGACTGAGTCAAGTAATGGTTTTATGAGAAATAAAGACATGAATTCTTATGAAGGTTGTGTTAGAAGATGCAACTCATTTTATACCATACTTGATAATATTAAATGTTACAAGTGAAATAACTATGGGAAAAAAGCATATGATTGTAGAAGTAGCAGATTATGGATTCCTAAGCAAGGATAGGAAGAAAATATTTTCAAGCATAGATAACAATGCACAAAGATATGAAAAACAAACAAGAAAAACAGGGGGAATGTGGACTTACTCTATTTTCTCAAAGCAAAGAAAGGAAATGGTGTATTGATAGTGGAAGCTCAAATCACATGATAGGATATATGAGTAAATTTCTTGCTCTAAAAGTATAAAAATAAGGTGGTGTTACTTTTTGAGATAACATAACAACAAGGGTAGTTGGAAAGTGGACATTCAATCTTGATAATGAAAGGAATAACATTCAAAATTTCCTATATGTTGAAGGTTTGAAACACAATCTTCTAATTTTAATACAAATGTGTGATAGAGGATATTACATCACATTTCGTTCTAAAGGATGTAATATAAGGAAGGAAATATCTAAATATTGGTGGAAAACACAACTAGGACCTCAGGTAATTTATGTGTCATCAATGAAGTTAAAGGATAAGCTTTTTGTATGAGTATGTTGTATCTCTAATCTCATTAGTGAAAGGAAACATAAGCTCACGGGGATCAAACTCTTTTTCTTGATATATAAAAACATGGATACTTATAGATGAGAATAAGCATAAGTTCAGGGGGAGCAACACTTTGTCATTAAAGGGGGAGAATTTGCAGAAATAAAAAGAAATTACAAAAAAGGAGAAGTTGTAGACACATGAGAAGTTACAAATAGTGGGAGTATATAATTTTCTTTTGATGTCACAAAAGATTAAGTTAAATATAAAGGAATAATTGTGGAATATGAAATATTAGAATTAAAAGGAATATCTCTTTTCCGTTGATGTCAATGGCGTAGAATTTGCAGACATAAGGGGCCTTCAACAATAATGCATAAATGTGTAGGGTTGTCATCAATGAAAATAGGGATATTTTTGAATAATGTGTTTTCGTTGATATCAAAGCTAGAGGGAGACCCAATATGGCTACATGAAACTCAATATGGATGCATGAGCCCCAAAATAGATATATGTCAATGTTAGGGGAAGATCCAAGATGGATACATGTTAAAGTTTGGGGGAGACCAAAAATATCAAAGTTAGGGGAAGATTGTTGGCAATAATTTTCTCATTAACGCCAAATATATAGGGAGACAACAAACGTTCAACATAAATATTGTAAGATAAATATTGTTCATAATTTTTTTGGATACATGGTTTTTTTCTTGATGCGTAGTTTTGGTACCCTATATTTGAATTCATTTTTAATCTAAATAAATATATAAAATGGGAGCATATGATACAAATTTGAAAATAATATTCCGATACCTTTCAGATGGTGTATGAAATTCCCTCTAACTATTTAGGAATTAGGAGATATGAAGGATTCTATTAGGTCATGCCAACCAAAAAATATAGGTTGGCCTAGCCAGTTTTATAATTCAACCCCATAAGTGAGTATATAATCACTATAAATAAAGTACATTTGAGTGCGTTTGAAGTCCATCCAAGAAATAAGTAATCTAAGGCACACAATAGAAGTTGGGAAATACTCTTGGGGTCTTAAAGGTGGAAAAAAAATGTGATTTTTGGATTGAATAAACCATATTGGAATTTTCACTATAAATTTTCTTCCAGGGTGTTTCAAATCATGGAACTTGAAGGAGATAAAGGAGAGATATTATTATCCTTTTGATATAAATTTCATACATTTTCTAGTTGTAGTTTTGGATATATTCTCTAAGGAGATTATGGTTCCTTAATAATCCTAAAATATGCTTCGAATAGGTCATCTTGACATTATCATGATAGATTTTCATCTATAATGTTTCAAACCATGAAATTAAGATAGATATAAGGGAGATATTATTGTACCCGTGGTAGGAATTTTAGACTTTGGGTCACTATAATTTTGGAGATATTATATAAGGAAGTCACAATTTCTGAATTATTTTGAAGTATGCTTCAAACAAGTTGTATGGTGTATTTGGTAGCATATGATTCCCAAATTCACTTATCTTGTAGTTGATTGAATCCTACAAGAAGATATACAACCAATGAATGATGTTAGTTATAAAATATGGACAAAAAAAACACTAAATTGGATGGAAACAATGCATAAACACAACTAAAACTAAAATGAACTAAATAACCTGAAACAAACAAATAAAATAAAATAAATCAACAATAATGGGAAAAGGGCCTTAGAGTTATGAATGTACTTTCAAAGACACTTGATGATATTTTTTTGAGAAATGGTGCTCAATAGATCTCAACAAGTATTTCCCCTTCTCAATATATTTTGCAAGCTCTTTCTATCCACATAGTCCGAGGAATGAGACCAAAGAAAGTGACAAAATAATAAGAACTAAAAATTTCCTAGCAGGTTACCCATCAAAATACTATTTTAGCCCAAGTGTGTTTAACTATAAAGTTCTCATGAGCCTTGATGCATTAATGTTGGTGCAATCCAAGTTTATTAAGAAATGAATCTTAACGATAAAAAAGGAATATATGACAATGTAAAAATAACTTGGAATATGACACATTGCAGGAGAGAAATATTTCAGAACAGATCAACATAACAAGAACTAAATTCAAGAGAAATATTTTAGAACAAATCAACATAAAAAGAACGAAATTATTTTTAGTGAATTCGAAATATAGCATAATACTATATTCAGACAAAAATCTTGCTTCACTCCACGGTGAAGTCCCATATTTATAAATTTTACAGATACCATGGGTAAATACCATCATTTACAAAACCTATGAATGAATACCATGGGAAAATATAATACATTAAGATACCATGGGTAAATACCATGGTTTACAAAATCCATGGGTAAATACCATGGGTGAGTATTACGATGGTAAAATCGAAATACTTTATATTCTCATTTATTTTGAAATAATGCATCATCCATGGTTTTAAAAAACATTCATATAAAAATAATTATTAAATGATATAATTATTTTCCACGGATCAATCCTCCCCCCTTAAGAAGAAATGGTCCCAATTGTGTAAAGCTCTCTAGGGGGAAGTCATTGTTGAATAGGAGAATAAATGTTGGTTTATGGATGACCCAAAACCAAGTTTTTTTAATACAAAGTCTTTGCATGGTTTTCCCATAACCATGGGTTTGCGGATGACCCTTAACCATGATGATACGAGGATAGATATTCCCTGTATTTCTTGTAGGCCAACTGTGATGCTGACAGTGTGTGACCTAGATAATGGAATTCAGTGGCAAGGGTTTTGTGTGGTTGACCCATAAATTTGATGAAAAAATATATGAGGATAGAGATACCTTGTAATTCTTGTCGTCCAAGTGTGATATTGATAATGGGCATCCTAGCAAATGGACTTCTATGGCAAGGGTTTTGTGTGGTTGACCCATAACCGTGTTGAGATATTTTTCTTATTGCTCCGTATGATAGATATATGGTAGCTTATCTTTTTACATTCTCAACATCCATTGCGATGTTTTAAAGGCTTCCATCATCTCACTCCTATGTCATGTAAGTAATTCCTCAAGTAGTAGTTTGAGGGATCTCCTACTCTGTCATTTTTATTGTCGTCCACCATGTGAGTTTGTTGGATTCAGTGAGGGAAATCTTGCAAAATAATTCAAGTTTGAGCTCCTTGTACCTTGATCTTATTGAGGACATACGAAAAAAAAATAGACAAGAGTATCCCCCACTATGATACCACTGATTCAGATAGTCTAAGGAATGAGTCCAAAGAAAGTGAAAAAATAATAAGAACTAAAAATTTCCTAGCAAGTCACCCATCACAATACTATTTTAGCCCAAGCATGCTTAATTAAACATTTCTCATGAGCCTTGATGCATTAATGTAAAAATAGCTAAGAATATGACACATTGAGTAAGAGAAATATTTCAAAAGAGAGCAACATAAAAATAAAGAAATTATTTTTATTGAATATGAAATATAACTTAAGAATACACTAGGATAAAAAACTTTCTTTACTCGTGAAGTCCCCTATTTATACTTTTTACTGAATGTGAAATATAACTTAAGAACACACTAGGAAAAAACTTTCTTTACTCGTGAAGTCCCCTATTTATACTTTTTAGGAGGATTTTTCACCAAGAGCCATGTTTCTCATTACATTTTAAATACCATGAGTAAATACCATGGTTTACAAAATTCATGGGTGAATACCATGGGAAAATATTATAAATTAAGATACCATGGGTAAATATAATAAGTTACAATACCATGGTTTACAAAAACCATGGGTAAATATCATGGGAGAGCATTATTATGGTAAAGTTGAAATCATCATGGACTTAGATTCTCACTTTAATATTATGATTTATTTTGAAATCATGCATCACCCATGGTTTTAAAAAACATTCATATAAAAGTAATTATTAATTGTGGTAATTTTGAAATCATGCATCATCCATGATTTTAAAAAACATTTATATAAAAATAATATTTCCCACTGGATCATGCTCTCTCAAAGAAGTAAAGAAAATCTTCTTAGAATTGGTATTATTGATTTCTTTGAAGCAATTTTGGAATCATAACAATGCAAAAATTATTATTATTATTATTGTTTTTTTTTTACTCTCCATGCTCTTGAATTTATATAAAATTTGAACACTCCCTCCCTCATTTTTCTCATCAATAAGGTTTTTCAGCTCATAAATGAGATAAGGGCTATCATCCTCCTCCAATTAAGGCTTTTTGAAATTCAAGGATCAAATGGTAATCCATGTCACATTAGCAGGTTCGATCTACTTCAAGAAAATGCATATCCTGAGATGCTAACTATGATTTTAGTTACCCTAGCCAATATCCAAGAAAAAGCCGCCAGGGTGCATTAAAATGTCTTTGGAACACCTATGAGGGTTAATTTTTTAAACCAATTTTAGATTGTTATTTTTATTTTTTCCTTTCATAATGTTTTTAGCTACAAAAGTGTCCCCTATACAAGTTACTTACTCTAAGTTTCATTTGTGGTGTACAAGTGTGTACCATTTTATCATAATAACAATTTCTCCCTAATGTATGAGGTTATGAGAAAGTGTATAGCCGAAATAAATCATATTTTTTTGTTCTTGACGATGATTCCTACTGGATTCTTGAGAGAGAGAAACTTGTTGTGGAGATGATTATGGGAAAAACCTTGAATAAGAATCCAAATAAAATCATGCTCGAAAAAATGTTTATACAAAAAGTGTATATACAAGGCAGGCATGTCCCATGCTCGTTATGATGACTTTAACTGAAATATTAAAATTACACAGAAAAATCCCTTGAAAGTAGCGTTGAAGTGGTTGATGTGATGTTAGCTAAAGAATATAACTTATCTCTACCTCAAGGGCACCTCTATCAAATAGAATGCACTAGGTGCCCCCATGCATCAAATACAAAGCACTACTGAAGGAGGTGTGATCTAGACACATGGGTTTTCGAATAAATGAGAGAACTACAATGGTCATGAAATATGATACACCACTGATGTGAAAACTTGTGTTGGTGTTGAACATCAGGGGATCAGTGAAATCAGTGGGAAATGAGGTTTCCCAGTTTTCCACCCGAGAATGTCCCAAAAATGTGGGGAGAAACCAAAGCACTTCTTTGAGTATGGAAGGTGAGCATTGAAGTTGATAAAAAAGAAGCACTGATTGTCCAGAAAATGGTTTCGGGAAATCCATATGATGTTGAGGTATGTACATTGTATTGTAACATGATGGTTTAAAGGCATGATAACAAAGGTTAACAATATATGAGGGATACAAAAAACTTCCCAAGGTTGGAGCTCTAATGCAAGTGGCGGTAGTAACAAAAAAATGTAAGGGACGGGCCTCTTAGGTCAGGAGGATGTCTTGGGAGGTAAATGAATGTTTTGAATATTGCAATAGATGAGTGAAAAAATTGTGAACAATGATGTGGGTATGAGGTGAGTAAAAAGAGAGCTCCAATCAAGGGAGACTAGAGACTATCTCCAGGTAATTGACACAAAAATATGAGTGAGAACCATTTTCCAAAAAAAACTTTGTACACTTGCCAAAATCATTTAAAATTGGTTTTGGATGTACAAACATGGATACAGGTTCCCCAAAATTATGGTGGCCTTTTTAATGATGAAGGTGGGTATCTGTAGAGGGTGGAAACCCCATTGGTTGGTCTCAATGTGAGGTGAATGAAATGTATGTACTGGTAATGTAGATGATGTAATGCAATGTGGGGGGGTGGTATACCAAGTGAAAAATGCAATGGTGCATTCATAATGATCAAAAAATAATTGTGGCCCAATAGAAGGTGGTAAGAAAAAATTTGAAGAAGAGAGATGAGGAATGCATTCAAGGTCATGCAGATGAATGGCTCCCTAGCTGGTGAAAATGGGCATGGAAATCGATAGTGCAATGGGAACTATTCAATGAGGTAATCCATGTAGGTGAAATTTTTATTGACCAATGTGAACGTTTACCGAGTGCAAGTGGAAGGTGATGGTAAACATGGTTGAGATGGTGGACCCTATGGTTAGTTTCAGAGAAATGATGTTAGGATATGCAAAGTTTCATAGTGAACCAATCCATGGGGGATTCACTGGAGGAACAATACCATACCACACGGATTCATATTGGGGGATATATGTTGAGGAAAAAATGACATAATATATTAGGGGATATATAGGGGGTAGCTGGTTTTTATAATGATAATTATAAAAAATGGAGCTCAAAGTGAAGGAAAAAATATAAATAAAAAATGTTAATGAAAATATGGATACCTACAATATCTAGTGAAAGTAGGGGTTTCTTAAATTGGGGGAGGCTTATAGGGTTTGTATTGCTAGGGGGTTAAATAATGCTATTTTTAGAGGCATTTTCAAATATGTATTCAACATAAGTTTATTTTTTAATATTCCATGAACACACGTGTTATGGCAGAGGTTCATTGAGTGAATCACCCATCAACCAATCATGCCAATGAAGAATGATACCTTAACTATCAATTGGTGCACAAGGGGTCCCAATTTTGGGTGGAAGCTGCAAATGTCCTACAAATTTGGAACCAATACCCAAAGTGAAATAATATTCATAAAATAAAATGTATACTGCAAATATTGAAAAATATGTAACCAAAAAGACAAGAAGGTGCACTGATGAGTACTCTTAAGTATGAAACATGTGCCAAATGGAAACTTTGGATGAATTGAAAGGACAATACCATGATGTAGATGAGAATGTAATAATCCCATCTCCACTGACATTTTGGTGAATGGAGCTCGTGGTATCCCATGTAGGCCTCCAAAATAATGAAAAAAAATGGTGTATATAAGGGAATTGGGGCACACATTTCCACCTCATTTATACTTGTTGATTTGGTGAGGGGGGTGGACCATAGAGCTTGCTCCTAAGTTTTCAGTTAGATGGAGTTCCCTTTCACCATGTAAGGAAAGCTAGGTAATCCATCTTGAAACCCCCTCCATAAATTCAGTATAATAAGTTAGATAGGTCATACATGGGTGGCTTGTACAACCCTTTTAGTTGAAAATGCATCAACCCTCATGGGTGACCATTCGACAATCATGTGATGTGTTCAAGGTTGGATCAATGCAGTCATGATGGTATTGTGATTGCAAACGATAAAATCATGATGGTATCATGACTGTGAGAAAAACAAGCACGAGGTCCCTCAAGAGGGTTCTCACAGGCAAGGGGCTGAAAACCATGAGATTGGTTGTAGTTATAAGAACAAAAGCACACCATCCCTCGAGGAACTATCATGAGGGTGCATGTGACTATTAGGGAAACAATCATGCACCCCTTGTGATTATTTAGAAAATCGACATGAGGGTCGCAAAAATGTTTTTTTGTTTTGGTTTTGATGTGTTTTTTTAACTGACCAGATGAGTCCCATACTCTCGGGATGGTGCTATGGAGAGAGTGTGACTGGGGGAAGGTACGAGATGTTGTGGATATTGATACCCAAGCTTGGGTGAAATTGGATGGGTGGGGGTTGTTGAATTTCCTTTAGAGCCCCTTGTTGCGATCGCAGGAGGAGTTCTTGCGATTTGTGACTGGGAGATGGCAACCAAAATATCATTTCCTTGAAATATGAGGGTCTGAACTTCCCATGTAAGTGGATATTTATATATACTTTGTGAAGGATTATTGCTTTGGGGGGAGGTACTACTGGCAGAGCCCACTCGTATTGGGATTTGATTAGACTATTGCATCAATTTGTGGTGTGAGCCATAACTGTATGATGCAAGGGGCATTGAGTCAATTTAGGACATGGCCACATGGGCAACGATAATTATGATCTTCTATATTTTTGGGACCTTCGCCCCTCATCATATTACAAGAATCATGTTAGGAGTGCTAGAGTAGATGTGGGCCGACACATTCTTCAATTGGGCCTGAGTGGTACATCGTGGGATTACCAAGAAATTGAAAAAACAATTTTTGGTTTATGAACATTCTATGTAATTTCATATACGAACGAGTCATCCTGCTACGTCCTATCATCAGTATGGACTTGAATTCACCTAAAGAGCCATAGATTAGACGATGGCTGCTTTTTATGTCGTGGGAAGGTGGTGCGAGGTGGGTCGCTATTAGAAAAATATGGCTGAGGGTTGTTTCTTGTCCAACCTTCAGTTGATCCCAGAGTTTTTGTATGTGGGGATGGAATTTAGGGGCGATCCTAATATGTGGTTTCCCTTACGAAATTCTTGGGGCCCAATAGGTACATGTGTGTATGATTTTCGATATATTTAGCTATGTGTTTATATATTTATGATCTATATCATACTTATGTTCGACATTGTTCTTGCAGATGTGGGTCATCATGGGCACCGCCACGAAAGAATAGCAAGAGAGTGTGGTAAAAAAATACATCGAGAGGGGGCCACTGAGGTAAGGTAGGAGTGGCCTCAGGAGGGATTTTTGAAGTTGTGACCAAAGCAGAGGGCGTGCCTTGAAATCGGTGGTCCCTACAATGGGGGAGATGCAGTAGGTTTCCAAGAGGAGATCTGGTGGTTGCGAGCCTGCATGAAGGATGCAAAGAAGAGGGAGAGTGTTGCCCTCGACCAATAGATGAACATGCGCAAGAGGTTTACAGACCTGCTATTAGGAATTAGAGGTGAGATGGGATATGCTCTAGGAGTACGTAATCGAGAGGATGATGGTTGAGGACAAAGAGTAGTGTTTGATCCTACGATGAGTAGCGGTTGAAGCGACCACAATGAGACCCATTTTGGCTCTAGGGAAAGGGGAGACAAGAGGGACTCCAGTAGGTGGTATGTGGGGCGATGAGCCCTGACCTTAGACATTGATGTATTGTATTAGGGTAAGAACCCATTATGAGGATGCTCCCCTATTTTTTATATGACATATTAATTTTCTGGAGATGGCCAACGTACATAAAATAATTTTTGCTATATATGAGATATATATTTTTTGTGGCTCTTACGGTGTGTCATGTTATGTGATTATTATGATTTGATGCTTAATGCATGTTTATTATCATATGATGGACCATGTTTATTATGATTTATGTGTCTCGATGATGACTTGTATGTAACACTTGCCATTTTAGGATTTGATTAGTTCTGTCATCCAAAGCATTATTTTGATGTCTTGGTATATGTGAATGATTATATATGTTCAAAACGTGTGCTAACAGTTTTTCATGTAGGTATTTTCGAAAAAGGAAAGGGTCATATAATTGGAAATTTTGATTCAACTATGATACGACAGGTTACAACTCAAGGAGTACATTCAAATGATTAATACCTAATTGTGAGGCATCACCTAGAATACCTATGATGACATCGTACTTGGCTTGATTGTTATTGTCTAACCCAATGTAGACACCGTTGAGATGGAGAATAGTTTGATCAGGAGATTTAATGGCCCATGCCACTGCAACGAGGTTCTACGACCATCGAGAAGCGCCATCAACGAACCAGTGATAGTAAGTTGGTGGATGATCCATGTGTGACATACAATAAGATTAAAGTTTAGGTTACATTAATGATGAGGCGATCGTAAAAAGTAAATCATGGTACATATCAACATCATAAGGTGGAAAAAAGTGTATGGTTAGGGGTGAAATTTATTAAGGTAGAGCCCATTGACGAGGTATTTGAGACATGTGCCTTTTGGTTCTACTAACATATATGCACCTTTTAGAAGAATTTTTTTAACAATGTAAGGCCCCTCCCATAATGTTTCGATTTTCCTGGTCCTAGAGCCTTGTTAGCGGCATAAAAATGGAGTACTAAATCCCCCTCTCTAAATGAGAGAGGGTGACGTGGTGATCAAAGGAGGTCTTGGTTCGCATTTTATGGGATTCATTATTCTCAAGAGGTTCTCATTGACTTTGAGCAACACGATCTAGTTGGATGAGATTTTGTTCTGAGGGGGAAGTATCTGGGAGAAGGTCAATGGTCATGTGTATGATAGGGATATCAAACTCAATCAAGAGTACGACCTTGATCCCATACACTAAGTGGAATGGGGTAAATCCAATGGGTTTTTTTATTGAGGTACGATACACCCATAAGGTGGAAAAGAGAATGCGGTGTCATTTGGTTTTATGTTTGTTTACCATACATTATAAGTTTGTTTTGAGGACTTTGTTGACAACTTATACTTGGCCATTGGACTGGGGATAGTATAGGGAAGCAAACTCATGTGTAAATCTGAGGAGTTGAGATAGTTATTGGAACGCCTCAATCTCAAAATGCTTTCCATGGTTAAATAAAAGTTCCTTAGGGATGCCGAAACATGTGATGAATTGGTTGAAAAAAAATCGAACAGCAATATCGACTATGTTGTTGAAGGTGGACATGGCTTCTTCCCATTTGGTGAAGTAGTCAACTGCAAATACTATGTACTTATGACGATTTTGGGATGGTAGATTTCAAGTCATAAAATCAATGCCCCATTTGTATAAGGGGATTACTGTGATGACGGGGTTTAAAGGAGTAGGAGGGTCTCTAACTTTATTGACATATCACTAGCAGCGTTCACATCATTTAACTGCTTGGATGCAGTCTTGGAAGAGAGTGGTCTAAAAATAAATAGCACAAATGATATTTTGGAGGTGGAAATCCCTTAGAGGTGGACACCACATGCCCCGTTATGGAAGTCATTTAAGACTCCCTTAGATTCTTCTAATGTAAGGCATCAATGTAAAATGGTGTTTTTTGCTCGATGATACACAACATATCCTATGAGGAGGTAGCGAGGTACTTGATGGTGAATGTGTCATCATTCATCATGTGAGAGTTGAGGGTTGAAATTTGGGGTTCATAGGTAGAGGAGGGTGTCTTCGTACGGAAGGTTCTTCTATTGAAATAATGAACAAGCGTTCATATAGGAAATGATCATTCACAAGAGACCTTTGGGATTTTGACGGAAGATCAAAGATGAATTCAACAAGGATGAGGGATTTATTTATTTTAGGGGAAGCAAATTGGAGGTCAAATTATTGAAAAATAACAACCCGTTGTGCGTATTTATGGTTCATCATATGAAGAGCAATAAATTAAGGCATGAGGTTGATACTGGCAATGATGGTGGTGGTTCTAAGAATGATGTAATGATGAAGCTTTTGTACAAATTATACGAGGGACAAGGAAATTTTGTTAGTTGGATCATAGTTCAAAGTGGGTCTCGAAAGGTTTTCACTAATGTAATAGATGATGTTTTTCTCTATTATCGGTGCCTTATTGGATTAGCGTGCTCGCGATGGATAAATCAGATGATGAGAGGTAGAGGGTGTAGCCCTTGTTGTGGTCAAGCAGACTTATCAATGGTGCTTGTGAAAACACATATTTCAAAGGCTTGAATGATTATTGAGCTTTCTCATCCCACTGCAATGGGATGTCCTATCTGAGAATGGAGAGAAAACCATGAGTGCATGTGGCATAATCAAGAACAAAGTGATGTAAGAAATTGGCCTTACCTTGCAAGATTTGTAACTGCTTTAAAGTTTTGGGTGGTGGGATTTCACAAATGGCTTGTACTTTCAATGGGTAAACTCTAATACCTTAATGGGAAAAGTTAAACCCTAGCAGTCTCTTGACATTTACATAGAAGAAAAATTTGAGAGAATTCAAGCATAGGTGGTACTATCAGTAATGATGAAACACAAGGTGAAGATCTTGTAGATGATTTAAGCGCTTTTTGGATTGAAAAATGAGCTCATCCAAGTAGGCAAGTATCATATGAGTCGGATAATGAAAAATGTAGTTCATAGCTTGCTAAAAAGTGGCTCCAACATTTTTAAGGTTGAAGGGCATAACATGATATGAAAAAGTACCCCAGGGAGTGATGAAAGGAGTTTTGTATTGATTTGTATGGTGTATCTAAATCTGATTGTATCTTGAAAAGTCATCCATGAAGGACAAGGCTTTGTGCCCAACATAAGAATCAATGAGTTGATCACTAAAGGGTGTGGGATAATTATCCTTAGGGTAGGATTTATTCAAATCACAGAAATAAATAAAAAAATGTATGGTGCCCTATTTCCTCATGGGGGGTATAGGGTTGGAAACCCAAGATGTGTAAACAATAGGGTAGATGAAATAAACCTTTTGTAACTTGTCAACTTTAAGTTTGATTACTTTCACTTTGGATGGATGGAGCGAGTGTTGAATTTTCCTAACAAGGTAGGCATCGATCCATATGTCGATGTGGTGCTCTAAAATGGTAGGGATAATTCTAGGAATTTCAGAATATGAGCAAGAAAACATGTCCCTAAATTCTTGGAAGATGGATTTCTATGAGGTAACTTCTTTTGGTGAACAATCTATCCCCCAAGAGGGTTGATATTTAAACCAATTTTAAGAAAAACTTCTAATTTTTCTTTCATAATTTTCTCAGCTGAAAATGTTTCCTTTTTACATGCTTCTTACTGACATGGAGTGCAATCTATTGTGTACAAATGAGTATACCATTTTTTCATAATAACACAAGTCAATTTTCTATTTTCGCTAGAACTTTATTTATGGTATGTTTTATACTATGAAATATAGAGGAGATATTTATACTTATGATATAAATTTTAAGTGTTAGATCACTATAATTTCAGAGATTTTCTTTGAGAAATTTAGAGATCCTAAATTCTCCTGAAATATTATTCAAATTGACCAGCTTATAATTTTTGTTATAAATTTCTTTCTAAGTTGTTTAAGACTATGAAATCTAGAGGAGAGAGGAAAATATCTAGGTACTTGTGGTAGAAAATTTAGACCTTTATTTTATATAATTTAAAATATATTCTTTGAGGAAGTTAGGGTTTTAGAATAGTCCTAAAATAAGATTCAAAAATATTTCTGGTAGTGGTGATTGGTGTCTCTTGTAGGTTGGTGCCTACAAATATTGTAGGAGAGAGGATTGGTGTTTCTTGTAGGTTGGTGCCTGTAAATCTTGTAGTAAAGGGGATTGGTGTCTCCTAGAGGTTGTTGCCTACAAATATTGCAACATGGGGGATTCACGTCTCATATATATCGGTGCCTACAAATTTTGTAATAGTAATTCGGTTCCTATAATGTTTGTAACAGTGGTGCTTATAAAGTCTGTATCAGTAGGTTGGCGCCTCAAGGATTTTTTATACAATATTTTCATTTATATATTGTGTTCCATATTTAAGATTGTTTGGTTATGATTCATGAATGTTGAAATAAGTAAGAAATTGAATTATATTGGTTCATTGCCCTCCCAAGTACAAGTGTGAATCCAACAATTATCTCCTCCAAAAATTGGTATAATTGCATATGACAAATCTATGTGTAAATTCCCTCCTAATTTCTCTCTCCCATTATTGTGAGAGGATAAGTCCATGGATGACAGGGGAATCAATTAATATAGCATCCATCACAATAAAATTAGCTAGGTTTTGTATGAGAACAAAAAAACAATTTTTTTATTATCCGAAAGCTTTTATTTTTTATAGAATTAAAAGAATATAAATCTTTATATTTCCTAGTTATACCTAAACCTAATTTATCCATGATCTCCTTTGGAATCAAATTATGAGATGTGCGTAAGTCAAGCATGTAGTTTTGAAGTAACTGATCATGAATCCTAATACTAACATAGAAAGATGAGGAAATACATTTCTTATTTTTCTAATTAAGGTACCACTTGAATTTGAATTTGTGGTGAATAGTAAATTATTCTTATGCACTGGAAGTACCTATAAATTTATTTACCTCTTCTTTTAAAGAAAGAATGTTGATTGTCCCTTTAAGAGGAATGTGAACCTCTAAATTATTTAATTCGTCTGTAATGTAATTTTTATTATTAGAGCCACATTTTCAGTAACTCTCCAAGTATCTTTTTATTTAAAACTTCATGTTTGGTTACATTTTGATTTTTATGTTTTACTAAGCTATTTGGGGTTCTGTTGATCCATATTTTCAACTCGTTTGTTATTAAAGATTGCAAACTTATTGGAAAGCATGATATTCCATTGTTTTCTTTATATTATGTAGGTTGGGTCCCAAAGTTTTATGAATGATGACATGCCATTTATGGCTTTTATAAATGTATGGCATATTTTCGTTTAACAAACATATAGAATAAAAATTTCATGAAAATGTTTCAAGTATAAATTATTGAAGGCTTTAAATTAGTATGACATGAATATTTTTTAGGTTTTATGGTTATACTACACAAGCATGAATATGAATCAAGTTTTATACATATGTCATATGTTACAAAATTAAGCATATAATATATGGTTGGGCATATAATAATGAACTTGGCATATAAATGTAAGTTTGTTATAGAAATGGAAAAGGTTCACAATACAAGTTGATGTATACTGGATAATATAGTTGTGAAATATGCCATATATTATATATGTGTATAGTGTTTTGGTCACATGGAAAGGTGGTATAGTTAAACATTGCATTTTTCATATGAAATTTGGTTAATAGTGTTGTACAAATTCAAGAATATACAAGACATATAATGTTGTGATATTAGGTTAATGACTTGGAAAATATATGGTTACATATTGGGTTTAAACATTCCCCGCAACTAGGTATTGAAAAATTGGAAACTATAATGAATTATGGTAGAGTTGATGGGTTGATAAAGTTTATATAATAGGGATGCACTTTATTGGAGTTGGTGACACATTTAATGGTGTCAATCTCTACCTCATCCATCACTATAGAAGTTGGGTAGAGTCTGAATGCCAATCCATTTTATCATTTTGATGTTGGTATATTTTTCTCATACTGTTGTAAGATCTGTCTCATATTGTAAATTCAAAGTATTGTTTTTTATACCTTGGTCATTATGTAACAAGTTGTTGGAAATTTTTGAAGTATGTGGAGTTTCTCTGCAAAAAAGAGGAAACTTGAACTAATGGAAAGTGATTTTACTCTATGTAGTTAACTTAAGTACTGTGTAGCTCTATTTAATTTTTAAATGCTTTATTTTGTCTGTGCTCTGAGTTAGTTTATATATATATATATATATATATATACACAAACCTATAGAAATCCTTTCTTATCAAATCCAAAATGGATTCTATATACAACAGATTGTGAAAGTTTCATAATATGTATTTTTGAAGTTGAAGATAGCCTCAAATTTCTCCTCACTCTGTGTATTGATATATATTTAAAGAATGTTGTTACTATATATATGGAAAATTTAGATGTCTCGAATGATGAAAAAAAGTTGATATTAGGTTAGATTGTTCTTTGATTTTCATGCATTCATATTTTCATTTTACATTATGCTCACTTTTCCCTTTTTCCCTTTTAAAATAATCACTCTATATGCTCTATTTGGTGGGATGTTGTTATGGGTTTTTGAATAAAATGATGGTGAAGATAGTTGACGGTCTATGCATAGGGGTTTTAATATTAAAACATTATTTTACATGTTATTACATGCTTACCTTATATGATAACTCGCTTAAAATTCCAAGGTACTTTATGTTGAGGTACAAAAGGTTAGAAAAAATCCTTGTTTCACTTCTTAAAAAAAAAGAAATATATAGCTAATTCATGCCCCATTTATCCATTATTTCACTTTCCATATTTCACATAGTTGTTTCAATTATGAAACTTTAGCTTGAAATACTCTATTTTTGCCATGTATGAAATAATGTGTCCAGTGGAAAAACTCACGACTTATGGTTCATAAATTATGTGGAAGTTGATTTCCATATACAAGCTTTGTTTTGAAATTTCTCTCTTGTGGATATTTTTAATGAATTCCGAGGAGTACAAGGAATTATAAAGAAGGCTAAGGGAGGATTGTTGGAAGATCATGATTTTTAATTTTGCAGTCATTCATACTTATCATTTTCATTTTTCCCCAATTAAATCATTTTCCTTGTTGCATGCAATATGCATTTAAAACTTGTTAAAGGAATTTTATTTTGAGGATTGGAAGATAATTGATGGTTTTAAATTTATATCATTCAATTTTTTAATAAAAAGGAGAATATGGAGGAGAATATTATTTTAATTTCAATTTTATTTTTATTTTTGGAGGATGGCTTAACTACGTGGAGCATACATATTTAATATAATAAAACAAAGCTATTATGCTTGTTGAGATTTTCCTTGAGCCATAAATCAATTCATTTTCCTTTTTTATCTTTATGTTCTGTTGTAGCTGCTACAACACCCTCCAAAATTTTTCCCCTTTTAAATTTTTTAGCCCCTAACCTTTTTTGAAAAATGGATTCAAGCCTAATTTCACTCTTTCAAAGAATCAAGTCACTAAGTTGCAGAATTGGTTAACTCATTTAATTTTCAACCCCGCAACCTTGTGACCCCTCAGGTCACAAATTCGCGAGGTCGCACATCATCCCGAAACCAAAAAATTCTGACCTTGCGATCCTGCGATCCTGCGACCCCCCAGGTCGCAAGGTTGCAGAGTTGCGAGGTCGCACATTGCATCAACTCAACTCATTTTCAACCTTGTGACCATCATTTATTTCCCACACGTGCGACCCATTTATATATAGAAGGGTCGCATAGGTCACATTCAACCTGCACGACGGAGAAAGAAAATGCTTCTGACAGGCCAGTTGGAGTGCATTTTTTCCAGGTAAGTTGCCTAATCCTCCTGCTGTTTCCATTTTGACTAATTTTTGCCCCCTTTTCCCTCACCTTAGCCTTCTTAAAACCTCAACCTAGCTTTTGTTGTCTTCCATATATCCTGTTGCAGTAGCTTTCCGCTCCCATAGCTTGATGTCCCTGTGTACCTCCTCCGGAAGCCTCACTTGCATAAGCCCATTCAAGTTCCCCTTCAAGCCCTTTCAATAAGGAAATTAATGCTTGCTTCCCACTTGATGTGTCACCCTACCTCCCTTTTGATTAAAAAACAAGATGAAGGTCTTCCCCACTGTCTAGTCAATTTAGCGTCCTAAATTGCTAACATAAATTATAAACCAGGGCTAGTAAATTGATGAAGTGTGGTGCACTATATGTGCTTAAGTGACTTCTTCCTTACTTCGCTGTATGTGTTTTTCTTATTGTTTTTGGGGGTTTTGTCTTTTTAGTACCTAGTACGCTACTCTATGTTCAACAGATGAAATCAAATCTATGTCATAAAGAAAATAAAAGGAAACCTTAGACTCAAAACAGAGTGTAATTGTAAATTCTATCCCTAATTAGGAAAATGATGAAAAACAGAGCATTCTAATCCATGGATATCCTAGCTTGAAAATGAACATTCATGAAATGAAAAGTAACTCAAAACACTACAACTTAATCTGATTCATTTAGTTAGAGATTTGTTAGAAGAGCTTGTGAAAAAGATTAATTTTAATGCAATGAGGATCTCCTAAAACATAAAAGGAAATGCTGAAACAAACAGTAACTTAAAACATTATAGTGAAATCTCATTCATTTGATAGAAGTTTATTGGAAGAGCTTGAGAAAAATATTACTATAATGTAGTAAGGATCTCCTATGAAATGCTGAAACAACTTATAACATTACAACTAAATCTCATTCATGAGTTAGAGGTTTATTGGAAGAGCTTGTGAAAGAGATTAATGATAATGTGATAAGGATCTTCAATGAAGCAAAACAATCAATAACTCACAATACTACAACTTAGTCCTATTCGTGAATTAGAGGTTTATTGGAAAAGCTTTTGAAAGAGAATAACTACAGTATAATGAGGAATCTGATCTGAAATTGTGTGAACAAAATATTTCTTATACAAAGATTGACAGTAGGGGCTTTTACTGGTTATTTCACCTTTACTAGAAAGGATGAAACCAGAAGCTTCTGGCCCTCTTACTGACTCTGCCTAAAGAAATATAATGTAAACACTAAATAGATCTGACAAATGAGGATCTTCTTTTTAACTAAATAACAGAAAATGAAATGCTAATAACTCAAAATATCACAATTGAATCTCATTCATTTAATAGAGATGTATTGGAAGAGCTTGAGAAAGAGACTAACTGCAATATCATGAGGATCGTTTATCTAAGCAAATGACATGAAAAATAATGCTAAAAGCTATGATTTCAGAAAGAAATCTAAGTAAGGAAACATGACAAAACAGAATTGAAAGCAACTTATCTAGAAAACATGTAAAAGCCTCCTTGGATAGCAGGGGCCCTCTGCTACCAATTTGGTGAAATTCTTCAGCTCCTTAAGGTTGTAATCAAAACATCATCAAAGAACTGAACTTCTCTAT
Organism: Pinus albicaulis; assembly: GCA_034641835.2. Taxonomy (NCBI): domain Eukaryota; kingdom Viridiplantae; phylum Streptophyta; class Pinopsida; order Pinales; family Pinaceae; genus Pinus; species Pinus albicaulis. Next base: position 1,256,380,605 of record CM076575.1, on the reverse strand, counting down.
TGAAAAACTCACAAATCTACATCCCATTCCATCTTAAGATTTGTTACAAAAGACTCTCTATTCCTTTCTCTCCTTCTCCTATTTTTTCATTATTTTTTCACTACTCATGGTAGGAGAAAGCTTCTCATATTTATACAAAATATGAGAAGTTATCTCATTAATGGGAGTCCATTAATCTCTCCCTCCATCTCTAGAGTTACAATCAAAATAGGAAATGATAAGACACATGTCTTTCTAGAGTTTCAACACAACTAAGAAATGAGACACATATCCTCTTCGAGTTTCAATACAACAAGGAAATGAGACACATATCCTCTTGATCCCATGATCTTCTCCAACCAAATTCGAATTTGTTCTTAGAGTGCCACATAAGGGTCTTCTAGAAGTCTCCTTTTGATCTACACATGTCAACAATCTCAACCCACTTGTTAGGTATAAGCATATGCACATTATTTTCTAATTTTTAACCACAAATTCACTTTAAAAGGCTAAGAATTAATAAAGTTTGGAAAAACATAAATGTGGCCCAATGATAATGAAGTGGGATGAATGTAGTGACATAGTAGTGAAATGGAGGTGATATAATGGACATAATAGTGAAAGTGAAATGGAAATGAATGACATTTTCAAGACCCAACATAACCCCCAACTGAAGTTATTGCATGTCCTCATGCAATATATATTACATTAACTCTTTTGATTTTTGAGCTTTGGCTGAACTTTGGATGATATCATCTGATAACTTCATATTTCTGCAAAGTGCTTTACTTTAATTGCAACATAGTTGGTTCTTGTGTGACAACCATGATTTTGTTTGTATCCAATTTATCCTTTAAGCATTTTTTTGAAAAGCCATTGTATGCTCATAATAACAATGTAATAGTTAATATATGTTGGAAGTATGTGGGCTCCTGAGTATGATATGGACATGGTAAGATATGAAGATGAAATCTATTCCCCCCCGCAACTGATGGTATTGACAATTTTATGAAATGATGAAGAGAAATGTTTTTCCAACAATTATCATTCTAGCTTTTTATGGAATTCTATGGTCAAAAGTTAGAAAATGACGTACCTTAACTTACCCTTTGAAATGGATGAGTTGTATGTGTGGTGGCTGCAAAATTCTGATCATATTCTTTTTCAACTGGCTGAACAAGAGGAGTCATGGATAAAGGGATAAGATGAATTTTTATTGCTCCTACTAAAACTTGCTGAATTTGCTCCAAAATGTTGAAAATAATAGTCTTCATGTTTTCAAAACTCATTGGCACAATTCCTACTATGTGAAAAGATGTTCTGATGTCGAACATAGTAAGAAATTATTGACTTAGTGGCCATTAATGAATGCCACTAGTCAACACGAGAACTCTCACCATTGATGACAATGAGAGTCAAGATGCCCAAACACATCTTGCTAGGTACGAATGATTTTTCCGATGTTGAGTCACCTAGAAGTTCTAACAAACAAGGGACATTAATGTATTCCCATTGTTTGTCAGCATGAGAACTTTCCATTAAGGCATGCAAGCCTCAAGGTATTTTTACAAAGAACTTAGACTCAAAGGACTATGGACTCAATAATTTGCATTGAAGCAGGGCTTATTTGCGAAATGAAAATGACAAGAAATGGAAGATGAAAATGGAAGATGGCAATGGAGAGTAGAAATGGAAATGGGCAATAAGCAAGTGAATGAGCCTCTTGCTTTTATTTGTGGGTTATGAATGGACAAGAAGAAATGGAAAGTGGATGTGAATGTAAATGGAAAATATGAAGTGAAATGAGGTGAATGGTTTATTATGAGGTATGGATGTGATGGAGACAATAGTATCTGAAAGTTTTTCAAGTGTTTGGATCTGATTTTGCATCAACATATTTCCTCTTTGTTGTTGATCATCCTCTTATGAAACAAATTGGTCTCTTAGAGAGACACCATTCTCTTGTAGTCATTTGTCCTTCCTCCTAGAACCTGCAAAAAAAACTAATACTTCTTCTGCAATGGAATGTAAGATTATCAAAGGAGAGAGGTGATCAATCTCTCTAGTTATGATATTTACATACAAAACTAAGAATTTGTATTAATGAAACAAGTTCTCAAAGGAAAAATCAAAAGAATTTATACCTGTTTTGGAATTAGTGCCTCAAGTTGAATGTTGCTTCTTTTCAGCAATTTATTTCATTATTTACCATTTCAAACTCTAATGATGGATTTCTCACTATGTAGATCTTGTTGAGACCTTTCCAACGATACTTGAATCATCAAAATCTGATTTTGTATGAGAAAGTTAGGCTAATTTGAACAATGAGGTTTTTCAGCTGCTAAAAATCTTGAATAAAAAGTTAGCCATTCATCTTTCATCATTAGTCCAAAATTAATCAATACCTTCAGAAAAGTGAGCAAATAACTTATTCATTTCATTGATTGAAAATTATTATTTTTTTCTTGACATGCGGCGACTTAGTGTGGCGACTTAGTGATAACACACAGCTTGACTTCCTTTGACCAGGGTCTTTTTCATCGACTTGGATCAAATGAATAGGACACCATCCATGTACTGACATTTTCCTAGCTACCCATGTGGCTCATTTCGTCTCTTGACACCTATAACCTATAGAAGTAATAAAATGGCTGCGGAATTTCCAGTTAGCTGCGGAATCAGGCTACATTCCACAGCTAAAAGATAGCCAACCATTAGTTTTACACATATTTGGATATGTGTGTCGTGCATAGCTTTTTATCTCTTCCGCACTTTCCTGTGGAGTTTCTGCAACCTTAAAAGTAAGTGATTCATCTTTAAAACGAATATTTTCAGTTGAAATAAAATCAACCAAAATGATATTGATCCCTTCTCTCACCGAAAATGCCAGTGTTACTACACAATAAGCCCCGGGCTTCTCATACAAACAACGGATAATGCATCGAATGCCAAGAAACTCCATGCCACGTCGATTGGTTGGTTGCGTATCCAATTAAGATTGTTGTCAACAGGCGTTATGTCTATTATCAAAGAGCCGTATCCAATTAGAACTGCTGTTAACAGATGTTGCGTCTATCAGCAAAGAACCGTATCCAATTAGAATTGCTATTAATCGGGAAGTGGCAGAGCAGGTGTTAGACGGGTGGAAAAAGGCAGAAGATGTATAGTTAATTATTAGTATGCCATTGATTTCAGATCAGAAGCAGCCGAATTTAATCAACTTTCAGTTCATTAATTGAAATTCCGTTTTTTTTTTCACGCGGCAAGTAAAAATGGGCTTCAAAGAACCGAGAAATTCTCCTAGACCGCCATGAATTTCTTAAAACGATTTCTGGGTTATCTAATTGACCCTATTGGCGAAAAAAATCATGTGTTATTTTTTCCAAATTCACCTCCGTTTGGCCAAATCGTGCTTTCAAAGTTTGACGTTTTTCTCTGTTTTGCGTTTTCCTAAATTGCTACATTCAGCTGTGAAATTGATTTTGAAATTTTTTTTTAGATGCGTTCATAGCACAGACAGATGTAACCATTCTTCAGTATCTTCTTCGATTTCTTCAGCAAAAATATGCCTTCTTGCTCTTCCTTCAGTGCAACCTGAAGACCTGCCATCAGCCAGTACACTTCTAAATGCATTTTTTTTATGATTTTGCAGGTTTGTTTCAGGCCAAAGCTTGAACAGGAATGCAGATTTTCTACTGAGACCACATTGAAAGCTAGGATTGAAGATAGCCATAGATTTTATTTATTTATTTATTTATTTTTATTTTTTTTCTGAAATTGTAAATTTTTATAATAAGGATTAATGATTTTCAATTTCAGGTAGCAAAGACTTCAAGAAAAACATGCTAAAAATAGGACTTTGACTGAGGTTTTAAACTGATTTTTTATCAGTCTAGGCTGGGTGACTAGGATAGGATTCATGTCGGGACAATTCCAGAGATGCCCATGTGGTCAATTTCTTCATTGGATGCCTGTAACCTGCTAAACCTTGAAATCAGCTACGGAATTCACAATTAGCTGTAGAATCAGACCACATTCCGCAGCTAGGTTGCAAAATCTTATTAAAATAGGATACAGTGTTTTAAGGACCACTACAGACCATAACCAGTCAATCTTGGACAGCTGAACCTATCAAAGCAGTTGGGTTTCATATTTTTATTTTTATTTTATTTTTATTATTATTTTTAATTTATATATATATATATATATATATATATATATATATATATATATTGAATCAATTGAAATGATGAAGTTTATTTTGTCTCCTTTTTTTTTTTACATAAAAATTCTTTTTCTGATCCTCCGGATCACACAAAGTGCAGGAGGAGAGCATACTCAAGAATTATTAATTTTTTTTTTTACATAACAATCTTTTTTCTGATCCTCCAAATCACACAAAGTGCAGGAGGAGAGCATACTCAAGAATTATTAATTTTTTTTTTAACATAAAATTCTCTTTCTGATCCTCCAGATCACACAAAGTGCAGGAGGACAGCATACTCAAGAAATTGTTATTATTTTTTTTAGATGTAAGAAATAAGGCTACCTAGTTACACTTCAATTCTTTTTCTGATCCTATAGATCACACAAAGTGCAGGAGGAGAGCATACTCAAGAATTATTAATTTTTTTTTTTTACATAACAATCTTTTTTCTGATCCTCCAAATCACACAAAGTGCAGGAGGAGAGCATACTCAAGAATTATTAATTTTTTTTTAACATAAAATTCTCTTTCTGATCCTCCAGATCACACAAAGTGCAGGAGGAGAGCATACTCAAGAAATTGTTATTATTTTTTTTAGATGTAAGAAATAAGGCTACCTAGTTACACTTCCCCGGCAACGGCGCCAAAATGTCTAGTCAATTTAGCGTCCTAAATTGCTAACATAAATTATCAACCAGGGCTAGTAAACTGATGAAGTGTGGTGCACTATATGTGCCTAAGTGACCTCTTCCTTACTTCGTTGTATGTGTTTTTCTTATTGTTTTTGGGGGTTTTGTCTTTTTAGTACTTAGTACGCTACTCTATGTTCAAAAGATGAAATCAAATCTATGTCAAAAAGAAAAGAAAAGGAAACCTTAGACTCAAAACAAAGTGTAATTGTAAATTCTATCCCTAATTAGGAAAATGATGAAAAACAGAGCATTCTAATCCATGGATATCCTAGCTTGCAAATGAACATTCATGAAATGAAAAGTAACTCAAAACACTACAACTTAATCTGATTCATTTAGTTAGAGATTTGTTGGAAGAGCTTGTGAAAAAGATTAATTTTAATGCAATGAGGATCTCCTAAAACATAAAAGGAAATGTTGAAACAAACAGTAACTTAAAACATTATAGTGAAATCTCATTCATTTGATAGAAGTTTACTGGAAGAGCTTGAGAAAAATATTACTATAATGTAGTAAGGATCTCCTATGAAATGCTGAAACAACTGATAACATTACAACTAAATCTCATTCATGAGTTAGAGGTTTATTGGAAGAGTTTGTGAAAGGGATTAATCATAATGTGATAAGGATCTTTAATGAAGCAAAACACTCAATAACTCACAATACTACAACTTAGTCCCATTCGTGAATTAGAAGTTTATTGGAAAAGCTTTTGAAAGAGACTAACTACATTATAATGAGGACTCTGATCTAAAATTGTGTGAACAAAATATTTCTTATATAGAGATTGACAGTAGGGGCTTTTACTGGTTATTTCACCTTTACTAGAAAGGATAAAACCAGAAGCTTCTGGCCCTCTTACTGACTCTCCCTAAAGAAATATAATGTAAACACTAAATAGATCTGACAAATGAGGATCTTCCTTTTAACTAAATAACAGAAAATGAAATGCTAATAACTCAAAATATCACAATTGAATCCCATTCATTTAATAGAGATGTATTGGAAGAGCTTGAGAAAGAGACTAACTGCAATATCATGAGGATCCTTTATCTAAGAAAATGACATGAAAAATAATGCTAAAATCTATGATTTCAAAAAGCAATCTAAGTAAGGAAATATGAGAAAACAGAATTGAAAACAACTTATCTAGAAAACATGTAAAATCCTCCTTAGATAGCAGGGGCCCTCTGCTACCAATTTGGTGAAATTCTTCAGCTCCTTAAAGTTGTAATCAAAACAGCATCAAAGAACTGAACTTCTCTATTGAAAAACTCACAAATCTACATCCCATTCCATCTTAAACTTTGTTACAAAAGACTCTCTATTCCTTTCTCTCCTTCTCCTATTTTTTCATTATTTTTTCACTACCCATGATAGGAGAAAGCTTCTCCTATTTATACACAATATGAGGAGTTATCTCATTAATGGGAGTCCATGAATCTCTCCCTCCATTTATAGAGTTACAATCAAAATAGAAAATGATAAGACACATGTCTTTCTAGAGTTTCAACACAAATAAGAAATGAGACACATATCCTCTTAGAGTTTCAATACAACAAGGAAATGAGACACATATCCTCATGATCCCATGATCTTCTCCAACCAAATTCGAATTTGTCCTTAGAGTGCCACATAAGGGTCTTCTAGAAGTCTCCTTTTGATCTACACATGTCAACAATCTCAACCCACTTGTTAGGTATAAGCATATGCACATTATTTTCTAATTTTTAACCACAAATTCAATTTAAAAAGGCTAAGAATTAATAAAGTTTGGAAAAACATAAATGTGGCCCAATGATAATGAAGTGGGATGAATGTAGTGACATAGTAGTGAAATGGAGGTGATATAATGGACATAATAGTGAAAGTGTAATGGAAATGAATGACATTTTCAAGACCCAACACCCACGTCGTAAACCGTTTGCTAAGCCCTAGTGCGACCTGCGAATCTGTGACCTTGTGACCTGATGACCTTGGTCACTAAGTCGCAGGGTCGCTAGGTCACATATTATGAAAATTTCAGAGTGACACGACTTCGCGACTCAGTGACCCTGTGACCTAGTCGCAAGTCGCTAGGTTTCCAGGTCACACTTTTGTGAAGTTCTAAACCAGCGCGACTCAATGACTCAATGACCTCATGACCTAGTCGCAAGTTGCCAAGTCTCTAAGTATCCTTTTTGTGAAAGTTTAAACTAACGTGACCTAGCGACCCAACGACCCAGTCACAAGGTTGCCAGGTTGCAGGTTCGCCCATTTCCTTGAAAATAACTGAGAAAAGGTAGGAGCAGCCCAAATATTTATAAATATGACATCTGTCTTATAGTGGGATTGTTTTATGAACATGCCAGGGAACCTTCAAGCTGAGCTAGAGTGCGTATCCATCTTGTCAGCCTTAAGTGATATGGGGCCTTCAGCGGTTTGAAAAAGGAAAAAAATCCCTGAGATAGAAATCTTGGAGGAGGAAATACTTGTTTCTCTTTCCCCTATCTATGGAGACATAGCCTGCACTTTCGGCAAAGGGAATAGTATGACTTGGTATTAGGTATACCAAGAATTTACAAAGCTTGAATTCCCAGAAGACCTCCCAGACTGACAGGTGTATGTGCAGGTCAAAAGATCCAAGCTCCATTACGTAGGTGCCCATTCGCCTATATTCCCATGTGCAGAGCTAATTGAGTGGATCCTACAGAGGGTTGACCCCAAGATCTGGGTTATTGGAGATAATGTCGGGAAGACATTCGCAAACCTGAAGGGGCAAGATGCAGAATTCTATTATGTGCTTCGCGCTCGAGAGCAGACCTTCAACAATGAGTGGGCCACCACTCATGCAGTCCCCATTCCCAAGACCGTAAAGGGATGGTGGGAAGACCCATAAAATTTTTGACTCAAGAAGGATCAGGAATATCAGACAGCAGGTCTCAATAAAGTCTACAAGCTTGTAGCTGCAATGTTATATAGGATGTATGGCCATCCAGATGCAAGCATTTTCAATGGCACTTGGGTTTATCTTATGTATGTTGTTATAGTGTATGACACCCACTTCAACTGGGCCAACTTGATAGTGGTGGCCCTCAGATCAAACATATTTGCGGAACTAGCACCTGATGAAGGGTATGCATCAGAATTTTACATGGCATCGTACCTTTTCGATGTGGTATGCACAAGTTTCCATTTTGAGGGGTGGGCACACAACTGGGACTCGGAACATGGTGGTCCAATTCACAAAGATTTAATGGTGTTATGGGATTCCAGATATAATCAGTACATGGAGTCAATCGCACATAGCTTTATCCCCGATCTACGGGAAACTATTTGGAAAATACACCCTGTGCATGTCCAAGCGATCCATCGAGACGATAACCTGAGTAGCCCACTATTTCCCTGACGTGGATGGTACTTTCATCCAAGTTTTTGGGTTGCTCAAGGCTCCTCACGCACTGCCCCAGTTCGTAACTGACAAACTCCTCCTCCAAGGAACATGTTACCAGATACCAAGGGTTTTTTCAAAAGTTCTCACTAAGGGCAAGAAGAAGCCATGGACCACTCTGCCACTCACTATCAGTGCTTACACAGTGAAGGATTTTAGGGAAGTACAGATAGAGGCTGAACAAGTTAGAGGATTTTTTCTACCTCCCTTGGCACACCGGACATATGATCCTGAAAGAATCATCCTTGCCCACTGCAAGCGAGCCAAATTCAAATGGAGTTATGAGCATACTGATTGCCCAGCTAAAGACAGAGTCAGGAACTGGTATAACAAAGACAGAGAGGTCACTCCAGAGGAATCAATTGATCAGGAAGATCAGGATAATCAGAATTTATAAGAAATAATCCATACACTGGGAGGAGCATCATCCTCCAAAGCCAATAAGCCAAGAACCGATACAGGTCATAATTCTTCTGCCCAACAAAAAGAAAAAAAAGCTAAAGCTAAAAAAGAAGCCGAGGAAAAGGAAAAGGAAGAGGAGGAAAAATGAAAGAAGCAATTGAAAGAAGAACAAAGGAAGAAGCGGGTAGAGGAAAACCACAAGAAAAAAGAAGAGGAACAACGGAAGAAAGAAGAAGAAGAAAAGGCAGAAGCTAAGTGCCAGCTAAAAATAAAATATGTTAGGTCCCTATATTACTATTATAGTCCCTTATTGTTGTTAGTGTAACCCCCTTATTTTTATTATAGTACCCCTGTAACCCCCATATTGTTATTATTTTGCCCTTAAATTATTATTGCTAGCTCGGCTAGGATTACATTGTGGCCCCATGGACTCCTATATATAGAAAGGAGGTTTTGTAATTTATATCATCCAAAAATTGTTCATTCATGTAATGTATTGGAGGTTTTCCCCTCAAAGTGGCTTATTTCTAAGGCATTGATATCTCTTTTCTTCTATTTTTGGAGCTGGCTTCACAACATTTGGTATTAGAGCTTTGGATTCTAAGGTTTCGTTGCTCCAAACAGGTCATCGTGGCATTTTCGCTATAACATTTTTTCTAAGAAGTTTTAGAAGATGAAATTTTTAGGGTGTGAATCCAAAATCTAGAGGAAGATTGTCGCAAAATTTCAGAGCTTGGTTCGCAATATTTTCGAAGATATGATCTGTGGAAGTTGGGTCTTTTTGCAGGCTCCTCAATTTAATATAAACAGGTCATCGTGGAATTTGCGCTATAACGTTTTTTCTACGAAGGTTTAGAATATGAAATTTTTAGGGCGCAAATCTAAAATCCTGAGGAAACCCGTCACAAAATTTCAGAGCTTGGTTCACAATATTTTCGGAGATATGATCTATGGAAGGTAGTGATTTTTCAGGTTCCTGAATTTCATCTCAAAGAGGTGATTATGGGAAAATATTCATAACTCTCTCTCTGAGCATCAGATTGGAGTGCCATAAAAATTGGTTGCAAGTACACAGACTGCAGTTTTTTTTCTATCAATTTCAGAGCTAAAAGACGAAAAAGGGACATGTGGCAAGTCGTACAAGTTCGCTCTATTGAACTAGTCCATAATTAGGTCATTGTGGGAGATTGGACATAAATTTTCCTTGGAGAATCCAAATCAAGTCAGACCTATCGCATTTGAAAGATAATTCAGAAGGCTACCGCAGTGCCAAATTTCAGATATTGAAGCACCACAATCACATAGATAATCCAATTTCAATATCGAGCTCCTCAAAAGCAATAAAAATGTGTGTATTTTTTTCCGAATTGCATAAGTCTTGTTTGAAGAATCAATTTGAATTGATTCCAAGGGCATATTGTAGAATAGATATCAGTGTTGGGTTCTAAAAAATGCCCCATAAAAATAATTCAACACCCATCAAGCCTTCATAAGTCTCTACTATGACTCATGAAGATGAAGAATTGCAACACGATCTATCAAAATTACAAGAGCAAGTGCATCAAATTTTTCTCTCGCAAAGAGCAACAAAAAATGAAATGGAAGTTTTGAAGAAAGGCGTGGAAGCGAAGATGGATGGTTTGAAGAATAATATGGATGGTTTGAAGAAAGGCATGGAATCTAAGATGGATGACATGGAAGCTAAGATCGATTAAAAGATGAAAGACAACATGGAAAACATGAAGAATGATCTAAAAGCATACATGGAAGGTTTGACAAAGTTGATACAAGAAATGTTTCCTAATGGTGAAAAGATAGTATAGGAAACTCATTATGAGAACAAAATAAATGTTAATCGTGACTTCATAAACTCTAATGTTGGCGGGAAGAACCACCATATTCCAAAAATGGATATGAGGAAGTTTGATGGAAAGGATCCTGTAACATGGATACTATAGATGGAGCAATATTTTGATCTCCATAACGTGCAAAACACACAAAAGGTACGCATTGCAACTTTACATTTAGAACAAAATACATTTGTATGATATCGATGGCTTTGCTCCCGTAAAAAAATTGTCACTTGGTCAATTTTTACGGAGGAAATGATAGCACATTATGAGGATACAAAGAGCAACACCTTCTTTACCCAATTGATAAATCTCAAACAAAAGGGTTTAGTGGGGCAGCACATTGAGGACTTCCAAAAAATTGAATATAAGGGTAACTGATATTCCTGAGGAACACAAGATTGATCTCTTCATAGGCACTTTAAAGGATAACATCCAACATGAAGTTTGCGTTTTGGAACCTGATTCATTGGAGAAGGCATTCAGGTTGGCAAGAAAAGTTGAATGTAAAATTATGGCGACAAGGAAGCCTACCACTCAATTCTATAAAGAAGGAAGTGTTGCTACGCCTAGATTCCCACAACCTACAAGGTTGACACCACAACAATTGGAAGAAAAAAGAGCAAAAGGGCTTTGCTATAGTTGTGATAGCAAATACACTAAAGGTCATAAGTGTGCTGAGAAGAAATTATTTTACATAGATTCTGAAGAGGAAGAAGAAAATGAACAAGAAGAGGATATACACCAGGAACCAACCCTAGAAGAGGAAGAAATGAATCTGACCATATCGTGTAATGCACTGGCAGGAATTACCACTCCTCAAACTCTCAAGATAGAAGGAAAAATCAAGAAGAAAAAAGGTAATAGTGTTGATTGATTCAGGTAGCACCCATAATTTTATTCATTGTAAGGTAGCCAAGGAATTAAATTGTTTCCTATACCCAGCACCAGAATGTCAAGTGATGGTTGCAAATGGAGGAACTATAAATTGCTGTGGAAAATGCCATAATATCAAGCTAACCATGGGGGAATATGTATTGACTAGTCCAATGCTTGCCATTCCTATGGGAGGTGCTGATGTTGTACTAGGAGTACAATGGTTACAATCTTTGGGGATGGTAGCCTTTAATTTTCAAGAACTTTTCTTGAAATTTTTTTCAGAAGGAAAGGAAGTCGAATTACGGGGTATTGCGGGGAAGCCAGGAAGGATAATAAGCTCTAATGTCATGACAAAGCTTCTAAAGAAAGAACAGCGAGGCGTAATTGCACAATTGTGCTCACTAGAAGTTCCAACATCAAAATCATCTATTTCTGCAGATCTCCAACAAGTCTTGGACAATCATTCCAAGGTGTTTGAAACTCCCAAAGGACTCCCACCTATTCGTGATCATGATCATACTATTCATTTGATTCCAGGAAGTGTTCCTCCAAACATCAGGCCTTATAGATATCCTTACTTCCAAAAGAGCGAAATTGAACGTATGATTGCAGAAATGTTAGAGGCAGGTATAATTCAACGTAGTCAAAGTTCTTTCTCTGCTCCTGTAGTATTGGTACACAAGAAGGATGGATCATGGCGCATGTGTCCGGATTATAGGGAGCTCAATAAGCTCACCATTAAAGATAAATTTCCCATTCTTGTGATTGATGAGTTATTGGATGAATTACATGGAGCAATTTATTTTACCAAGTTGGATCTTCGTTCAGGATATCATCAAATTAGAATGAAGACTGAAGATATTCCAAAAACAGCATTTCGAACTCATGAGGGTCATTATGAATTTTTGGTCATGCCTTTTGGCGTTACCAATGCACCTTCTACATTTCAAGGGTTGATGAATTCCATTTTCAAACCCTTCCTTAGAAAATTTGTGCTAGTATTTTTGATGATATACTAATCTACAGCAGGTCTTGGAAGGATCATGTTGAACATGTTGACAGGGTGCTCAAACTATTGCAGGAGAAACAATTATATGCAAAAACATCCAAATGTTTCTTTGGAGTACAAGAGGTGGAATATCTAGGTCATATTGTATCTCACGAGGGTGTTAAGGTAGACCCTAACAAAATTAAGGCCATTAAGGAATGGAAAGTCCCCACAACCATAAAGCAGTTGCGAGGATTTCTCGGGTTAACAGGGTATTATCGCAAGTTTGTTAAGAATTATGGGAGAATAGCAGCACCTCTAACAACATTATTGAAGAAGATGCATTTTCATGGACTCCTGAAGCAACTAAGGCCTTTGAACATCTTAAAGAGGCAATGTGCCTAGCACCGGTCTTAGCTACGCCAGACTTCACAAAAACCTTTATTGTGGAATATGATGCCTCAGGAAATGGAATTGGTGCAGTTTTAATGCAGGAAGGAAGACCCATTGCTTTTGAAAGTCGTCCAATCAAAGGAAAGTATTTACAGAAACCTATTTACGAGAAGGAAATGTTAGCAATACTGCATGCACTAAAGAAATGGAGAACTTACCTAATGGGAAGACACTTCAAGGTAAAAACTGGTCATGATAGTCTTAAACACTTTTTGGAACAAAGACTATCTTCAGAAGAGCAGCAAAAATGGGTCACAAAGATGTTGGGTTATGACTTTGAAATAATCTACAAAAAGGGAAGCTAAATGTTGTTGCAGATGCACTCTCAAGAAAGAATGAAGAGGTGGAAGCATTGCTTTGTGCCATTTCTATTATCCAACCAGATTGGATAACCGAAGCAAGAGATGATTGGAAGAAGGACAAAGAAGTATGGACACTCATTCAAAAGTTGCAGCAAGATCCTAGTACATATGATACATTTAGTTGGAAAAATGATTCTTTATGGTACAAAAATCACTTATATCTTTGTAATAATTCCCAACTAAAACAAAAGATTCTTTTGGAATTGCACACTTCTTCTTTAGGAGGACACTCAGGATTTTTAAAAACTTACCACAGGGTGAAGAAATAATTTTTTTGGGATGGCCTTAAATTTGATATTCAAAAGTTTGTGGTGGAATGTTTGGTTTTCCATCAGAATAAAGTTGAGACAATTAATACCTTGAGACTTCTACAACCTTTATCCATTCCAAGTCAACGTTGGGAGGAGATTTCAATTGATTTTATCACAGGTTTACCTAAGTCCGAAGGAAAGAGTGTCATCATGGTGGTAGTTGAAGACTTACCAAGTATGCACACTTTTGTGCACTATCTCATCCATTTAAAGCAAGTACAGTTGCTACTACATTTATGGACACAATTCAAAAGCTACATGGAAACCTAAGGGTTATTGTGAGCGACAGAGATCCCATTTTTAATAGAAATTTTTGGACGGAGTTATTTTCTTATTTGGGTACTCAATTAGCTCATAGCTCATCTGATCATCCTCAATCTGATGGTCAAACTGAGATAGTAAATAAATGTTTGGAAGGATATCTTCGTTGTTTTGAATCTGATAAACAAACACAATGGGTCAAGTTGTTATGTCTCACTGAATGGTGTTATAACACTTCCTTCCATACTGCAGCAAAAATGACCCTATTTATGGCACTTTATGGATATCATCCACCATTCATCACATCATCTTTAAGAGAAAATTTGAAGGTTCAAGCAGTGGAAGATCACATTGAGCATCAACAAGAGGTTCTCCAACTCTTAAAGGATAACCTGAATTTGGCACAAAATCGAATGAAACAACAGGCATATCAACATCGCAGCGAGAGAAGTTTTGACGTAGGAGACTAGGTATTTTTACGGCTACAACCATACAAACAAATGTCCCTCAAGCAAGCTAAGAAGGATAATAAATTATCGCCAAAGTAATATGGTCCTTACAAGGTGTTGCAAAAGATTGGTACTATGGCATACAAATTGGAGCTTCCTGCTTCTTCACGAGTGCATCCAGTTTTCCTTGTTTCATGCTTAAAGAAGGTTATAGGTGAAAATCTTCCAGTTCAAAAAATATTTCCAGAACTTGATGAGGAAGGAAAAATCATATTGGAACCTGAAGCGGTCACGAAAACAAGAACTCGACAGCTATGGAATTGATCAATTTCAGAGTATCTCATCATGTGGAAGAACTTACCCACTGAAGATTCTACATGGGAGGATGAGAATTTTATACAGAAGCACCCAAAGCTACTCAAGCGTTGAGGACAACATGTTTTTGAAGGAGAGGGGCATGTTAGGTCCCTATATTACTATTATAGTACCTTATTGTTGTTAGTGTAACTCCCTTATTGTTATTATTGTACCCCTGTAACCCCCATATTTTTATTATTGTGCCCTTAAATTATTATTGTTAGGTAAGCTAGGATTACATTGTGGCCCCTTGGACTCCTATATATAGAAAGGAGGTTTTGTAATTTATATCATCCAAGAATTGTTCATTCATGTAATGTATTAGAGGTTGAACCCTCGAAGTGGCTTATTTCTAAGGCGTTGATATCTCTTTTCTTCTATTTTTGGAGTTGGCTTCACAACAAAATAGGATAAGGCGAAAGCTGAGCACCAGCTAAAAGAAGATCAAGCTAGAGCAGAGGCTGAGTGCCGACTAAAGGAAGAATAAAGCAAGGCAGAAGCAGAGCGCCAGCTGAAAGAAGAACAAGATAGAGTAGAAACTGAGCAAAAGAGGAGAGAGGAAGAAAGTAGGAAGTCAAAGGAAGATTTCTCCAAAGGAACCGAAGGAAGTAAGACATTGCCTCCAGAGAAACAGAAGCAAACAGAGTTGCCACACATCGAGGTACTCGAAAAAACTCCTGTAACCAATGTGCGCTTTTCCCTCTCAGAATTGGGTACCTCCGAGGTTATAGATGAGGGAGTTCTTGATCTCACAAGACTTCCCTACGATCAATTTAAACACAAGATCAGGCTGGAAAAGAGAAGATGTTTGGCACGGGACCCTACTGCACCCCTTATAGTCACTACAGAGAAGGATATAGTCTTGGACACCAGGACCAATCCAGTTATGATCACATCAGCCAGTACCGCTTTCACAGCAGTTACCGAGGAGAACATAAGCAGAATGAGCAGAGAAATTATATGCTTGCATAATAGACTATAGGCCTCTAAACTCAAGACAGCTAAATCAGAACAGGAAAAGAAGGCGTTACAAGAAGAGGTCTGATAGCTTTAGGTTAGGAATACCCCTACTAATGAAACATCACTCACTGTTCAGGGAGAACTGGTCACTTTGGAGGCCACCATGAAATAGGTATATGAATAACTGTTCACGATAAAAAAAAACTGTTGCGCCACTACTGAAAGCACATGCAGAAACCAAGAGGAGGAACACACAACTAAGGGAAGTCTCTACTACCTTGGAAAAAATACTGGAATGGTCTAACAAGTATCCACAAGCTCCGACCACTTTGCCTAGAAAATATTGGATTGCCACCCAGAATGAAAAGGTTCAAATCCAGATAAAGGTACAATCCAAGGAGAAAATCATCAAGGATTTGGAGAAAGTAATGTCTGCATATGAACATCTAATTAGCGGCATCGACTTAATGGCCTAAGTACACCACATCCCATCTCTAGGTGCACTGGGTGAAGAGAAAGCGTGGGAAGAAGTCTCCAAAGATATCCAAGAATTTCTACAGCCCATAAGGCAAGAAGCCGCCTCTCAAGACCAGCCGATATCACAAGAAAACATGGTTCAATTCATCATGACATTGGTCCAGATCTACACCAAAATGGTCTCCCTGGAAAATCAAATCACAATCAAGAGGGAAACTTTGATTCCAAATGCTCTCGAGTGTCTTCGCAGGTTGAGAGAAGATACGCCTCAGGTCTCCCCAGTAGCTACAAATTATCGGGCATGATAGAGTTATCTCAAAGAACAACAGCAAGTAGATGTCCCTAACCTCGCAATCACCCAACTACTCCCATGAACAAGTCACATATTGCAGCAAACAGAAGATTTTGCAGGTAGCAACAGCCAAGGGGTCACAGGTCGTATTTATAGCCAAGGTCACAAGTCGCGGATTCCATAAAGTCGTAGAGCATCTCAACGGTCAGGAAGACAAAAATTCAGGGATACCCAAGGGTCAATTTTTTCCTATAAATACCCCTTCAGGGAATTGTAAAAGGATATTTTTTGGGACTCCAAAGGAGAAAAGAGAATTGTATAGAATTGAATGTACTTTTCTATGAATGATTACAAGCACTTGTTTTGATTCCACTCTTGGATCCGATGAGAATTAATGTGTTAACACTGTGAATATTTTGTCTTATGTATCTTATATATTTCTGATTAAGTAATCTATGTTTTCTGCTTATATCATTTATACATTTCAGCTCACTAAATGTGTTAATGATGTTAGGTTTTTTATTTAGAAAATTTTAGCAACTCCGTTACTAACATTTATCTCATCTCTTGAGACCTCTTAAGTTAGTGAAGGGTGCTCTAACCATAAAGAAATATTTATTTTGTGGTTTGAACAACTTTTACAAGTGTGACCCTAATGATGTGCTGCTAATAGCATTTCCTTTGGTTGCATGCTTTAACTCATCTTGCTATTCATAGTGTTTTATGTTCATTGAGACTCATCAACCATTTGCCTTGTACCATTTGGATAATCGTGTGTTCATAGGTCTGCAGGGCTCATTTGTGTCCGAGAAAAGGAGTATTCACTGGTAGCCGGACCCACACCCCTGACCGGATCCCTATCACAAACGGCTTAGAGTCTAATTGGGACTTTTTGCCAGGGAGATCCCTTACTATTGGCCGGACATCTTTTCCCGTCAACATGTTTTTAGTTCACTATGCTTATGTTAATTTTGGACCTTGAAATTTATGTGAAAGTGTACTTTCTTTATGCATATTGTATTTCATGGTTGAAAAAAATTAATTTGATTTTATGGAAATTTCTTAGATGAGATTATTTAACAAATATTCCAAGGGATACAAATGAGGAAAATGAAGAAGGCCAAACATTGTTTGGAAAAAAGGAAAAAATAAGAGGATTCATTTCTCCATCCCTTTTGATGCTATCTCTAATGAATTTAAATTATTGATTCAAATTAAACATTTATACTTGGATGGAAAACCAAGATTACCTTGTCCTCCCCCGCTACTAATGCTACATTGTATCCACACCCAAATATCATGGATATTCCTATGAAACATCCTCAACCCATCCAATATGGATGGAAAGAAAAATTTGTAATACCTCCCTCTAGTATTGTTAATTGGTTACAAAGCCCAAGAATTTTGCTTCTGCCAATTGCTACTTGACTTATTGTTACTTCATTTGATTCTTTCTCTCACTCAAATCCTAAGGTTGATAAAGTTCCTATTCTAACATCATTATCTAGACCATTGAGTTAATTTGTAAACTAATTGTAATAAAATATGTTGATGGCATTGTATTTCCCATGTTAATTTGGATGTGTCACTATTGTGACAAAATCAAATGGATGAATCCTTGAATAATTTATATGTGATATTAATGCTTGAATAATAAATAAGGTAATACTGCTAAATGAGAACATATGAGCATTAATACAAGTTATGATACCATGAGTGAGAAAATGATGAGGGCATTGCAAGAGTTGTATTTCCAAAGCCTTGCTATGAAATTCAAATTTATATCTACACTCATTTCCATCTTAACCAAGAACCAATTGATTACTAACAACTCTACAATATGTCTTTAGAATTTAATAGAAATAATGGGATTAGCGAATTTCTTGGATTTTGATGTTGACCCATGAATTTACTATGAGATTGAGGTAAATATGGGTTTGTACAATAAAATACTACATTGACCATAGGAAAATAATGAAGGGATGAGATACCCATGAAGGAAAAAAGAGAATGAGAAATTCATTCCCACTAAAATGTCATCCTTCTTGCACAAAGAGAGACACCCATGGAGAGAAGTGATATACAAGTGCCAAAGCAATGAAATTCATGAGTATAAAGCTACCAATTCTAAGTGGATTGATGATAAATAAGTATGGGTGATTAAACTATTTTTGGTTTTCCAGATATGCCTATAAAATTACCAATCATGGATTGAAATGATACTGGTGTTTTTAGTCTCTCTATTTATCAAAATATTGCAAAATAAATTTGAACTATGTCAAGTAGGACGTGGGGAAATCACGATGGCACTGTAATGTAGTGAAGGCATTCCCTTATTAACTTTTCTAACCAAGATGAGAGGTATCTAGATATTGTATATGCCTGGACTCAATTGGGAATGGAGATCTTTGACTTCATGTGTGAATGAGAGTTTACCTCACCTCCATTTACTAATTAGTTAACAATTTTCCCCTTATGGTATGATGGCTTGGATAAGGGGTGGCTAGTTATATAAATTTGATATGCAGGTGGAAAAGCCTCCTTCCCATTAGTTTCTATCTTGAAATTTCAATTAAGTGTTTCCTCTATTCATTTATTTATTGTCAATTTTCTCTTACATAAATCTATAAAAAATTTATATCCATTAATTTCATAATAATCAAATTTTTGCTAGGGAATAGATACACATATTCATGCAAATAGATAAATTTATGTTTGAGTTTGATATTTTTAGCATGAATGCATAACTACAGTGGGCAATAAATACTAATAATTATGCTTATTTATGCATGAACCTTATTTATTTTGCTGCAAAATATTTTCTTAAATTATAGTGGATAGTAACTCATGGTAAATATGTTTATAACATCAAAAGTTTCCTATTCTTAGTATTTTAATTTGAAACTTCAAATATATATGTCCTTATTTTTATGAAGTAATGCTTGCATGAATTTTAAGGTTAGTAGATATTAGTAAGATTTTTTTTTCACTCAACTAAATGTGATAAATCCTAGTTAGTATATGAGAATGTTGATATTCATATAGTAACTTACATTCACAAACTTCTCCTATATAAAGAATAAAGGAAATGCTAGACAAGTGTTTTACCCAAACAATTATTGTTTATAGATTGATGTAGAGAGTGCTCTTCAAAAATTTGATGGAGTATAATCCATTCTTGTGTCTAATTAGAATCCTCTTAGATTTGTTGGAAAGTTTGCAAAAATATACTTTAGCAATGTTGGGGAGAACTAGTGAGGTTCTACCAGGGAAAAATGTCAAATTTAGTCGACGGTTGATGATATTATTGGGGATCAACAAGAAGTTGAATCCATCGGTGATCCATGCATCTGAGGATCAAAAAAATCTTGAATCCATAAACATTTGCAAAATATTTTGTGTGGGTAACCCATAAAATTTAGCCAATGAGCTCAATCAAAATTTCACCAATGGTGCAAAATTTCACTAATGGCTGATGAACACCATTATAGGCCAACATGAGGCTATCTTGAACACCATTATAGGCCAACATGAGGCTATCTCCATCATCATTTGTAAAAGATTTTTTATTAGTAATCCATCAAATTTAGTTTATGAGATCAATCAAAATTTCACCAATGGGAGGTGAACATCATCAGGGGCCAACATGAGTTTGACTCCGTTGGTGATTAGTTAAATATTTTTGGGTTGGTAAATTTTAGATTTCATTTATCGTTGGGGAAATTTTTTTTCTTTGGAAAATGTAAATATGGGTAACATTTCAACTTAACGATGCTGTTAATTAAATGTATTATATTATTTATTATTATTAATCAATACAATTGTATGAACTTAAATGTATTAAGATAATAATTAAATATTAGTTTAATTAAATGTAAGATGATTAATTTTTGGTTCCAAAAGGTGAAAACCTTCAAATAATTTTATGTTAATGATCCAAACTTTGATTTTAATAAAATCCATATCGCTAGAAAGCTTTGAACAAACAGAAGGTGATGGTAATTTTAGAATAAAGTTTTGAGTTCAATCAATTATTAAGGGGCTGGGTATATTAGAGAGTGGTATTAGAGAAAAGTTTACGCACTAAAATTTGATGGGACATATATTGAATAAGAAGGTTTATTTTTAGAACTATGGTTTAAGAAGTAGACTTATTTGGTCCAAGAAATAAACCACAAAGATAGAATTTCCACAACAACAAAATTGGGAATTAAGCTAACATGGATAAAAGACAATACATAGAGAAAATGTTCCATAGAAAGAATCATAATACTATAGCTTTATGGCATGATAATTAGGGTTATGGGATACAATAAGAAGGGTATATAGGCCCAATATTTCTAGCAAAACAATTTCACAGGGTTCATGACATATGTGAAATATATTTATCAATACATTGGGACAAAAATATTGAATATGAAACAGATTAATAAATTCAATGGAATTTCAATTTCCAAAGTCATGAAAAATACAAATGCACATGCCCTAAAAATCTCAATAGAATGAAATTTGCAGAAGCACATGGTCAAGTGATGCAACCTTGAATTATAAGGGGGAACCTCTCAACTTATGTCTCAGTATTTTGAATGTTTTCCTCGAGTTTTAAAATATTGTTATATACAAATTGATGAGAGAATATGCATGATATAATTGCAATAAATTGAATAACGCAAATACATATTCATTGATAGGCATTAGAACAATGATATGGTAGGTGCATATAGAAATTATGGATGCATACAATAAGGAATGTGTCATATGAACCTTGTGCCTTAAAAATGATAAGAAACCAAAAATTTTAGTCCACTTCGAGGGAAAACCTTATTTTACAATGAACACAATGTAAAAGATAAGATTTGATGATCTTATGACTAGGTCTCCTTAGTATATATATAAGAAGAAAAAGGTACAATTATAATATAATGGGATCATGAATGGTTTTAGCCAACCTCCTACTATAAAAATTAAATTAACAATGAATGATTATTAGGGCCTTAATATATGTGTTGGGCCAATATTTTAATCTACGGATAAATTACGCTTCTCTAGACAGGTGCTAGTTTAGAACAACAGGTGAAAGACTATACGACTATTTCTCCTAACTTAGAAAAAATACACAGAAAGGATTGGAGGCTTACTTGTTTAGTTGCTTCCAAATGGCTCCTTCTTTCGCTTTTGTTGCAGCTTCAAATTCAAGCGGTTTGTGAGCTGAATGCTTCCTGCAAGAAAGAACACTGAAACAACATAATATGAAATAATATAGATATCTATTCAAGCTAGTTAGCTAAATCAGTAAAACATAAACCATATACATCAACCAAGATCTTGCAATATGGAAAATCATAGCCAATATAGATGCATATAGGGAAAAATAAGAAGTACTCTTTATTGATGATAGAAGGAGAGGATACGACCTAGTGATTGATTTGAAGTGACCTTCCAACACTATTCCCAAGCCTCATCACAATATAAATCTCTCCAGTAGCAGCTTCACAAATCTAGCTCTCAATTGAAAATCCTCTAGCATTTCTCTACTCAAATTCTTCCTTCTCAAACACTTAGATATGTGTTCAATTTATAGATGAACTATAGGTTGTTTTGCAACCAATAAATTTCCAAAAATAGGCAAGACATGTTTCCATTCATGTAGATGTCAAATGGACACTTGGATCCAAAGCTTGACACATGTGAACTCTTCTAGAAGGTACTGGCCAAGTGGAGATTCTGGAACAATGAGAATTTCGCTCCCAATGTGACCAACGCACTTGTGAATGTTAGGAAGTGATTTGTAGAGCAGCCTTGCATGGGGCTACCTACATATGCAACGCACTTAGGCCCTTTAGAGCCTACGTTGATGAGCTCTCATATGCTAAATAATAAGCTTCAAACCATGGAAACCTTTGCTTGATGAAAATATTGGTTGATTTGTTTTGTTTCTTGTCTTAGGGCATGTAGCAACTGAAATGATAGCGAATGATAGACCCTTGATAATTGGTCCTGGATATGATGCCCAGTTAACCAGGTCATTGGGAATGATGCCCAAATTGACCTATAACAATTGCCCCCTAAAGCATGAGATCCAAATAATAAGAACATTTGATTGAGATGCTTTACACTGTGATGAGCTTGGAAACGAAGGGGAGTGGTCACCTGCATCAATCTTACAATACATTACATCATGATATATCCTATTTTGATCATAATTTCTAAGGGTAGGCATTCCCATGTTCAGCACATAAAACAATCTAATAACATGTACATAATTCAAAAATTTGTCTACATTGGAATGTTGCCCAGATGCAGACATTCCTACAGATATAGGCCTATGCTTGGATGAAAATTTGTATGTAAAGTCATCGTATAGATGATGTGTACAAAAATCCTAAAATCACAGCCCGGATGGATGAAACTATATCCGGGGTCTTCTTATCTCGTTCACTCGATCATTCGGGTACAAGTCTAGCCATGCGAATATATGATTTTTCATCGAGCATGGAAAGACATTTTTTGATTATCAACCAATGATGTGAGCTGTTAACAAACGCGAGATAACCACCATTGATGTCAATGGCCCTCAAGTTACTGTAGTACATTTCATAAGGCGTAAATAGATGATTTGATGTCGAACGGAAAAAAAAAATCTTTCGGTAAAAGGTCCGGAGGCGAGGATCTTGTCGATGCTGTAACAAGCTTCATGGTACTGGAATATGATGTTTCTAAGTGAACCTCTTGGATATTGATTTGTCGTTGACAAGAAGTCACCTTATTGCAAAACTAGAGTTATCAAGGGTATGACTTGATATAGCAATTTTCGGGGATGACGGTCATGAAAATGAAGGATTATGAGCATTGCAGATGGATGAGTTTTAATCACTGGATGACTTCTCTTGAACATATTAGCGACACTGTGATGAGTTGGCAGCATTGACCCAAAACTGAAGTGAAGGTATGATGAACCATAAGTGTGAATGAACCGTTAAGATGATTACCCAACCTAAACAGTCACAGACATGGAGTCAAAGAAGTGTCTTGTTCAAGAGTGACTTGCTACCAAAAAGAAACTTTTCTTACTTTTCCCAAATTTTCCACAATCATTTGTCGACTAGTACCTCTTTATTTTTTAACAAGCTTGAGGAGGATAACATTTGCTTGGTCTATAATTCAACCCTTTGGGGAAATAATGTATCACTATTTAATAAGTTAAGGAGTCTATCGATGAATGAAACTCGATTCTTGCCATGATCGACAAGCCCGTCGTGATTTTATGTTTTAACGAGCTTAACGACAGTGATAGCGCGGTCCTTTTTCATATTTATAGAGTCAGAAAAAGAGGACGAAAGAGAACTCCATGAAGTACTTTTTCGTAATTTTTTCACTCAGATCCGAAAAAGTGTAAAACAATATATGAGAGAACCTCTTTGGTCATGTTTAACCAAGGTATTCCTTTTTCGTAAATAATCCATCTCGGGCCGAAAAAGGGTTAAACTTATACTGTGCAGATATCGATTCATTTACTTTAACGAGCTCGAAAATACAAGTGCTCTGCAATATTTTCACATTATCGGAGTTTGAAAAGAGATGAAAGAAGACTCTTGGGGTTCCTTTTTCACTGTTATCGAAGCTCGAAAAAGAGATAAAAGCGCGCTTCAAACCCTTTTTCATTTTTAACAAAGCTCGAAAAATAAGGAGAAAAAGTATGCTTTGTGGTCAAGTCATTCTTTGAATAAATCTGCATGGCTAATCTGTTCATCAGTTGTATTTCTTGTTTAGAATGACATCAAATGGATTAAAAATACCTGTTTCATGATAAAAACATAATAAAACTATAGTCATAGCAATATATTTAACTTGCAAACAATTAAATGACTATAAAAAGTAGTTTCACTATTCATTTTTACCATTCCATAGTTACCGTTTCCATTTTGGAGCTCTGAACCCATTTTTCCCCCGAACTTTAGTGGTTGATTGTGTGCAATTGGTAAGAATGTTTTGAATGCCCCCTGCAAGAGCACATTTCGAATGCCCCCTGCAAGAGTAGATGCCCCCGAAGCTTCATTTCATTCACTTAAGTAGAATACTAGTTACTGATAGCTGGATGGAATGGAGGTTCATTATAGGGGAGGATTTGTTTCATTTTTTAACGAGCTTGACACAGGAAAATAATTATGCCCATGACCTATTTCATTTTTTTAACGAGGTTGACATAGTAAAAGAACTTTCCTCAAAGGCACTTGTTTCATTTTTTAACGAGGTTGACACAAGAAAAAATAACTATCCTCATAAATATATTTCATTTTTTAACAAGGTTGACAGAGAAAAAGAACCATCCTCATAACTCTGTTTCATTTTTTAACGAGCTTGACATAGAAAAAGAACCATCCTCATTGTGCAATTGGACTAGTGAGTGTGTGCTGGAAAAGACGTAGTCTAACAGAGTCATCATTTAAGGATTTTAATTAGCACCACAAATGATAAGTTATAACATGTGTTGACGGGTATTCTCTAGGGTTTTCATTGAATTTTGGAATTTCCGAAGGTAATTTTTGTGGTATCACTGGCCACCAAAGAGAATAATTGATGGGATCAACTTGATATTGCACTGAAGATGTGAATAAAGGATCAAGCTATTCAGTACTCATAAAGGAGGAACCAAATAGGATTCTAGATGATGACATGGGTGAATTCAATGGAAAAAACATCAAAGATGAAGCAACAATAGATGTTGTTGTAGCTGAAATAGATTGTTCAGTCTGGGATGTTATCTCAACCATGGTAAAATGACCTAGTGTATACACTATAGAATCTACGGGAATTCAAAGTGAAACAAGATCAAAAAAAGCAAAGGAAGGTGATTGAGGAAAAGACTCGTACAGGTAAAGCTCCTACCGAAAATGAGTTGGAGTTAAAGGTGTCTTGTCTTGTGATATTTCTGCAATCGAAATCAAACCAGGTGGAAGAACTTCACCATCAGGCATGAAGTAAATTTCAAGTGGTTGATTGTGCGATATGGGAGACTCAATGGCTACAATATATTTTGGAGTGATCAATACAGGAAAAAATTCCGGTTGTTCGACTTCAGGATCAAGATTTTCTCCACTTAGGGAATATAGCAACTGAAATATAAGGGGATGATAGACCCTATTTCATTGGTCCCGGGGATGATGTCCAGTTTGACCAATAATAGTTGCCCCATAAAGCACAATGGGATTCGGATCAACTTCCAGTTGAATAACGTTGGGTTCGGGAGGTATGGTCTCACAGATTGGATGGCTCACGACCAAGGGTAGTTGTGAGGACTTTGTCTCAAAAACAGTAGACAAACCAAGATTTGTAGAAATAACTTGTACCAACTATGGGATATGTGAAGATGATGCTTCACCAGAGGTACTGATGGTATTGGTTTCGGTAGAGCGATGTCTATGCGAACGACGGGGGAAAGGATTTTGTTCTTCCACGATGACTGATTTGTTTTAACCAAAAAAAAAAAAAACAAAAAGAGGGTAATGCTAGGAAAAAGGGTTTTCCAAGAAGCTATGAATTGCAGAATACCTCCTGGCAAACCAAGAAGTACGGGCAGGTAATCTCCCCGAATGTTGTGTTCAGTGTATCACAATTTCAAGGTAGTCAACTCGGTTCACTATGGATGGATAGCACCTAAAATTTGTCCTCCCAAATATACCCGAAGGTACGTGGAGGCCCAAGTCTGTATTAGCGCTATATGATGTGAAACCGCACAGTGAGAGCACCCCTTTATACTTATCGTACTGTAACACCGCCCGATATACCTGAAAGTACGTGGATGAGCTACGATATACTTACGTACGTGGAGTTAGGTATCACACTTGAAATGTATCGCAGACAAGTTAATGACAGCTGCTATGTTTTACAACGTCGGAACACATCTCTAACCTAGACCTTCTAAATGTTATCGTTAAGGTTCAAATGCGTTGTTAAGTAAATTGAGATTTATTTCTTGTTGATATTGCTTAACAATTTGCCTTTCAGGTTCACCACGATGGTGTATATAAAATTCCTAAAATGAAAGCTAAGAATGATAAACAAACTTTCACTTTTAGCTTTTTCAATGAAGAACCTAACTACTAAGGGAAGAGAGCAAATAGTTTGTGAGCAAACAAATCAATGAACAAAAACAAAATCAATGAATCAAAAACTAAATGCATATTTCCTAATGTTCCTTTTTGAAAAATACACACAATCTGACATGCAAATGCAATTTTTTCTTTTCATTTTCCTTAATGTTATGAATGCAGAAAAGAAACTAGGTGCACTAGATCAATAATTCAAATGCTTTTTACTTTAGAGAAACGAAGAATACAGACAACAATTTCTCTTTTGAAGGTAAAACGAGGATTTCAACAACAATTTCTCCTATCAAGGAAATTAAGATTTTACGACAATTTCCTATTTAGAAAGAAAATGATTCTTAATGCGACCATAAAAAATACTTTGAAATCAACTTTTCAATGATAAAGAAAAAAATTTCTAAACAAACGTTGAACAAATTTTCAGCCAAAGGAGGAAGAAGTATATAGATTCACTGGTCAATTGAGCATCAAACTTTTCAGAACACAGCAACAAACAAAACTGAAGCAAATTGCAAAGTAAAATTCAAGGGAATTTTGTCACTTTCAGGAGTCAACGCAGTCTCCAAGGGGAGACAGTGCTCTGCAAAGCACTGTGTCCAGTCTAAGGGTGCGTTGGGCATAGAAAACAAAGAAAAATGCTACTGTTTAACTCACTGTCTTTGCAAATTAGGCTCTGAAAAAGTTTAATCTTTATGTTTAACAAATACTGGGTAGATAAACAAAGAAAATCAAAGGCTAAAACACCTAGAACTAAGAGGACATCATCCTCAGCGGAGTCGCTAATTTTTTGGGGCAGAATTGTAATCTACGGATAAATTACGCTTCCCTAGACAAGTGCTAGTCTAGAAAAATAGGTGAAAGACTATATGAATATTTCATCTAACTCAAAACAGATACACATAAAGGATTGGAGGCTTACTTTTTCAGTCGCTTCCAAATGGCTCCTTCTGTCGCTTCCGTTGCAGCTTCAAATTTAAGTGGTTTGTGAGCTGAATGCTTCCTACAAGAAAGAACACTGAAACAACATAAGATGCAATAATATAGATATCTATTCAATCTAGTTAGCTAAATCAGTAAAGAATAAACCATATACATCAACCAATATCTTGCAATACGGAAAATCAAAGCCAATACAAATGCATATAGGGAAAATTAAGAAGTACTCTTTATTGATGATAGAGGGAGAGGTTACGACCTAGTGAATAATTTGAAGTGACCTTCGAGCAATGTTCCAAAGCCCCATCACAGTATAAATCTCTCCAGCAACAGCTTCATAAATTGAGCTCTCAATTGAAAATCCTCCAACATTTCTCTACTCAAATTCTTCCTTCTTAAACACTTAGATCTGTGTTCAATTTATAGATGAACTGTAGGTTGTTTTGCAATCAATAACTTTCCAAAAATAGGCAAGACATGTTTCCATTCATGTAGATGTCAAATGGACACTTAGATTCGAAGCTTGACACATGTGAACTCTTCTAGAAGGCACTGTCCAAGTGGAGATTCCGGAACAATGAGAATTTCGCTCCCAATGTGACCAACGCACCTATGAATGTCGGGAAGTGCTTTGCAGAGCAGCCTTGCATGGGGCTACCTACATATGCAACACACTTAGGCCCCTTAGAGCCTGCATTGGTGAGCTCTCATATGCTAAATAATAAGCTTCAAACCATGAAAACCTTTGCTTGATGAAAGTCTTGCTTGATTTGTTTTTTTTTCTTGTCTTAGGGCATGTAGAAACTGAAATGATAGGGAATGATAGACCCTTGATCATTGCTCCTGGAGATGATGCCCAGTTAACCAGGTCATTGGGAATGATGCCCAAATTGACCTATAACAATATGGCTGATGGGACATAACATAGCCCCCTTATTTTAAAAAATATTTTCTCTCAAAAGTTGTGATTAACGGTTTTTCTTGACGAATTTCTCATTTTCCCAAGTAACTTCTTCTAGAGGCATGTTATTCCACTTGATTAGGTACTCCATAATGGTTCCATTTTAAAGATATAAAGAATATCAATCCATAAACTTTTTTGGTTCAAAAGTCAACTTTCCTTCTTCATCTAATCCTGGAAGTTCTGTTTGCATTGGATATTTTTTCCCACAACCTTTTTTAGAAAATATACATGAAAAAACTTATCAATGCGAGAAGAAGAAAAATATAACTAATACACCATTGTTACAATATATCGCAAATAATATTTTAGAGCCCATAAAATTTTGGAGCTAATTTCTTATTCTTATTTTTCATGAGTGTATATTGTGTAGAAGGTTGTAGTCTTAGAAATACCTAATCACTCTCCTCAACTTGTCTTTCACTTTAATGTTGATATGATTGTTACTCCATCGTGTATTGCACCATTTAAAATTTTTCCTTGAGAATTGTCAAATTTTCTTTGTTATTATCCATATGTGACTCTATTGCTTGTACTTTGGGATTATCTTGTAGAAAATATGAGATACTAGGAGTTGGATGTCCATAAAGAGCCTCAAATGGAGTCATTTTAGTAGATGTATGATAGATAGTATTATACCACCATTTTTCTAGAGGGAGCCACTTCATCCATTGAGATTACTTATCTAAATAATAACATTGTAGATAACCCTTTAAAATTTTGTATATATTTCTATTTTACTTTATGTTTGTGAATGATATGTTGAACTCATTGCTAATGTTATTCCACTCATCTTCCATAATTCTTTCCAAAAATTACCCTTGAATTTTGGATTCATGTCACTTACTATTACTTTAGGAGGACCATGAAGTCTATGAATTTCCTTCATGAGCACTTCTACCAATTGGCTTGTTATGTATGTACTTTGAATTCCACAAAAATGTGCATATTTTGTGAGTCTATCGATGACCACAAAAATGGAATCTCAACCTTCATATTTTAGTAACCTTATAATGAATTCCATTGATATTTCATTCCATCTTTGATTAGGTATGTGTAATGGCTGAAGCAACCCTTAATATTTTACTACATATCCTTAACTTATTTAGAATAATTGGCAATAACTTATAAGTTTTTAAAATATTTCTTCATTCCTTCCCCCCAAACAATATTTTTTTATTCTTTGATATGTTTTAAGGGACCTTGCATTTCCTATCATCAGACAATCATGAGACTCCCTTAATATTTATTTCTTCAAAATTGATTGAGGGCATAAAATTATCCTACCTTTGTACCAAAGTGTATCTCCCTTACACTCTTAATGTTCCATAGAGTTCATTCCTTAATTTCTACATTGTATTTTTTGCTTTATATTATTGTCATTTTCCCATTCACAACAAACTTCCTCCAACCATATTGGGATAAAATATGTAGTAAAATATAAACTTTAGGCTTCTTGTATTCTATAAATGGAATCCTCCACCACATTTTCCTTTTCCTTCTTTTAGATTAATTCAAAAAAAAACCTTTGCATTTTTTTACCGAGTTTTGTTGCTCTTCTGATGGCAATCTTTGCTCCAAAAAATACTTTAGTTTATCATGGTTTGTCTTGAATTTAAAGTGTTCCTCAATGAGATATTGTCACCATTTTTTTATTGCATGTATAATTTCTTTCATTTCTTTTTCATATGTTGATTTCACCAAATATTTTCCCTTTAATTTTTTGATTTCAAAAGATAATGACATCCCTTCTTGTGTCAAAACTACTTCAGTTCCTTTCCATGATTCATCAAATTCTACTATGAATGTTTTACACAATTATCTGTTTGGAATAATGGTGTAGCATACATGGAATCCTTTAATAGATATAATGTCAAAGTGGCCTCATCATTCCATAAAAATGATTCTTTATTTAAGAGATATGTGGGTGGGCCTATAATGCAAGAATAATTCTTTAAAAAACTATGATAATATCCTCTAAGTACCAAAACACTTATAAGACTCTTGATATTTTTAGGAATGTGCCATTTTCTAATGTGATGGAACTTTTGATGGTTCACCTTAACTCTTTATTCTGAAAAAGTACGACACAAATACCGTACTTATTGTTTCCCAAAAAAACATATGCATATTTTTACATATAATTGATTATTCTCAATAATTTGTAGAACTTTATCCACATGTTTAATGTCTCTTTCCATGGTTTTCTATAGATAAGAATATCAACACAGAAAACCAACACAAATTTTCTAATATGGGATTAAAAGATATTTTCCATAAGGTTTTGAAGATCTAAAATGAGCATTAGTCAACCCAAAAGCCATGATCAAGAAGTCATAGTGCCTTTCATGCATTCTAGAAAAGCTATTTTAGGGAATTGTTTCCTTAATATGATTTGGTGATATCTTGATTTAAGATCAATCTTTGTAAAATAAGCCACTCCATGAAGCTCATTGAATAGCTCATCAATATTTGTGATAAAGAATTTATCCCTAATGGTGTTTTTTTGTATTTCTTTATAATCGACACACATCCTTCAAGAATCATCATTTTTTTCTCTTCATCATTATTGGATCTCAAAATGAACTTCTAGTATGTTGAATACTACCTGAATCTAGCATATCTTGTACCATGTTCTCAATCTCCCATTTTTTTTATGAGGATATCTATAAGGCCTTTTTATTAGGAGAATTTCCTCCAAGTGTTTATTCAATTTGATGCTCATGATATATAGATGGAGGTATACCTTTAGGAATTTCTTGGAAGAACCTATAGTGATTTTACAAGGTGCATTTTAATTCCTTAGGAATTTTTTCATCTTCCTTTGTAACTTCAATAAATACAATTTAACTTCAATTCCATTGATACCCTTTTTTGGAGCTTTTCCATTCTATGAGCATTGATGGCTTGACAAGTTCCATATTTTAACCCCTTGAGCTCATATTGTAATTCTTTAAATTCAAATCTCATGAATAATGCATTATATTTCTTTAAGATTGGACCAACTGTTCTCAACCATTGAAATCCATAGAACAACATATACTCCTCTAACTGGAATCACATACATTAAAATTTCCAATTTGTATTCTTTCATACTCATTTTGATGTTGTGAATTTTCCAACATAATCAATAATACCTCCATTGGAAACTAAAACTTGAAAATTTTTCATTGAATATACAAAATAATGTTGCATAATGTGTTGTCATTAATGTCAAATCTAGAGGGAGACCCATGATACCCAAAGCAAAGGAGGGCATGAGGCATATTTTATCCAAATTAGAAGAATATCAAACCCAAGCTAGGGGAGGTCAAATTCAAGAGGACTAGAACTCATATAAGCCCCTTAAATAAATCCTCATATCCATTAGCTTCTTTATTAATGATAAAACTCCAACTGGTGTTCAAGTCAACTCCTAAACGAAACACTAAATCCAAGAAACCACCTCTGATGAGTTTCCCTGGCCTTAAGTTCTAATAACTATATATAACCATATGGGTGAGTTTTATAGTGCATTGAATGTGGGTTAATGAATAAGAAGTGAGCTTGAAAGGAGTAAAGGAGTGAATTATGAAGTGTGAGGAGGAAGTATGAAGTGTTAGAAAATCAAAGGAGAAAGCTCTTCTGCAAAAAAGTCATACCAATGCGAAGAAGAGAAAGTTTGATTAGAAGAGGGTAGAACATGTAGGCCAAGTGTGGAACTCATTGTAATTTAAATCTCATGAGAAACCTCAAATTTATTTATGATGTAAAATATTTGTAGAATTATTTACTTCCAAGCCACCTTAGTCCCTAGCCACTGCTCTTGGTCTCAAAGGTGCTTAAGCATAACACCCAAGGGCCTAAGGCCCTCAACCTACCAACTTATTGGATTTTTTTGTTAAGGCAAGCCTCTTCATTTTCCCAATATCTAGTATCTGATAGCTCCTAGTCTCATCCCTTGGTCACGCGGTGCTATAGTATATCACCTAGGTCTTAAGGCCCTCGACATACTTGCATATTAATTTCCATACCCATGGTTGTGAGTTTCCACTATAGACTTTTTTTTATCATACATTGACATATTATACTATCAAAATCAAGGCCTCCATTAGTGACATTTCATTACAAAGTTCCATATCATCCCTCAATATTTTTCAACAAAAACCTTTGTATTCTCATTTTAGTTGATATACTGATATTTTGATATATTAGTTCTACTTCGAGTTAAAACACCAGCCATGACTATTTGGCAATTAATTCCTTTGTTAATTATTTTAGTGAATTTATGATACGTCAATGTTATCATTGTCAACTGACAAATCCTCTTTACATAACATTTGCTGGCAAACTAACATTAATATCGATGTTTTAATAATGTGTCCACATCATATAGATTTGGGCCAATATCTCGATATTAGTTTAATTTTGAAATGTTAAACTTCCATTGTTCCATATGTCAATATAAAATATAGTGTTATATGAAAAACTCTCAGTTCATCAATATCTAATATGAGTTAGCACTAGGCCATAACATTATGTTTTGTGCACATTGGTAGTTTAGCATTTGTGTGCTAAGGTTTGAAATAGTTGGTCTATGTGTGGTTTTTAGCATTGTTGGATTGATAAAAATTAAAATGTGTTTAAAGCACCAAGAGATCTAAAATGAATAGAGCTAGTTCATATGTGGTTGGAAAAAAAGGAGTTGGACTGTAAGCGCTTGGTCGCAAGCACAAATATTTGAGAATTGGGTGAAGGAAGCACATAGTGAAAATAATATAGTGTGTAGGCATAGAGAGAAGAATATAGCTTAGATAAGAAAGTAGAATAGTGTAAGGAAGATTGCAAAGTTGTAAAGATCATAATAGAGTTTAAATAAGCAAGTAGGCCAATGTAGGGTAGATTTTAGAGTTGTGAATAAGCCACTATAGGGAAGATTGCAAAGTTGTGAAGAGAAAATAGCATTATAGAGTTTATTTAGATTATATATTAGAGGGGATTAATTCCCCCTATAAATAAAGCAACAAAGGGGATTCGTGTCTCTTGAAAATTGGAGGGGATTGGTGTCTTATGTAGGTTGGTTCTTACAAATTTGAAAATTGATGGTATTTGTGTCTCTTGTAGGTTGGTGCTTACAAAGTATCATTATTTAAAGAATTTTTGTGATTATGTCCTAAAATGGTTTCCATATATATATATATATATATAGTGTTTCATGTGGGTTATGAGATTAATTCTTTATGACATTTAATTGTATAAATAACCAAAAATTTTATTATACTAATTCAACCCCCCTCTTAGTATAATTGTGAATCCAAAAATTGGTATTAGAGTGTAATTCCTTTGAAATTAGCCTAACATCCTGAAAGAATACCTTAGAGGATAAATAGTTGGCCATGAATAATTTGATGGAACCAATTATTCTTTTTTTGAAAATAAGGATGGGGACCTATATGATGTCTTTTGGTGTTGACATTTTTCTATATGTTGAGGATGGTTATCAAGTTATAGAAGTTCCCCCAATTGATTCGGATGGTAGAAAGGTCTATGTAAGTAATGTAAAATTAATGAACGCCTTTATTGTGGGCTATGATAATATGAATTTCTTAAGGTAGTGCAGTGTAAGTATGCAAAATACATTTGGCACAACATTCAAACTAGATATGAAGGAGATAAAAAGGTAAAAGGAGATACGTTTCAAAATCATAGAAGACAATTTAAAAGTTTGAAGATCTATAAAGATGAATATATTGCAACCTTATTTATTTGTGTAGACGAGATCATTAATAATATTAGGTGGCTTAATGAAAAAATTAAGGAATAAATAAATTTTCAGAAAGTGTTGAGATCTCTTCCATTGAGATTAAATGCAAAGGTTTCGGCCATTGAAGAAATGAAATGTATGGAAACTATGAAGATGGAGTAACTTCATCAAATATTCACTACATAAGATGAGAACTAAAAAAGAGAAGTTGGTTGTAGCTCTAATTTCCCATTATGTGTTATTTATTATTGAGATCAATGAGCACATGTATTGGTTATTGTGTTGATTTTATAATTGGTTTGTCATGGCTTCATTTTGGTTAATTGCTGGTTATAGGCATGGCTAAATGATATGAACTTATTATGGATCTTATTCATGATTTGATAATTAATTGAATTTTTATATGAATGTATGAGCTAAAAAGTGTTTGATATAGCTAGCTTGAGAGGGAAGTGAGCCTTATTGATGATTCTCTTGTGAAATTAATGAGACAATGAACACATTTTCATTCATTACCTATAGCTATTAGGTTTACCATATTTTTTTCTAAATATTTATCAAGTGTTTTAACATGTTTGGGTAAGATTTGAGCCTAGGTATAGGTTATGCATAGTTGTGATAATCTTATACTTGATTCTGGAAAGTTATGGGAAGTTCTAGGCAGTGGTTTGTAGGCTAGACCTAAAATTGTGACATTGAATTCGCAGTCACAGGAACAATTATGTGGAATTTTGGTTTTAGGCGCTGCATGGAAGGCACCTTATGCATGTAGTTAGAGCCTTTCAGCTGTATGAAAGGCTTGGCATGTGTGCATCTGGGCTATGAAGTGAGTCAAAAAGGTAGTTCCATTCCAGGAAAAGATGATCAGTGGATGTTGTCTGACATATGGGTGATGAGGTGTTCCTGGAGATTGCACTAAAATTTAAAGGTAGTAGGCCCCAGTTACATAACTGGAACTTGGTTGTCAGGTCATGTCATAGTAAATATCAACTCATGTATACCCTAGAGAGCTTGTAAAAGCAGGTAAACATGGAGTAGGGTGTTACAGGGTGCTATCAGAGAAGGTGTTTTCCATGTCAACCTTTCTTTGGTACCGATGTTATAGAGTGGTATCAAAGAAAGGTTTACAATATTAGACCTTAGGGTAAATGCATATGGTTATGGTTATCATGCATGTAATTATTGTCTCAATTTTGTATCGATTCATGCATGATGTTGATATTTTGTTACTAATATATATATATATATATATATATATATATATATATATATATATATATATTGTGTGTGTGTGTCTGTGCTCATATGGACTAATTTGTGCAGATGTAATAACCTCCCGTGAGATACATTGAGGTATGATTTTAATTAAGTCTTCTATTTGGTTTATCTAACATGGTATGTTTGCGGGAAATAGAATAGAAAAAAATTAAGAGCAGAATGGTGGAATATAGTTCACATGATTCCCCATATAGGCTTGAAGTGAAATCAATTTAATGGGAGAATTATGTTGAGTAGCCAAGAGAGGAATATTCTCTTGATATAGTAGATACATTGAGGATTCTGAGGGAAAAGATTAGAAGTTGTAGAAAAGATAATAACAATAAGATTGATGTACACGAAATACTTGAAAAGGCTTAAGAAAATCAAACTAAATTCG
The DNA here is from genome assembly GCA_034641835.2 of Pinus albicaulis. NCBI lineage: Eukaryota > Viridiplantae > Streptophyta > Pinopsida > Pinales > Pinaceae > Pinus > Pinus albicaulis. The sequence continues at coordinate 1,256,344,853 of CM076575.1, read as the reverse complement.
ATGCAATGGCTCTTCAAAGAATTTAAGACTTAAAAAAGAAAGGAAATCTAGGGATCAATCATGGAGACAGGAAGGAGGAAAATACTAATGGGAAAAACAGTAGAAAATATTAGAGAAGGTAAAGGTTGGACAGGGATGATACAGTGAGGAGTGGAAAAATCTTGGATGCACTTGAAAATAGGACTGGTATGCATGGTTTTTATTCTAGCTCTTCTTCTAGGAGACATCATTGCCATCACCAACAATGTTATAGGAGGAGCGACTATTTACTAGAGGAATTAAAGAAGTCCAAGCCTCCTAATTTTGCTAGGGAAATTAATAAATATTAATATCCAAAAGTGTGGCTCCTTGGGATGAGGAATTTGTTGAGATTGCATGATTACTCAGAGAACATGAAATCCAAGATAACCACCTCATTCTCAAAGGAAAATCAAATATCTGGTGGAAATATATTAAGAATTTCAGAGGAATCAAAGAAGAGAAGCTGATGTGGGGTGGGTTTGAAAGAATTTTTAGGAAGAAGTAAAACTTTGAGAGGTATTATGATGGAAAGGAAAAGGATTTGTATGAGTTCAAGATGGGTTCTATGACAGATGAAGAGTATACAACCAAATTTCTAGAGTTGTTGAGGTATGTTCCCTATCTCAAGGTCGATAAAGCAAAGATCCAAAGATTCATTAGTGGATTTCTATTTTCATTTAAATACTAGATTGAGTTTGATAAGCCTCTGTCATTGGAGGAAGCTATCAAGAAGTTAAAGAGTTTTTATGAGGAGTCAAAGTGCAAGCTTGAGTTCAAGAGTTCCTAGAAGGGTAACGATAAGACTAAAGGAAAATGGCCCAAGAAGTGACGAAGATCTCAAGAAGCAGGTGAGAAAGAAAATGTATCCCGTCATAATAATTTTAATGCATTCAAGAAAGGACATGGATCTTAGCCTGGAGAGATGTAGAATCAAGGCAATTGAAGAGAACTATTGAAGTGTTGGATTTGTGGTAAAGACGATCACAAGAAGGATTGTACATTATACTAAGGTGATAGGCCACAGATCTACAGCTCTTAGGAGGTGCAGACAGTTGGGGATGTTGGTCAAATAATTCCCTATGTAGAAATTATATACACTAAGCATGAATACATCTAGATTCCCCTGATCTCACAATATTTAACTTCTTGCAAAATACAAAATCATTCCACTGTTAATCTTTTGCAGAAAAATTCATTGGAAACACATGTGAAGCATAAATAAAAACAATCACAAATAACACAGTTGTTTTAACAGGAAAGCCTGAAGCTAAAAACCCCAACTATCATATATTATGTATCATGGAGATCGTGTAACAATCTCATACAAAGCTTGGTACATCAAGCTCTCAGTACAATCAATCATCACACACTAATAAGGAGAAATCTAGAAATCCATGCACCGATTTCTTGCCAACTGCTAGCTTGCCTCCACTGCGCAATCCCTGCTGAAGAATAGCTTTGAATGAATTCGAATTACCCTTGCCTTGACTGTGAAATCCTCATTGGAAACTCCAATGTGTGTGTGGTGCAATCAATGCATCACTATAGTCACAACAGATAGTCCATCTTGCCCTTTCACCTATCTCTCCACTGGCTCTCCACTAGAACTGACATGCACTCTAGTTAACTATTGTATTGTTCAATTGATTAATGAGTTATTATTTATGAATTAATTAACTAATTAATTCACTCCACTCTCACTAGTGTATCATTAATTTAGACTAGATACAACTAGCTCAACTGAGTCTACCTCTTCCAACTCTGTCATAACTTTGCCACTTCAGTTCTAACTAATTCCTCCATGCATGAACCACCGGTAAACCCTAGGAATTGCGTAATTCCTTTAGCCCACTAATTTGACAAATCTGTGCACTGAACTGAAGTGCCCCAAGAGAATAAGTTGTTTTTTAGAGTTTGATTATTATTAAGAGCTAATAATAATAGAAATGCATCTATTTTTAGATCATCGATCTATAAATAGACTTCGCCCAATATTCTAAAAATATAATTTCATATATTTTTCCAACTTGATCAACCATCCACAAAGAGCATCTTGCAACTTCCGAAATATGATCATCATGTCTAAAAATAGACATAGTCTAAAAATAGACTTGCGCCAAAAATAGCCTGCGGGCCCACTTAGTGAAGGCGACTCTTTTCACTAAGCTCATCATCTTGTTGAATCTCAACACTCTCTCTCAACAAGATAGGGATTATCTTTCACCCCGATCCTACCTCTATGGTATTCGAATTTGATCCTGGTGAGCGCCTTCGTCAGAATATATGCATCCTGATCTTCCATAGGAATGTATTGAAGAAACATGATCTTCTGCTGCACACAATCTCTGATATGATGATACCGGATATCAATATGTTTATATCTATCATGAAAAATGATTAATCGAGAGTTTAATGCAACTCTGATTATCACAATGTATCACTGTAGGATCTAAATGTGAACCAAACAAACCAACCAGGATCTTCCTCATCCAGATAGCCTCACATGCAGCTTGAATTGCTGCCATGTATTCTGCTTTCAAAGAACCAAGCTACGTATATTTGTTTCCCACCGTACCAAGAAACTGCTGTAGTTCGGAGCATCGAAAATCCCCCCCCGATGTGCTCTTTCCGTCCGCTGGGCTCCACTGACCTACATCCGTGAAGCCATGCAACTTCACCTCATCCGTCCGTCCGTACCATAAACCATACCTTGATGTGCCCCCGAGATATCTCACGACATGAACATGCTGCTCGCCTTCCAAAAGAGCTTGGTAGGCTTAACCATCGCTTGTGAAATCTGGTTCACCGCATAGCATACGTCTGGTCTTGTATTAACTAAATACATGAGTGAACCCACCAATTGTCGATAAACAGTGGCATACACTACCTCTGCCGATGTAGCATCCTCTTTCTTCCAATTTCCTAGAAGAGTGTCGATAGGCTTGCAGCCTTGCATGTGAAACTTCTCCAGTATCTCTCCGGCATACTTGCCTTGAGACACAAACATTTCACCTTCCTGCTGCCATATTTCAAATCCAAGGAAATAATGAAGGAGGCCCAAGTCCTTCATCTCAAACTCCTTTGCAAGATCTGCCATGCATGAGTGTATCAACTGCTCATCACCTGTTAGTATTAAATCATCAACATAAAGTACAATGATTAAAATCTTACCCTCAACCACAATCTGGTACAGGTTTGCATCCGCCTCACTCTTGGTGAAGCCAAGTCCAGTGAAATAGTTTTCGATCCATGTGTACCAAGCACGAGGTGCTTGTTTCAGCCCATCGAATTCTCTTTTGAGCCTGAACCCATGTGACTCACTGCTGAAGATCTCAAATCCTTCAGGCTGCTCAATGTACACATCTTCCTCAATGATCCCATTAAGGAACACAGTCTTCACATCCATCTGATGAATGTGCCAACCCATCTACGCTGAGAGAGCAAGGATGGTCCTTATGGAAGAATAATGTGCGACAGGTGCAAAGGTTTCTTCATAATCAATCACCTCGATCTGTGAGAAGCCCCAGGAAAAAAATCTTGCCTTATACTTCTCGACGCTCCCATCAGCAACTTGCTTTACCTTGTAGATCCATCTTGATCCTAAAACTGATTTTCCCACCAGCCTTGGAACAATCTCCCAAGCGCTGTTTTTGACAATGGAGTCATACTCCTCCACCATGGCATCTACCCATGTGGGATCCTGCACTGCTTCTTCAAAATAATATGGCTCTGTCATGATACACTTGCTCATAAGAGCCATGTATCCAGTAAATCGGTCAGGTGACTGTCTCTGTCTGCGCTATGATGTAGGGACTCCTACATTCTGTGCCGCATCAAGCTTCAGTATCTTAGCTTCTGTGGTCTGCTTTCTGCCTTGTCTGATGTTTGGTTCTGCATGAGTGGACTCCTCCACTCCATGAATCTCCTCCTGTGGCTGATGCACATCTAGAGGCTCATCTTTGGGAACAAGAAGTTCCTTCTTTGCATGCAAGTGTAGCTCCCTCTCAAGCGACAACTTCATGGCTTTCACCTCATTGAATTTTATATCCCGTTGTACCACAGTCATCCGATTTTCTAGAAAATACATACGATAATTATGGGGTGTTTCTGTGTACCCCAAAAATATCCCAACTTCTGTAGTCAGCTCCAGCTTCTTCCTGGCGTACTTTGTCACATGAATGTAAACAGATGAGCCAAAAATCTTCAAATGAGAAATATTAGGCTTCTTACTAGTAAAAGCTTCTTCAGGTGTACTCATGCCAAGTACTCTATGAGTTCAATGATTTTGCACATAAATCGCAGTGTTGCATGCTTCCACCCACAAGTGCATCGGTAGGCCCCGGTCATGCAGCATCGCTCATGCAACACCCACGATCGTTTTTTCTTCCTCTTAGCGACCTTATTCTGCTGTGGGTTATGAGGCGCTATGAGTTTTCTTCGAATTCCTTCTTTGCTACAGAAGTATTTTAATTCGCCCGAGATGTATTCACCACCATTATCGCTCTGTAGAGCTTTCACTTGCTTCCCTGACTCCTTCTCCACTGATGCAGGGGCATTAGACCCTAGCCAACAATGTAGGAAGTTTTGTCCACATGTTGTGGCTAGTAGGGTTCGAAACATCTGAATTGTAACAGATAGGTGTCAATACCTTAGTTGATTGTATTATTTAGATTAATTAGAGTCATAGGAAGTCGAATAGCTCAGTTTGTCTAGCTATCATATTTCAGTTAATTGAATTATTGTAATTAGACTATTGATTTTCCAAAATGGTCCTCACTGAGGAACCGAAGAGTCACTCTGTAATGTATATAATTATATCCTCCAGATGTAGAAAGGAGGAGAGAGCAGAGATTCCACAATAAAACTTTGTGCATTTCCAATTGCTTCCAATTGAATGAATCTCAGTCCTATTGGTTGTCTAATTGTCTTGAAATGTTAATTGTGTGAAGATTCGTTTGATTATGAGGCAATTGTGTGTTAGGAATTCCGTTCCCTGTCTTGAATTCCTGTGAATCATTGGATAACCCGGTGAAATTATCCTGACGCAGGCGAGGTCTCTACGTGAAATCGTGGCCATTTACCTCTTTCTTATGATAACAGAAGTTTCGCTTTGTTTACAAAAGAAATACATTTGTTTATTGATAATTATAATTCCTAATCCTAGTCGAAGACCTAAGTAAGGTGGACGAAGAATAACGCAACCGACCAGTAACCTTGGTAAGACACTGTAGCAAAACCACAACTGATTTACAAAAGTGGATTGCCCCATTTCACACCGCTTTTGGTGCGGAGGTGGTATTTTCTGAATTGGAGCGATTCCATACAAGAATCGACACTTGGCAAGGGACCCGTTTCAAAACCGCTCGCTAAAATGCACCATCGCACGTTAACCCTCGGACGAAGACGCCGCGTGATATGCGTACATGCCATCGATCTAGAGTGTCACCATCGGACGGTGGATTCTTCACGAAGATGTGCAAAGTTTAATAAAAGAGCTCGGTTGATAAACCAAGTAAGGTGCGCTTTTGATTGGACCGTCGGTACATAGGCGGGACCCAGAGCCACAGGTTATTATAAAGTCGTTTGTTTATAAATGTTGGTTTATTAATACAAAGTCAGAGATATAACCGAAGACCTATTCAAAAGAAATATATATTCAAAAAGGAGGGGGGGGGCTCAATATAAGTTCGGCTATATAATAGTGAAAGTCGTGAATATTGTTTATTTATCAATTTCTCTGAAATTGACAATAAAACTCGAGGAAGTAAAATCAGAGAAGACCACGTGAAGAAAAGAATGGGTATCAGAGGAGAACGCTGATAGAGCGAGAGAGCCACACCAGCTCTCCTTAGGGGTTGACTTTCAGCTATTGTTGCGTCAATTGTGGTGTCAGAGCTGTTGTCTGAAGTTGTTTGCTGACATGGCAGTCCGAGTTGGAAGAGGTGTTGGCAGAAGAAGACCTGTAGCCAACGCAGAGGTGTTAGAGATGTTGCAGAGGGTCGAGGCCAGGACGGATGCCATGGAGCGAAGACAAATCGGAGATCCTGAAGACACCAGTGAACCTGAGGTAGAAGAAGCAGAAGAAAATATGGAAATTCCTCCTGACGTGAGGCTCCTTAGGATTGTTCTGGGGTCTGCAGTTAAGCCCAGAATTGAAGTGTCGAGTTATGCAGGGGGACTGAATCCAGAGGATCTGGTGGATTGGATAAATGAATTGAACAAGTGCTTCGATTATGAAGAGATAAGCGAAGACAAGAAGGTCAAGTTTGCAGTGACAAAGCTGAAAGTACATGCTGCACTTTGGTGGGATGGAGTACAGGCAGAAAGGAGGAGAGTTGGCAAGAAAACTATCAAGAGCGGGACCAGAATGATGGATAAATTAAAAGGTAAATTCTTGCCTAGTGACTACCAGTTGACATTGTATAAAAAAATGCAGAACCTGAGACAGAGGTTGCTGACAGTAAAGGAATACAAAGAGGAATTCTACAGAGTGAGCATAAGAGCTGGGAAATTCCAAGACACACCAGAGAAGACTGCCAGATATGTAAATAGTCTCAGACTGGAGATCCAAGATGAGATTGGTCTTCTGTCTCCTAAGACAGTGGAAGAGGCCTATCAGATGGCCTTGAAAGCAGAGGAGAAGCTCCCGAGAAAACAGTTTGCCAAGAAGAGAGGTACTTTCCGTGGGAATGGAAGTCAGGGTGGTAGAGGAAAGCCTACACCCAGGAATGGGGCTGATGGTAGCTCACCTCAGAATGCATCTACAGAGGATGATGCAAAGGGTAGAAGGGGTTCTTACAGAGGAAGAGGAAGAGGAGGCAGAGGCCGAGGTAGAGAGTTGAGGTCTTATAGATTCCAGCAAGTGGGACACAAGCACTATGAATGTCCAGAGAATGTGGGTGCTGGTCCAAGGAATGTTGTTGTTTCCCAGGCTGAAAAGGAGGTAGAAATTGAAGAAGAAATTCTTCCAGAGAGGGGAGAATCCTTGGTGGTAAATAAGGTCCTGTTGAAGCAAGCCAAAGAGGCCACTGAGCCTGAACAAAGGAAGACTTTGTTTAGAAGCATCTGCAAAGTTCAAGGGAAATGCTGCCAGCTAGTCATTGATAGTGGTAGCACATACAATCTGGTTTCCACTGAGGTAATAGAAAATTTGAAGCTGAAGACAAGGGAGCATCCAACTCCCTACATGGTGTCCTAGCTGCATAAAGGGCACCAGCTGGTTGTGAAAGAATAGTGTGAGATAGAGCTGCAAATGGGCAAATAAAAATATAAGGTCCTGTGTGATGTAATTCCCATGGATGTGTGCCATATACTGCTGGGTAGACCTTGGAAATTTTGTTTGTGCTAAACCTAGTCTCCTAAATTGAGTTCATTAATTGTCAACCAGGGTTGGTAAACTGTTGAAGTGTGGTGCACTATATGTGCCTAGGTAATTGTTTCTCACTACGTTGTGTCTAGTATTTTATGATGTTTTTGGGTTTTTATGGTTTTATGTTCACAAGGGAAAGAACTAAATGCTGGTGAAAAGAAGCTACTGGTTAAAAACAGAGTGAAGCCTAAATTATGGATGACAAATGACAAATGCAAATACTGAAACAAAACAAAGCCTAAACTATGGCTAGCAAAATACAAAGCTTGATAATGACTTCAAGGAAATAAATCACAACATGAGCTTAACTTGTCCAATTCATTCATTAATGATGTTTTGGAAGAGCTTTGAGAAATGGGCAAGTTAAGTATAAATGAAATTCTCTGAACTAGACAATCAAACAATCGATTTACAATGTTATAACATCTCATCCATGTTTATAGATCTATTGGAATATATTTGGAAAAGAAAATTTGTAGCACCATAAAGTTTCTATTCTAAACTAGCCTCTAACTTTGTTCTGCAACTCAATTTAACACCACTAGGCCTCACACAAAAGTTATAGATTTCCTTTTTTAAAATAGTCTTTGAGAAAAGGCTTGTTTGTGAAATGGTAAGAAGGTTGCAAAAATACTCTAGGTCTTAGACTGATACTAACTCCTGTCCAAATGATTGTGTATTAATATAAGGTTGGAACAAAAGAATTTTTGTAAATAATGAAGACCGTGGTATTTAAATTTAACAACTAATATAATTTAAAAATGTAATGGATGACAACTAGACTGGAGTGCTAATACAGTGAACTAAAACTAAACTAGAGTGCCACTAGTCTATTTGAAGTACAGTGAACAATGTTAGACTGAAAAGCCATTATCAAACTGAAAATGAAATGACAGAGCTGAATCACATGCATTCTACCTCCGGAGTGCTATCATTAAATTAACATGCAACTAACCTAAGGAATTCTACAGTCCATCCCGTTCAATATGAATGATGTTTTGGAAGAGTTTGTGAGAACGAGTATGGTTGTATCATTCAAAGCAATTGAACGTAAATGCAAGAATGAAAGCATATACAACTAAAATCCAAGCCACCACAGCTACTTCCTACTCATTGTTATGATATTTTGGAAAAGCTTCGTAAGAGTAAGATTGGCTATGCCACTTGGTGTAAACTAGCAATTAAAACCTACAATACCACAGTTATGTCTTATTCATCATAATGATATTTTGGAAAATTTTATTAGAGTAAGTTTTAACTGTGATAAATAACGAAAGTAAATGCAACTAAAACCTACACTATCACAGTTGTGCCTCATTCTTCATAATGATATTTTGGAAGAGTTGCTTAGATTAAGTTTGACTGCGATAGTAAATATAAACAAATATGAACATAAGATTTAGAACTCTACTTAAACTAGAAATAAAAGCGAGATTAAAACACTTATCTACTGTATAAACAAGGCCGCTCAGGAGGCAGGGGCCCTCTACCACCAGAGTAGCACAAAATCTAGTTCAGAATTGACTCAACGCATTCAAGGAAATACTGCTTCTTTCATTAAAGAGGAATCACCTCAAAACAGAGTATTCTCGAACTTCAAAGATCTAACAGTCAACCATAAAATCTAACCAAAATCTAACCTTTGTCTCTCGGTTTCCCGAGCATATTTCTAGCAAATTTACATAACAGAACTTGAGATAATACGGGGATTATTGTCTTTCCTAATAGAAATTAAACTAGGACTCTGATCATGATCACGTAACAGAATCTGGACTGTCCTTATTCTGTTAGGAGTCTACCTCCTAGTTTAAGTTTCCACGTGCTTATCCACGTACAAAATTCCGTTCAATCTCCATGAAGGGCAACAAATGATGAGGACATGACGTGGAATATACCCATGTGTTATTTTCTCCAAGATGACATCCGGAGCCTGTATAAACATGAAGCTGGCTACAGAATTGGCAATTAGCTACAGAATGTCTGCATTCTGTAGCTAGTTTCAATTCAAAAAGTACTACAATGACACAACCATAAAAACATAGCAAGTTAGCCACGATATTCATTCTTAAAGCAATTTTAACTAATTTCATTGATCATTTGAGCCTGGGATTAATAATAAATAAAAGAAATAGAGTGGAATGTGGTGGACGAAAGAAATTTTTTGGAGCTCAACATACACCAACTGCTAGATTCTTGCATGTCCTCATGCAACTATTCCATGAACTCAGAGGACTCTGCAAGAACATCCAATCCTCTTCTTCTTATTTTTCTGGTAGTTAAAGGCCTTCTGGGCTTCCTGATGACTAACTTGAACCTTAAATTGGGAAGTGCCCTGATTAACTTCTTGTTCCTCTTTTTCAACTTTTCATTAGCCTTTTCCACTTTGTCCATTTGTAGAGACAGGGTTGAGTTCATACTGGTTTTTAGTTTAACTTGTTCCTTTAGAATATCATTCTCAGTCCTGATATGTCTATTAAGTACTTCTAGCTCGTACCTATCTCTTATTAACACATCTATTTCAGACAGTGGAGGAATAGGGGTTCTATCTCTACTCTCTGAAGCTTTCCTCTCCAATGTTTCAACATAGTTGTAAATTTCTTGCTGTGTAGGATCAATTTCTGGAACTTCCTCATCAAAATTCTCCTTAGTAGGTGTTTCTTCGTCTTCTATGTTTATAACCCCAGTTTGTTTAACTTTTGTTTTCTTTAGTATGCCCCTCAGTCTGTGGCTCCTCCTCGGTTGAGATGGCCCTTCTCCTTTTTCTCTGGCAACTCTTCTTATGATTCTCTTTTCCTTAAGCTGCTCCTTAATCTGAACTAATTTTTCAGAGATCATTTATTCACTACTTTCTTGTATTGTTTTATCAATTTCAGTTTTGGAGGATTTCCATCTTCTGCTTCTTTATGTAGGTTGATGTCCAGGTGAAGGCTCTTTTGGTTCCTCAAAGTGATTTCTCACCAAGAAGTTATCCCAATTATCCCCTATTTTGCTCAAATGATGCTCAATCAAAATCTTGACTAACCCATGGTGGTATAAAGTTGTCTCCAGAAATTGAATTCTCTTTTGGACACTTGAAGCCATTTTCTTTAAACTTTGAAGCAAGAAATAGGGAAAATTAAGCTCTTCTTCTAGGAAATGCATTATCAACCTAATATGGTAAACATAGAAAGTACCATATCTACCTTCACAAGTGATGAATTTTTGTAGGATAAGCAACATGTTTCTCCATTTGTTCTTTAATGCAAAACTAGGGATACCTTTTTTAAACACAGTGACATCCATACCTAGTGACTTGAGTATCTGCTTCCATGATTCGTTATGGAATTCTCTGTTTTTAAACTACTTTTCTCCTTGTCTAAGCAATCCTGTTGCTTCTGCAATAAAAGCCTCTGTGATAGTGAATTTAATATCTCCAACTTCAACTTCGGCTCCTTTGAATGACCTTGCAAACGTTTTAGTAACCTCTTTGTGGGAGCCGCTAAAATTTTCAAGGAATTGCAGCCATCCTACTTGTTGCAACATTTCTCGGATTTGGGGATAGCCTTCTAAATATTTAGTGCCAACTGGTTCTGTTCTCACGATGAGGCCCATAACTCTTCTTCAATCTTCAATTCACCAGCCTTCTGCTCAAGGTGAGAATGGCCGTTAACAAGCTGTTTTTGCTTCCCAAATGTTTCCTCTGTTTCACGGTGACAACGGTTGTTATAGAGATAACTCTGTTCTACAGAATGAAATGGTTAAGATTCGGTTGCGGAAAGGAGTGATAAGGAATGGTTACAAAATGTATTAATGAGGTGAGGTGAAGAAAATGAATCAATGAGTGAAAAGACTGCGGAGATATTTCAAAAATCATCATTAAATGCTTAGTGACGTGATTAATCCAATCACTTCAGCACTTTAACCATTTAGAGATTTTTTTAAAATGATGATCGGATATGGGTTTTGGAATGGTGAAATAGAAGGATTTTTATCCAAAGTTTTGCGGAAGGTTTATTCGGCATGATCAATAAAATTAATCAAAACAACTTTTCGAATTATTCATAGCTGAAATATACTAAAATTTTTCATGATGTGGCATTATAATTACTTCATACCTTTGCCTTTGCTTTGATTTTCTTGTGATCTTCATATGCTTTGTTTTCCCTGAAAATCATTAAATTTTTTAGTCTTCATAACCTTCTTGATCTTGACTTTTTCATGGATGTGCAGGTTCATTTTGTTACAAATCAAATAATTGTTGGTCAGTGTCTTCAGGTTCTGTAGCTACAGAATATGTGTCTAGCTGCAGAAATTTTGATTAGCTGCAGAATGTCTGTTTGATTGCAGAATGTACCTGTAGAGAACTTGAATCATGGAATGGAGTGGTTTGGAATGTAAATGGAATTTTGTATGGAATGAATGAAGATGGATGATGAAATATGGTATAATGGGATATGTATGAAGTGAATGATGGAGTGGGATGGATTACAATTTATGAAATGGAGTGGAAAATTACCCTGCAATTTTCTGCTGTGTCTTATTCAATTGCAGAAAAACATCAAATTTTAAATTTTGGAATGGAAATGAGGTGGATGAAGTATGGAATGAGATGAATGAAATATGGAATGAAATAAAGTATGAATGAATGAATGAGATGGAATATGGATGAATGAGTAAATGGAGTGAAATGAAATGAGATGGATCATAAGTGAAATGGATTTGAACTTATGATTTTGTAACAGCTGCTTGCAGAAAAAAAATGGAAAAGTTAGAGTGTCAGAAAGATTCTGATTTTCACCCTATCTTTTCTGTATAAACATGCCAATCATTGATTGGTTTTGATGTTTATACTTTATTATTATTTTATTTTATTTTATTTTATTTATTTATTTATTTTTTTTAATAAAATGAATTCAGAAAATTCAATTAAGTTGATGAAGAAGAAATATTCTTCTTCATTAACTTCACATCACTGTTTTCCTGGAACTTTCTAATAAATTCTTCCCTTGAGAGTGGTTTGTGATATAGCTTCAATCTATGACCATTCACAAGAAAATTAACCTCTTCTTCATCTATTGTCTTGATTTTTACTGCTCCATTGTCAAAAAATTTAACAACTTCATATGGCCCAAGCCAATGTGTTTGAAATTTACCTTGAAAATCCTTGAATTTTGAATCAAACAAGAGAGCCCAGTCACCTTCTTTGAACTTCTTCTCTTTGATGTACTTGTCATGCCATCTAGTCCTTTGCTATTGGACTAGACTTGTTTTCTGAACTTCATCTTGTCTGATCTCATCCAATTCATTAATCTGCTCCAATCTATGCTTTTGTGCCTCTGATAGATCAAGTCCTGGCTAAACTGCCATTTTGAAATTTTGAATCTAGAACTCTATGGGAAACAAAACTTGCTTTCCATAAACAAGTTCATAAGGAGTATGGTTTGTTGTGCTTCTCCATGTAGTTCTATAGGCCCACAAGGCTTTAGGAAGCCTATCTACCCAATATTTTCTATGTAAATGGATAGTCTTTGTTAGGATCCCTTCAATAACCTTATTAGTAGATTCCACTTGACCATTTGCTTGTGGATGATAAGGAGTAGATTTTCTATGCCTGGTTTTGTACCTCTCCATCATTTGTTCCACTAGCTTCAATGTGAATTGAGCTCCTTGATTTGTAACAATTTCCCTTGGGACACCAAAACGAGTAAAAATATCCTCAAAAAGAAAATTAACTACAGATGCTTCATTAGCAAAAAGTAATGGCTTGGCCTCTACCCATTTGGTAACATAATCAGTGCAAACTAATATATATCTCTTTTTTCTTGATGGAGGACTAATAGGTCCTACAAAATCCAAAGCCCATTTTTCAAAAGGTTCAATATGTACCTGAGGTTGTAATGGCATCTCACCCGAAGGAGAAGGTTTCCCTACCCTTTGGCAACTGTCACACCTTTTGACATACTCTTTAACATCTTTAAACAAGGATGGCCAATAATATCCTAAATGAAGGATCTTATAGGTTGTCCTCTTATCAGCAAAGTGTCTGCCACAAGGTTCATCATGACATGCTTTGAGAATCTCAGGCATCTCATCTTCCCGAACACATCTCCTAATGATAAAATCTGGACCTGTCTTGTACAAATCATTAGCAACCCATGAATATTTTTCACTGTCATAAATGATTTTTCTTTTGTCTCTTGCATTCATTATTGAAGGAAATTTCCCTGAAACTAAATAATTAGCAATGTCAGCAAACCAAGGAGTTTGGGTAGAAATTGCAAAAAGATATTCATCAGGAAATTGATCTTCAACTGGAGTGTCATATTTGATGTTTTGGAGTCTAGATAGGAAATCAGCTACTGTGTTTTGTTTTCCAGGCCTATCTAGAATGGTAATGTTGAATTCTTGTAAAAGCAATAACCATCTTATAACTCTACTATTAGTGATTGATTTGTCCATTAGATATCTAATTGCAGAATGATCAGTGTGAACAAAAGTTTCATAGTCTGTTATATAGTGTCTGAATTTGTTTACGGCATGAACAACAGCTAAAAACTCTTTTTCAGTTACAGTATAGTTTAACTCTGCAGGAGTCAAATTTTTACTGGTATAGTAGATGGCATAAGGAATCAGGTCTCTTTGTCCCAATACTGCTCCTAGAGCTGTATCTGAGGCATCTGTTGAAATGTGAAAAGGTAACTTCCAGTTAGGTCCCCTTAAAATAGGTGCTTCAGAAATTTTTGTTTTTAGGGTCTCAAAGGCTAACTGGCAATCAAAATTCCATTTGAATTCACAGTCTTTGGTAAGAAATTTAAAGAGTGGAGATGCTATCTTGGTGAAGTTTTCTATAAACCTCCGATAATATCCTGTAAATCCTAGAAAACTCCTAACATCTTTTTGACAACTTGGAATAGATAAGTTAGAGATGACTTCAACTTTTGACTCAACAACTCTAATCCCATCCCCTGAAATATGATGCCCCAAAACAATACCTTCAGTAAACATCATGAAACATTTCTCATGACTAAGTGAAAGATTTTCTTCTTGACATCTCTTTAAGACTTTTTCCAAGTTTGCTAAAGCCTCTTCAAATGTGTTTCCATAAACTGTGAAATCATCCATATATACCTCTACACAATCATGTATTAGATCTGAAAAAATTCCTAATACTGCCCTTTGGAATGTTGCAGGTGCATTTCATAATCCAAATGGCAATACTCGGTAAGCATAAGTACCCCAAGGACAGGTAAATGTGGTTTTGTCTTGATCCTCAAGTGCTACTTGAATTTGATTATAACCACTAAACCCATCTAAAAATGAGAAGTACTTTTTGCCAGCTAATGTATCTAACACTTGATCTATGAAAGGTAAGGGAAAATGATCTTTAAGAGTAGCTTTATTTAATTCTCGGTAGTTAATACATACCCTCCATTTACCATTTTTCTTTGGAACAATTACCAAAGGAGAAACCCACTGACTATCTGAAATAGGATAAATGAAATTGACATTCAACAATTTCTGCAATTCTTCTTTAACAATCTCCCTAAGATTTGGATTCATCCTTCTTTGAGGTTGTCTGATTGGTTTACAATTTTCCTCTATATATATGTGATGAGTGCAAGTCTTAGGACTTATCCCTTTCATATCAGTGTACTCCCATGCATATGCAGAAGAATGTCTATGTAATATCTTGACTAACTCTTCTTGTTGAGATTTTTCTAGGTTCTTGTTTATGTTTGAAGATTTTCCTGGAAATATCTCATTTGTAGAGTTGCCAAATTTATCCATGGAATGAAGAGACATCTGTCTTGATGACAAAAAATCAATGTTGGATTCTTCTTTAAATGGTTCATGTTTATATTCCGAAGAGGATTCAAAGTTTTCTAAAGTATTCAGAATTCGACTATCTTCACTAATTTCTGAAATTGTGAAGAGAGGTTGTAAGTCTTCTTAATCCTCTATCCATTGAGTATCATCTAAATCTGTAATTGTACTTTCTGGAGGATACAAAGTGAATTTCTTAGTTGAACTACCATTATAGATGTACATATCACCGGATCTACAACTAATGAAAGCATCAGCTGTAGCTAACCAAGGTCTTCCTAATATAATAGGGTGTCCTCCTAGATTATTCTTAGGAGTTAGGATCATGAAATCCACAGGATACTCCCAAGAATCTAGGGAGACTGGAATGTCTTCTATTACCCCATCAGGTTTAATCACAAATCTGTCTGCTAATTGTAATAATGTAGGTGTAAAGAGAAGAATAGGAAGTTTCAGTTTATCCATGATTTGTCTACTCATGATATTGATTGCTGCTCCTAAATCAATGAGTGTGTTTTGGATCTCAATTCCATTGATGTGAATTTTAACAACTGGATTTCCTGGGTCTAGATACTTTGGAATATAAATCTTACCCATCATAATGTCTACTATTTTTTCTGCCAGTTGAATTTTCTTTGTCTCTCTTATTCTTTTTCTTGTTTTCTTCATGCTCAACTCCTTTATTGTCTTTGCTAAAATTTGGATTTCCTTGATGGCTTGTAATAATGGAATCTTAATGAAAACATTTCTTAGCTCATCTAGGAAATCATAATTAGGCACCATAATTTGTTTTTCTACACCTCTATCAATTTGTAATCTTTCTGGAAAGGGAGGTGTAGGAGTGGATGTTGATGGCTGCTCTAATACAGGAGTTGAAATTATTGGTTCTTTTTGTTTTTATTTTTCAATGTTTGGGTCTTGAAAAGATGTGTCTTCTTCAAGACTTTTATTTTCTCATAGAACATCTTCCTCAGAGTTGTCTTGTTCTTGTATAATCATAGAAGGTTTCCTTTTTTCAAGTATTCTTCCAGACCTAAGTTGAACATCACTAAGGTCTAGAGGAGTAATTAAATAAGTTGGAAATTTTTGGCCTCGTATCATATATGTATTCTGAGGATTTCTATTGTTGGGGTTTGGTATGGGTTGAGCAGGCAACTGATTTTATTTTTGAGGAAATGGTAATGGAAGTGGTTGATTTTGATGTTGTAAATTTTGAGGATTTTGTTGTTGAGGAAAATGTGGATAGGGTGGATAGGATGGTGGATACTGATAGTACTGAGAGTATCTTCCATAGGTATTTTGTGCCCCTTGTGCCCAAGCTTGAGATTTATTTCGAAATTGGGGCCAAGGCTGCTGCCAAGAATTCCAATTTGGTGGAGGTTGATTATACATTTGATCATGAAATCCTTGTGTTTGGGGTCCTTGCCAAGGCCTTCTAGAGAAAAAATTGAGAGATTCTGTGGAACTTGTGGAATTTCCTCTTGAAAGACAAATTTAAGACCAGGAAGTGAAGGAAAAATCTTGGTCTCATGTTTTTCTGAACAAATGACACAGGTCTCTACAAATTTTGCATCCAAAGGACACTCTCTTAAGGCATGCTTCTTTCTACATCTGGGACAAAAGATTGCTAAAGCATCAGATTCAGCTTTTTGCTTGTTTTGTAACTTAAGGGTGTCTATTTGTTCACTAAGACTCCCTAAGATATCAGATTTGAATTCATCAAGCATATGCCCTATCTCTGCCCTACTTACTGTCCCAGAAGCAAACTTACTTACCCTTGCAAGAGCAGGGTCTCTTGGGCCTTTTATAGTTTTAGATTTCCCTCTTGAAAGGTTGATACATAAATAAGCTATCTCAGGTAATGTGAGCCGAGATATATCCCATTTTCACATCATGTTAAGGATATCCAACCATTCAACCCTAATTTTTTTCAACAAGAGAGCTTTTAAGGTGTCTTGATCTAAGTTTTCCATTTTTTCTCTTTTGATGTTGTAATGAAATCTCTCCAACAAATCTTCCAAGTTTTCATCTTCTTTTTGTAACATCTTAAACACTTCCTCCTTATGATTGACTGGCATACAATAATCCAAATACCTCTCTAGAAATGCTTGTTTCATGCCTTCCCATGTCCTAATAGAACTATTGATCAAACTCATAAACCACTTCAATGCTGCTCCTTTCAATGTTGAAGGAAATAGTTTAAGTTTTTGAGCATCTTGTAAGTAGTCACAAGTTCTACATAGGACTTGAAATTCAAATAGGAAGGTTTCAGGATCTTCAGTTTTAAGTCCATAGAAGTTTGGAAGGACATAGGGTGAAATGTTTTTCATGGTTGTATTAGTTTCTTCATCTACTATAGGAAACCCAAAAGAACTTCCCATCTCTCTTCTACCTCTTCATCTACCCCCTTCACCTTCTACACCTCTACCTCTACCTCTACCTCCTCCAAATAATGTGTGTTCTCAATTAAAGACTCCTCGTCCCCCTTCTTCTGCCATAGTTGATTCTTCTGAGGAAGTGGAAAAGTTTGTGTCTCTAATAGAGGTCCTTGAATCCTCTTCTAAGGCAGGTTCAGTGGATGAAATGGGAGGTCTTTCTAATGGAATATCTGATCTTAAGTCCTTTGTGAGTCTA
Organism: Pinus albicaulis; assembly: GCA_034641835.2. Taxonomy (NCBI): domain Eukaryota; kingdom Viridiplantae; phylum Streptophyta; class Pinopsida; order Pinales; family Pinaceae; genus Pinus; species Pinus albicaulis. Next base: position 1,256,327,026 of record CM076575.1, on the reverse strand, counting down.
GGATCAGTAAAGGATGGATTATGGGTTTGAGTTGGAGGTGTACTAGCTCTTGGTCTAGATGAAACAAGTGGTGTTCTAGGGATCAAGCTTCTACTGCTACTTCTTATGAATCTACCCCTTGAATCTCTCTCTCTACGCATATAATTTTTTTATTTTTTGGAGTTAAGAAACAAGGCTACCTAGCTACACTTCCCCGACAACGGCGCCAAAATGTTTGTGCTCAACCTAGTCTTCTAAATTGAGTTCATTAATTGTCAACCAGGGTTGGTAAACTGCTGAAGTGTGGTGCACTATATGTTCCTAGGTAATTGTTTCTCACTACGTTGTGTCTAGTATTTTATGATGTTTTTGGGTTTTTATGGTTTTATGTTCACAAGGGAAAGAACTAAATGCTGGTGGAAAGAAGCTACTGGTTAAAAACATAGTGAAGCCTAAATTATGGATGAAAAATGACAAATGCAAATACTGAAACAAAACAAAGCCTAAAATATGGCTAGCAAAATACAAAGCTTGATAATGACTTCAAGGAAATAAATCACAACATGAGCTTAACTTTTCCAATTCATTCATTAATGATGTTTTGGAAGAGCTTTGAGAAATGGGCAAGTTAAGTATAAATGAAATTCTTTGAACTAGACAATCAAACAATCAATTTACAATGTTACAACATCTCATCCATGTTTATAGATCTATTGGAATATATTTGGAAAATAACATTTGTAGCACCATAAAGTTTCTATTCTAAACTAGCCTCTAACTTTGTTCTGCAACTCAATTTAACACCACTAGGCCTCACACAAAAGTTATAGATTTTCTTTTTAAAAATAGTCTTTGAGAAAAGGCTTGTTTGTGAAATGGTAAGAAGGTTGCAAAAATACTCTAGGTCTTAGACTGATACTAACTCCTGTCCAAATGATTGTGTATTAATATAAGGTTGGAACAAAAGAAGTTTTGTAAATAATGAAGACCGTGGTATTTAAATTTAACAACTAATATGATTTAATAATGCAATGGATGACAACAAGACTGGAGTGCTAATATGGTGAACTAAAATTAAACTAAAGTGCCACTAGTCTATTTGAAGTACAGTGAACAATGTTAGACTGAAAAGCCATTATCAAATTGAAAATGAAATGACAGAGCTGAATCACATGCATTCTTCCTCCGGAGTGCTATCATTAAATTAACATGCAACTAACCTAAGGAATTCTACAGTCCATCCCATTCAGTATGAATGATGTTTTGGAAGAGTTTGTGAGAACGAGTATGGTTGTATCATTCAAAGCAATTGAACGTAAACGCAAGACTGAAAGCAAATACAACTAAAATCCAAGACACCACAGCTACTTCCTACTCATTGTTATGATATTTTGGAAAAGCTTTGTAAGAGTAAGATTGGCTATGCCACTTGGTGTAAACTAGCAATTAAAACCTACAGTACCACAGTTATGTCTTATTCATCATAATAATATTTTAGAAAAGTTTATTAGAGTAAGTTTTAACTGTGATAAATAACGAAAGTAAATGCAACTAAAACCTACACTATCACAGTTGTGCCTCATTCTTCATAATGATATTTTGGAAGAGTTGATTAGAGTAAGTTTGACTGCGATAGTATATATAAACAAATATGAACATAAGATTTAGAACTCTACTTAAACTAGAAACAAAAGAGAGATTAAAACACTTATCTATTGTATAAACAAGGCCGCTCAATAGGCAGGGGTCCTCTACCACCAGAGTAGCACGAAATCTAGTTCAGAATCGACTCAACGCGTTCAAGGAAATACTACTTCTTTCATTAAAGAGGAATCACCTCAAAATAAAGTATTATTAGACTTCAAAGATCTAACAGTCAACCATAAAATCTAACCAAAATCTAACCTTTGTCTCTCGGTTTCCCGAGCATATTTCTAGCAAATTTACATAACAGAACTTGAGATAATACGGGGATTATTGTCTTTCCTAATAGAAATTAAACTAGGACTCTGATCATGATCACGTAACAGAATCTGGAATGTCCTTATTCTGTTAGGAGTCTACCTCCTAGTTTAAGTTTCCACGTGCTTATCCACGTACAGAATTCCGTTCAATCTCCATGAAGGGCAACAAATGATGAGGACATGACGTGGAATACACCCATGTGTGATTTTCTCCAAGATGACATCCGGAACCTGTATAAACATGAAGTTGGCTACAGAATTGGCAACTAGCTACAGAATGTCTACATTCTGTAGCTAGTTTCAGTTCAAAAAGTACTACAATGACACAACCATAAAAACATAGCAAGTTAGCCACGATATTCATTCTTAAAGAAATTTTAACTAATTTCATTGATCATTTGAGCCTGGGATTAATAATGGATAAAAGAAATAGAGTGGAATGTGGTGGAAGAAAGAAAATTTTTGGAGCTCAACAAGTTTGACAGAGCAGCAGTGCATGATGGCAAGAAGAACACTTACAAGTTATTCAAATATGGGGTGCATCATACATTGATACCCATGGAAGAAGGAGAGCCATCCAGCAGAGTGATTGATCTAAAGACCTTGTTGCTGAGTGAGAAAGAATATCTGCAGCAGATAGAAGAAGAAGAGGTAAGCTTTGCTTTAGTTTGCAAGCCTAAAGTAGTTCTTACTTCTACAAATATTTATGATTTACCAGTAGATATACAAGAGATGTTAGACAATTACTGTGACATTGTTGTGGATGATTTACTTGATGAGTTGCCATCTGTGAGAAAGATCAGCCATCAGATAGATTTTATCCCTGGTTCAAATCTGCCAAATAAGGTAGCCTACAGAATGAATCCCAAGGAAAATGAGGAAATCAGGAAACAAGTACAGGAGTTGGTGGACAAAGGACTGATCAGAGAAAGTCTGAGTCCATGTGCAGTACCAGTAGTTTTGAGCCCAAAGAAAGATGGAGGCTGGAGGATGTGTACTGATTCCAGAGAAATTAATAAGATCACAATCAGGTACAGATTCCCTTTTCCCAGAATTGAGGACTTAATGGACTGTTTGAGTGGTGCCAAGTATTTCTCAAAGATAGATTTGAAGAGTGGATACCATCAGATTTGAATAAGAGAGGGTGATGAATGGAAGACTGCCTTTAAAATAAATGAAGGACTGTATGAATGGATGGTAATGCCTTTTGGGTTGTCAAATGCACCAAGCACTTTTATGAGAGTTATGAATGAAGTGTTGAAAGAATTTATTGGGAAATTTGTGATAGTATATTTAGATGATATACTAGTTTTTAGCAGAACTAAAGAAGAACATTTAAGGTATCTTAATCATGTCTTGAAGAAGCTGCACCAAGAGAAACTGCTGATAAATTTGAAGAAATGCTCATTCATGAAGGAAGAGTTTGTGTATTTGGGTTTTGTTGTTTCTGCAGAAGGATTGAAGATGGACCCAGAAAAGGTTAAGGCAATTGTGGAGTGGCCTTCACCCAGGAGTATTTTTGAGGTAAGAAGTTTCCATGGAATTGCTAGTTTTTACAGAAAGTTCATAAGAAACTTCAGTAAGATTAATGCACCCATAATTGAGACCATAAAGAAAAGCAAACAACCATTTAAGTGGACTGCTAAAGCAGAAAGAAGTTTTAAACTATTGAAGCAAAAGATAACAGAGAAGCCTGTTTTGATTCTACCTGATTTTACTAAACCATTTCAAGCAAAATGTGATGCCAGTGGAGAGGCCATTGGAGCTGTGTTGAGTCAGGATGATAGGCCTGTAGCCTATTTCAGTGAAAATTTGTGTTGGGGCCCTTGTTTTTTTTTATTTTTGAAATCTTGGCTAAGACATTTTGAATTTTGACCCTTTTTTGAGTTGCGGTATGAATACACATGGCAACCGCGACCGCGCCGCAACTACCAAGAGTCGCGGAGCTATCAAGGTGGCGCGGAAGCATGCGATAGCTAGAGATAGAATAGGGACAAGTGCAGATGAATGAAACACACAGCAGAAGACAAAAATGGGAACACGCAGATAACAGGAGAGAAGCCGGGAGAAGCTGAAGTAAAGCCACAGAGGAACTGATAGTCGCAAGAGCAGGTGAATAAATAACAGTCACCCTGCTGAAACAAAGAGGATGCTGAAGAGGTTGCGAGGCTCGAGATAGGGAAAGACGCACAGAGCAGCTGTGGAGGAATCATGCATGTCCCTCCTATGGCTCCTTATCTTCTCTATTCTACCTTTCTGTTCCGAAATCCATCTGTATCAGATTTGTAAGCTATCGGTGAGAATGCCATGTAATCATGTGTTTGGCCAAGAGATTAATACAATGGAAGGTTGTTGTATCAATACGATGTTTATGTGCTTGTAATGTGTTTATGCTGGTTTAAAATTTTTATTTACAAATGTCTAAATGCTTATTAAGTGATCTCGCGTATATAACTCTGGATATGTAATGGATGCACTGTCCTTCATTAGTTACAGGTTTTTTCCTTGCCATTGGTCTCATCCCCTTCTGCATGTGGTTGCGGCACGCCTCGGGTGAGACGCACTGCTCTCCAAAGCAGGGTGAAAATGCCGGCGTGTTCCTAGACTACACCGGACCCCTTTGTTGGCCACAACTCTTGAACCTGGGTCTTGTCCGCGAGACCTGACTTCTCACCAACATATGGTTCCATTTCCGGGACCTACATCTTCTGAGGGGATCTAGATCATGGTATCGAGGATTTTTGAAGGAGTGATACGGTGATGTTGGGATGATCATCTTGACTAGGTCATTGCTCAGCAAGCAGAGCTGACCAAGAAAAAGGAGGCGAAGATCAAGGAGCTTGTTCTTTTCTCTGACTCAGCTAGTGATACGTACGAAATTTTCTGGGGAAGGTTCCCCATGGACCTTTACAATTGGTTGCGGAGGTTACGAGTGACGCTGCCCCAAGAAGGCTTGCGGAAGATAAACTGCAGGTGGGCACACGAATATCTAGTGGCACTACATCGGGTAGACACTGAACTAACCCGCGCAGTGGATTTCTGGGTAAGGACCACGTTGGAAGGTTACACTATGGAGTTTGCTGCCGAGTGCTACCAATCCTTCTCGAAAGCTGAGGCTGTTTTCCACTCAGGGCTAAGAGGGAAGATGCTGAAGGAGATTCCGCTGTGGATCAAAGCCCTGATGGTGGACGAAGGGTTGATTGAATTCCACAAAACGAGTATGGAAGCGTAAACCTCCCGTACTGGGGGAAGGGTTGAGGGAACCGATGCTGTGTAGAATGTGAAAGTAGGGGTAGGGAATGGACGTTGAAGCCGCATGCAAGTTGTGGGAGCGACGTGCACATCGGCGGGCACAGATCGCCGATAGGTGGCGAAGAAGGGTAATGAGAGATTTGAAGAGAAGAGAGATCGAGAGGAAAAATTAGAAGGAGGTGCCTCAGAGGACAAGAACTATGGGTTTGGATACCCGGAAGAAAACAGGACAGCAGTGGAAGTGCAGTGGGTGCATGGGAGCCCAGCGATGCGAGAAAGAGAGATTGTGACTAGCGAAGATAACGGAAAGATGTAGCCCGAAGAGAGTTCCGATGATGAATGGCACAGCGTGATGCAGCAGATGTTTCAAGATCAGACGGCACCCACCCCTCTAGGTAGCCCTACTTCTCACCTTCTGCATGGCCAGGATCCCGACCTTCCCCTGGTACTGTATCAAAATTTAAGTAATATTTTTATTCAGTTACAAGCATTGAGTCGGTCATACAATAGTTCATCAGTGTCAGTAACGTCCGGTAACAGCAGCGTTACTAGTAGTGGTATTTTTCCTAGTGGGACCGTTACACAACCAAGACCTAGAGGCTTTATCCTGGTCAATTCTCCGCAAGTACACATGGTTGGATCTTTCACCTGGTATCCAGAGTTCTCTGGCCAGGGCAATGATCATGTAGAGCAACACTGGTACCCGTGCGAAGCCATCTGGAGGGCTCGCCAGATGCCAGATGCAGGGAAGTTAATATAATTCCAAACCACGCTCAGAGAGAGGGCTCTGCGATGGTTTATCAAGTGGTCCGAGGCACATCCTAACCCCGTAATTGCGGACGTGAAGTAGGATTTTGTCCGCGAATTCAAGCTTCCCCAGACAGACCAGCAGGGCCTGTCAGAGCTGTGGGAAATTAAGCAGAAGGAAGGTGAGACCGCGTGGGAGTTGATGCGGCGATTCAAGGACGCGATCGGGAAACTTAGCTACCCGATCGATCCAAACCACCAGAGGGACTGGTTCATCAAGGCTCTGCTCCCCTTGACACAAACCCCCCTCACTCAGCAGAAGATTGATAACCTGCAGGACGCTTTGGAGCAGGCCATGAAGATTGAAGCCATGGCGGGCTACCCCCAGGAATATCGGGGGGGGGGGCGGCCCCGCAAGATCCTTCTTTGATAGGGTTGCAACACCAGATTTCCAGCTTGACTGAAAAGCTCAAGGAGCTTCAGCCAGTGAGACCAGCGCGACCGAATGTTTGGTGTACTCATTGCCTGGTCGAGGGCCACGTAGCAACCGAGTGTCCTCGGTTGCGCGGCACAGGAGCAGGACCCTCGGTCGCAGCAATCCAGGGGGGTCCACCACCAGGGGGTGGCGCGGCGATGAACCCGCAGGGGGTCTACCACCCGCAACAGACTTACGCGGGGTTCCCACCGCAACTGGGTTCCTCCACCACAGAGTACTGCGAGATTTGCCGGACGCTGGGGCATCCTCCTCGGATGTGCCCGATATTACAGAAGTACTCCAAGGTCCCGAATAATGTGTACTGCGAATTTTGCGTGTCCACGACTCACAAAACTAAGTAGTGTAGGGCGCTTGACGCACTTGCAGATCGACTGGATCGTCCCTCCTATAGGGTGAACGAGGCTCCGAGGGGAAGAGGTGGAGGTATGCGGGGAGGCCGCACAAGCGGACGCGGTCCGGTAAAATGTTACAACTGTGACCAGGAGGGTCATGTGGCTCGAGAATGTCCCCTTCCGCGACGACCCTGGTGTTCCCAGTGCCGGGTCAACGCCCACGCTACAGAAGACTGTCCGGAGCTCATCAAGAAGTGGGAAGAACGGGCGAGGCAGAGGGGAGAAAATATGATAAACTCAGAGCCGCGAGGGGCCACAACCCCCGACATGCAGAACATCGCGATAGTGACGAGGGGTGGAAAGAAGACTGGAGAGGATGCCCACGGGAAGGAGCCAGCACGAGTGGTTCAGCCGGCATCCCCGAAGAAGTTGATCAGGCCCGAAGCCCAGAAGAAGTATTTCCAGGAGGCAGTTGAGGCGTTTGCCCAGTTGCGGAACGAGGGAGGTTTGGAGGAGCCCATGCTACCAGAATCTGGTGTGCAGAACATCGCAGGTGCTGTGGTCGAGGATTGGCTTCGGCTATTCCTCAGGATTGTTGATAACGCTGCGCTGCGGGAGCAGCTCAAGCATGCTTTGGACGGAGCACTGCAGGGGCGCACAGAATTTAGAGATCCGGCGGACGCTGGCCCTCAATACGTGCAGCGTGTCAAGCGGAACAAGAAACGAATAGGAAAATAATTCCGGCTTAACACACAGGTCGCAGGGTTCCAAATCAGCGACACCATGTTGGACTTGGGGTCCAACGTCAACATTCTGCCACGAAAGACATGGGAGGCTCTTGGAAGGCCATGGCTAGCCTACTCACCAATCCAACTCAGGATGGCGAACCAGTATTGCATTTTTCCAATCAGCTGGCTCGAGGGTGTCGAGGTCGACGTTGCGGGGGTGAAGACATACACCGATTTTGAGGTTATTGATATCATGGGCAACAAGGATCCCTATCCTGCATTACTCGGCATTGATTGGGCTTTTGAGAATTACGCTATCATCGATCTTAAGAAGGAACTGATGATCTTTGAGGATGGGGAGGTACGGGTCACCCAGCCCCTCGACCCGTATCAAGGCCCTCGATATACGGAAACAGTGGATAATCGGGAGGATGCTCAGATGATGGACCACCTTTATCAGATGACCGCAGGACAGCGGGATGACTATATCAACCCGACTGCGACTGGCTCTGTTAGTTGGCGGAGTGTGTAGAGCTCGGAGCTTAGATCCGAACTCGCTTGGGAAGACTGGCAGCAAAGGGGGGTATGAGACCACCACGTGGAGATGTGCTTCCATTGCCCAAGTCCGGTGGGTAGGGACTGAGATCCGTAGATATCCCACATTGTTGAACATGCAAGCAGTCAATACTTTTATTGCCAAGGTGGAAGACCTGGTCCCAGCTGAAAGCTGGATACCACTTTTGGATGTGGCCTTACAATCCACGTCGGCCCAATGGTGGAAAAATCACCGCAACACTCTGTTGTGATGGGAGTGCGTGGCGGATGCTCTACGGGCACACTTTAAGGAGGATGAAGGACCCTGCAGTACGCTTAAGTATCATGGAACTTCCGACCCGCGACACCAATTGCGGGCCTGCGAGGAACAGTGGCGTAGCACCTGGTACCCTGAGGAGCTGTGGGTCCATAGGTTTATCCACTCCCTCGGTACAATTCCCCAGGCCTGGTACCTGGAGGAAGAGCGAAAATGGGGCACTTTCTCTTGGCAGGCCGTCGCGGACAAGTTTGTGCGGTACTTCTTGTTCGAAGGGGAGACGGCGCAGGAGTCTCAGGCCCTACAGGCAGTCAAGGAGGTCTTGTTTTTCCACCATCCCGAGCCTGATGGGGGCCCGGTGGTGTCACAACCTGAGGTTAGGCGCGAGTTGGTTTGCCACCAGATTGATGGCGATCCGGATGACGATAGTCTGGAGGACCTCAGGCATCTCTATTTTGATGAAAGGGAAGGTGAGCGGAGCATCAGTGAGGAGCCGACGACTGAATGAGTCCATTTACAGCCCCTAAAGACAAAGAAGCTAAACATTGGAACAGACGAGAGACCCAAGCTCGCAACGGTGGGAGATTACTCGGACGAGGAGACAACAAAAGAAATTTTCAGCCTCCTCCGGGAATACGAAGATTTGTTCTTGTCTTCGGTTGCAGACCTGAAGGGGATCAAGGGGGATCTGGGCGAAATGCGCATCGCGTTGAAACCGGGAGCCAGGCCGGTAAAGCACCGACCCTACCGGTTGAACCCACGTATAAAAGAGAAGGTTAAGATGGAGATTGACAAGATTTTGGCTGCAGGTCTCATCTTTCCAGTAGAAGAAGCCGAGTGGGTGAGTCCCATCATCATCCAGAACAAGAAGGACAAAGCGGAGATCCGTGTCTGTGTAGATTACCGGAGCCTGAACAATGCCTGCATCCACGACCCGTTTCCCACTCCTTTCAGCGATGAAGTCCTAGATCACGTTGCGGGAAATGAAGCTTATTCATTCACTGATGGGTTTTCGGGTTACCATCAGGTGCGCATTGCCAAGGAAGACAAAGCAAAGATGACATTCACCACTGAGTGGGGATCATTCGCATACCACGTTATGCCGTTTGGTCTGAAGAACGCACCGGCTGTGTTTTCCCGGATTGTCATTGCTGCTTTCCAGGAGTACATTCACAAGTTCCTAGAGGTCTACATGGACGACTAGACCATCTACAGCCTGTTGAAGAATCACGCCTCCCTGTTGCGTGTTATGTTTGACCGGTGTCGTCAGCTGCAGATTTCCTTGAACTTGAAGAAATGTATTTTTGCAGTTCCATTTGGCACACTCTTGGGCCACGTGGTGTGCAAGCAAGGGGTCTACGTTGATCCCGCCAAGGTCACGGTCATCGTCCATATGGAGGCCCCCGAGACCGTGAAGCAGTTGTGAGCACTGCTTGGGCACATAGGATACTACAGACGGTTTATTCGCAACTATGCCAAAGTTACGGCCCCTTTGGAGAAACTGTTGCAGAAGTCAGAAGTGTTTCAGTGGACGGCGGAGTGCAGGAAGGCACTTGACACATTGAAAGAGAAGTTGGCGACGGCACCCATACTTGTGCATCATGACTGGGAAAAGCAGTTCCATGTGCATATTGATGCGTCCGGTATTGCACTTGGAGCTGTATTGGCGCAACCCGGGGAGACGACAGTTGACCACCCCGTATACTTCGCCAGCCGTCGGTTATCGAATGCGGAGAAGAATTACACCACGACCGAGCGGGAGGCGTTGGCGATGGTGTACTCCCTCTAGAAGTTCTACCACTATCTTCTGGGCGGCAAATTCACATTCTTCACGGACCATTCTGCATTGAAGTATTTGGTAAATAAGCCCGTGTTTGAAGGAAGAATCTGTCGTTGGCTACTACTTTTCCAGGAATTCACGTTTGAGGTGATTGTCAAGCCTGGCAGGTTGAATGTTGGTCCCGATCATTTCCAGGTTAGAGACGGGAGAGAATGAAGGATCGTTGGATGATCAGTTGCCGGATGCCGACCTCTTCCGGGTCGAAGCAGTACTAGACTACCTAGCTGACATTGCCACTTATCTGACCACGGGATAGTGCCCTCAGGATTACACCCTGCCTCAGAAACGCCACCTGGTTGTCCGGGCGGCCGACTACCAATTGATCGCGGGGCAGCTGTACAAACTAGGCCTTGATGAGGTGTTGCACAGGTGTGTTCTTGACCACAAACGGGAAGCAGTGATGTGGGAATGTCACAGTGGTGTTGCGGGAGGGCATGTGGGTGCGAAACCTACTGCAAGGAAGGTGCTCCAAGATGGCCTGTGGTGGCCGACGGTACATGCTGACTGTAAGGCCTATGTGAAGCGCTGTGATGTTTGCCAGCGGACGGGATGGACCTCGCACCGAGACGAGCTTTCGCTACACCCAGTGCATGTGTTGCATCCATTTGAAAAGTGGGTTGTTGATTTCGTAGGTCCCATCGCCCTGGTCGCCAGACACTCCAAGGCCCGGTACATCATTACCGCCACGAATTACCTCACCCGATGGGCTGAGGTAGCAGCGGTACGAGACTGCTAGGCAGAGACCGCTGCCCGGTTCATTTTTGAACACATCATCAGCCGCTTTGGCTGCCCATGGAGCTTGACCAGCGATCAGGGTACACATTTCATTAATGCCACGGGCAAGTCACTACTGGACACATTTATGATTCAGCATCATAAAAGCAGCCCATACCACCCACAGGCCAATGGCACTGTGGAAGCATTCAACAAGATTATCGAAAAGGGCTTGACTAAAATTTGCAATGCTCAGCGCGACGATTGGGACGAGCGTCTCCCGGTGGCGTTGTGGGCCTACCGGACCACAGTAAAACGTTTGACCAACCAGACACCATTCCAGTTGGTGTATGGCCGGGAAGCTGTGATTCCCACCGAGTTCACTGTACCCAGTCTTCAGATCACAACGTCTCTTCACTTCTCAGAAGAGGAGTCACTTCGGGAACGCCTCCAGGAGCTGCAGGAGCTGGACGAGGTCCGATTCTTGGCGGAATTCCACCAGAAGATTCAGAAGGCCAGGCAGAAAGCATGGCACGACCGCCACATCAAAACCAAAGCCTTCCAAGTTGGCGGCAAAGTTCTCTTATATGATAGCCGGTTCCAGAAATTTCCAGGCAAGCTCCAGATGCACTGGTTGGGACCCTACTTTGTCATCGAGATCCGCGACTCAGAAGCCATTCGGTTGGCACAACTGGATGATACATTTCTCCCTGGGTGGGTGAATGGCGCACGCCTGAAACCCTACCAGGAGTAGGTCCCTTTCACTTTTCATCAATAACTCTTGCAACCGAGAGAACCTGTAGAGTAGCTTAGTGGAATAACTCTCCCACAACTGGGATGAGCATAGGGAGTCTTTTCTGTTCATAGGCAGTCTGTCAAATAACTGGTCAGTTGCGGGTACCTCATCGCAACTGACTGTGGTCGGGGCGAACCAGTCCAGCGTGTCACGGCGCCGTTCCAGCGTGTCGTTCGCATAGGATCCATCCCCGTGCCAGTGTCAGTCCAGGTCATTTCCGTCAGTCCTTTTGTCAGTCCGTAGGATCGCTCAGATTTGCGTCATAAATTACCATAAGTAGACAGTAATCGTACCGTAATCACTTGCCATCACCCGCAGTTCCCTCAGCCATCGCGTCCGCCCATCTTCCCATGACGCCATCAGCAATTTTTAGATTACATACAGGCATGCGATTGATCGCACGATTATCGCAGGCTCGAAGGATAGCAAGAATTAATTGCCGTTATGGAGTCTCATCAACTCCGCTCGTGCCAGGGAATGCCATAAATTGCATGGAGACCACTCGCTCGAGAATGACAGACTAGTTCAATTTGGAAATTGCAGCAACTCCAGAGTAGTTGCAGCCTGAAAGCACACCGCACCCAGAAGGAAAATCCAGAAGAATACTCCAAGTTTACCAGCACCGCGCCAAGATGCCGAGGGCTCTCCTATCCGTCCCTGAACCAGTGTTGGATAGCCGAATCCACCACGTAGAGTCGCTCGTTGACAAGTATGACAATGCAGCATGTATGGACGCCAACCTGTCCGACCCAGCTGAATTCCCCCACCTCCATTGGCAGACCTACATGGAGCATCATTACACGCCAGGCAGCAGCTCCAACATCCGGATGAGACCAGAATTCAGGGGCCTACAACAGTCGTTCTTGATGAATTTGAGGACTCTTCCGGTTTTTGGAACTACGGGACCGGCCCTGCAATGCACCCGGTTCCTCCTCAGTCGGATATAGAACGGGTCCCTGTGACTCAATGAGGAAATTCCAATTCATGCTGAAGACATTCATCGGCTTACAGGGCTATCTCAGAATGGCGCAGATGTCTCCGCTGTCGGCCAGACAACCTCCAAGCGCGCCCGAAAGTCGGGTGACTCAGACCTGTACACCAAGTATGGCACTCGCCGGGGGGGGCAAAGGTGCCAAAATTGATTTGATCAATAAACCAGAAATTCGGTTCGCTTGCTACCTTATCGCTGGCAAGACGATGCGGCACTATACGAAGGGAGAGTGCACCCTGGATACAATCTCCATTGCGGAGCACTGCATCCAGGGCGCCAGGTTGAATTGGTGCTCTTTTGTGCTGAAAGAACTCTTCGCGGCCTGCGAAGAGAACTACAAGCGTACCACTAGTTTCATTTACGGTTACTTGATTTTAGCTTTTGCCATGTGGAAATGGCACCTTCCTCCCGTCCGGATGCCGGCGGAGACGACCGCGAGCCAGCCTCTCGCGATGAAATACACCCCCTGGCAGGTGTCCTCGGACCCCAGCACCAAACAGGTGAACGCGGAAGCGTTTCGGGCGTGGTACGGGTTGATGACAGAGGTGGTGACTAACCAGCAACGGGTGCCCAGGCACCTGTTGGATGAGTATAGTGAGCAGGTGTGGTTTGGGGTCAGCCACAGGCACACTTACCTCCGGCCAACTTGCGTGTCGGACACCACCTTCCACATGGCGCCCCTCAGATTCCAGTTGAATGATGACACTTTCCACCGCGAGGTCTCTGCGTGGCCGGGGGTCAATAAGCACATCCGCGACGGGATCACCCGATATAACTTTGAGCGGATGCTGCCAGCACAACGGCCTGCTGCGACCGGTGCAGCGGGGTTCTCACAGGTTGCGACGGAACCTCCATAGGATGCAGCTGAGACCGCACCGGACCTGCCCGAATCACTGGTCCCCATCGTACAACACCTCAATGCCCAGGTACGATGAATTAACGTGGTAACCCAAGTTGCTTCAAGTGGTGCCCCTTTATTTCCCTCCTTTGCTGAATTTCAGATCGGTCGGTCTCGTGCTCCCTCCAATACCGCCCCTCTCATTTCTCCCATCCCCACCAACCTGTTCACCTCTGCCACCCCTATCATCACACCGATGGGCGAAACGGGCCCAGAACCTGATTCATCAGACCCCCCTCCATCCAAGAGGGCCCGCATTGCTGTCACCGATCCAGTGGTGGATCTTACCAACGATGATCCACCATCCACTCCCCTCCCAGGAACGTTGATCCCAGAGGAACCCCTCATCGATCCGTCAGAGTTCCTCAACATTTGTCTCCCCCATACCTCTTTCACCCCATCCACTGCTCCCTCCACCGGCCGTCCCCCTGCCACCTCCTCCAATCCATCCAACTCGTCGGCCACTGTATCAGATCCTCCCATCCGGGAACTTTTCGGAGGTGACCACGGGGTGGAAGTCACCTCCAGTACTGTAGCTGTGGTACTGCCGGTTGAACCCGTGGCCACACCCCAAGATCCTGCCTCTACTATATCTACCCAGTTGGCAAATGTTGGGGTTGATTCGGCTGACCCTCCCCCAGACCAGACCATGCAGCAAGATCGGCCAGAATCCGATATGGCCACCTCGATGCAGCAGCAGACGTCGGTCCATCCTCCTCAGACCTCAAACCGATCAATGACCAGTGGCCAACCTTCGCAGGAGCGGGTGCCGGAGCAGGGCGCACCCAGCACAACCAATGCAGAACCATGGAGTACAGCACAACTGTACCTACTCATTCAGCGGGCGGCCCTAAAGGCCGAACAGATTCACACAGAGCTGGAGCAGCGGTGTACCGAGCAGCATAACCAGATCACGGCGCTTACTGAACAGCGCAATCAGCTGACTAGGGAGAAGACCTACCTACAGGAACAGGTCACCATTGCTGCTCAGGCGTTCTCTGACTTATGGCCCGCTGCAAGGGCTCATTATGCCCCACTTCCTGCCAATATAGCGGAGGACAGTGTAGCAATCCAGGCTCACCACCTCAGGACTGTTTTCACTGATCTATGCAGAGAGAACCAGGAACTCCAAGCGGCGTTAGCCGCACGGCCTACCCTTCCAGACCCACAGATTGTCCACTCAGAACAGGTGACTGCCAAGCAGACTCAGGCAGTTAGTATGAAGGCGACTCTCCATTCCACTGCGGGCGAGGCTTATGCCCTTCTACGAAGTCTGCAGGAGTGCTCACTCGCTCTCACTGTCAAGACGCAGCCTATCTCTGCCTAGCTGCAACAAATTTCCCATGAAATACAGGAAACCGTGGACCCAGCACGGTTAGATCAGCTCTATGCCCAGGCGGACGAGCTTGAAATTCAAATGCAACAGACTGAGGCTGACTCGGCAGCGGCCAAACAAGTCATTCGGGAAATTCGTCCGCCCATCCGAGCCCGTGCCGACTCCATACAACAACTGGATGCCAAGGCCGAAGCCCAGCTTGCCACGCTGTTCGGGGCTGTCTCGACGACTATAGACAAGGCCGCCGCCACCTGGATCTCTAAAGAAGCCGACTTGCTTATGCAGGGATGGCAGCAAGCGGTGGCGGACTTCACCGAGCTTAGAGATACAACGCTCGGCAGGGTCCCGGAGTTGGGGCCCTTGTTTGAACAACCGCTTGGCGGAGCACAGCAGGAAAGGGCACGAGGTGAAGGCACAGTAGAACAGAGCACGGGAGCCAGCGGGGCAATGGAAGTGGAGACTGTTATTTGTGATTGAATCGAGGACGAGTCAAGGAATTGTGGTCGGGGCCTGTTGGGGCCCTTGTTTTTGTTTAGTTTTGAAATCTTGGCTAAGACATTTTGAATTTTGACCCTTTTTTGAGTTGCGGTATGAATACACATGGCAACCGCGACCGCGCCGCAACTACCAGAAGTTTCGGAGCTATCAAGGTGGTGCGGAAGCATGCGATAGCTGGAGATAGAATAGGGACAAGTGCAGATGAAGGAAACACACAGCAGAAGACAGAAAGGGGAACACGAAGATAACAGGAGAGAAGCCGGGAGAAGCTGAAGTAAAGCCACAGAGGAACTGATAGTCGCAAGAGCAGGTGAATAAATAACAGTCACCCGACTGAAACAAAGAGGATGTTGAAGAGGTTGCGAGGCTCGAGACAGGGAAAGACGCACAGAGAAGCTGTGGAGGAATCATGCATGTCCCTCCTATGACTCCTTATCTTCTCTATTCTACCTTTCTGTTCCGAAATCCATCTGTATCATATTTGTAAGCTATCGGTGAGAATGCCATGTAATCATGTGTTTGGCCAAGAGATTAATACAATGGAAGGTTGCTGTCTCAATACGATGTTTATGTGCTTGTAATGTGTTTATGCTGGTTTAAAATTTTTATTTACAAATATCTGAATGCTTATTAAGTGATCTCACGTATATAACTATGGATATGTAATGGATGCACTGTCCTTCATTATTTACGGGTTTGTTCCTTGCCATTGGTCTCATCCCCTTCTGCATGTGGTTGCGGCACGCCTCGGGTGAGACGCACTGCTCTCCAGAGCAAGGTGAAAATGCCGGCGTGTTCCTAGACTACACCGGACCCCTTTGTTGGCCACAACTCTTGAACCTGGGTCTTGTCCGCGAGACCTGACTTCTTGCCAACAAGTTGAATGATACCAGAAGAAAGTATTCCTCTTATGAGAAGGAATTCTATGCAATTGTTCAGGCACTGAAGAAGTGGAGACATTATTTGATGTCCAGGGAATTTGTGTTATATTCTGACAATCATGCTTTGCAATATATTGTACAGCAGCCCAAGTTGAAACATAAGCATGCTAAATGGGTTGATTATCTCCAAGGTTTTAATTTTGTTTTGAAAAATATAAGTGGCCAAGCCAACAAAGTAGCTGATGCTTTGAGTAGGAGACACTTGCTTGTTCAAGAAAATAATTTTGAGGTTGTAGGATTTGATTTTCTCAAGGAATTGCATAAAATAGATCCTGATTTTAAATATGCATTTGAGGCATGTAGTAACTCTATTTTAATAGACAAAAGCCAGTGGCTAGACTATTTTCTGCAGGAAGACTTGTTATTCAGAAAGAACCAACTATGTGTACCAAAATGTTCCATGAGAGAAAATTTGATCAAAGAGAAGCATAGTGGTGGACTTGCTGGACACTTTGGTACTGATAAGACTTATGAGCAGCTGAGTCACTTCTATTACTGGCCCAAGATGAGAGCAGAAGTGGACAAGTTTGTGAAGAATTGCAAAATCTGTCAGTATGCTAAAGGAAGGAGCCAGAATGCAGGATTGTACACTCCCTTGCCTATTCTAGACAGGCCTTGGGACATGGTGAGTATGGATTTTGTTCTAGGATTTCCCAAGACTCAGAGAGGGAATGATGCAGTCTTTGTTGTGGTGGACAGATTCTTCAAAATGGCACATTTTATTCCATGTTATAAAACTAGTGATGCCACCCATGTTGCTAACTTGTTTTTCAAAGAAGTTGTTAGATTGCATGGGTTACCTAGGAGCATTGTTTCAGACAGAGACACCAGATTTGTGGGGCACTTTTGGAGGACACTGTGGAAGAAACTTGGCACCAAATTGAGTTTCAGCTCAGCTTATCACCCCCAGACTGATGGACAAACTGAGGTAGTGAATAGGAGTCTGGGAAATTTATAGAGAAGTCTTGCAAGAGAGCATCCCAAACAGTGGGATCATATTTTTCCCCAGGCAGAATATGCATATAATGACTCAACAAACAGGAGCACAGGGCAGAGTCCATTTCATATTTTTTATGGAATGCATCCCAGAGGAATATCAGAATTAAGAAATCTGGGAAGAGAAGAACTGAGAAGTGCAGATGGTGAGGAATTTGCTTCAGAGATCCAGGCCATACATGAACAAGTGAAACAAAAATTACAAGGCGGCAACATCAAATACAAAAACAGAGCAGACTTGAGCAGAAAAGAAGTTCATTTTGAAGTAGGAGATCAGTTTTTGGCACACTTGAGAAAGGAGAGGTTCCCAACGAAGCAGTATAATAAACTGAAGTTCAAAAAGATTAGGCCATGCAAGATACTTAGGAGGTTTTCTACAAATGCTTATGAGATTGAATTGCCACCTAATGTTGGAATATCTCCTATTTTTAATGTTGCAGATTTGTACAAGTATGAAGATGAAGGTGCAGAAGCAAGATTAGCAGACAAGGAACAGATTGAGTGGAAAGAGCAGCTACCTCCAGCACAGCCATTGCAACCCGAGAAGATATTGGACAAGAAAGTGTTCAGAAGGACCAGAGGATGAGATTACTTTCAGTACTTGATCAAATGGAGGGACAAGCCAGAAGAAGATGCCACTTGGATGACTCAAGAAATGTTGCAGAAGATAGGCAGATCAGTGGACGAGCTCATGGACAGGAGCCCATGAAGAAGATTTCCATCAGGAGTCTGATGCAGGGGCATTAGACCCTAGCCAACAATGTAGGAAGTTTTGTCCACATGTTGTGGCTAGTAGGGTTCTAAACATCTTAATTTTAACAACTAGGTGTCAATACCTTAGCTGATTGTATTATTTAGATTAATTAGAGTCATAGGAAGTCAAATAGCTTAGTTTGTCTAGCTGTCATATTTCAGTTAATTGAATTATTGTAATTAGACTGTTGATTTTCCAAAACGGTCCTCACTGAGGAACCGAAGAGTCACTCTGTAATGTATATAATTATATCCTTTGGATGTAGAAAGGAGGAGAGAGCAGAGATTCCGCAATAAAACTTTGTGCATTGCCGATTACTTCCAATTGAATGAATCTCAGTCTTGTTGGTTGTCTAATTGTCTTGAAATGTTAATTGTGTGAAGATTCGTTTGATTATGAGGAAATTGTGTGTTAGGAATTCCGTTCCCTATCTTGAATTCCTATGAATCGTTGGATAACCCGGTGAAATTATCTTGACGCAGGCGAGGTCTCTACGTGAAATCGTGGCCATTTACCTCTTTCTTATGATAACAAAAGTTTCTCTTTGTTTACAAAATAAGTACATTTGTTTATTGATAATTATAATTCCTAACTCGAGTCGAAGACCTGAGCAAGGCGGATGAAGAATAACGCAACTGACCAGTAACCTTGGTAAGACACTGTAGCAAAACCGCGGCTGATTTACAAAAGTGGATTGCCCCATTTCGCACCGCTTTTGGTGTGGAGGTGGTATTTTCTGAATTGGAGTGATTCCATACAGGAATCGACACATGGCAAGGGACCCGTTTCAAAACTGCTCGCTAAAACGCGCCATCGCACGTTAACCCTCGGACCAAGACGCCGCGCGATATGCATACAAGCCGTCGATCTGGAGTGTCACCATAGGACGACGGATG
This sequence comes from Pinus albicaulis, assembly GCA_034641835.2. NCBI lineage: Eukaryota > Viridiplantae > Streptophyta > Pinopsida > Pinales > Pinaceae > Pinus > Pinus albicaulis. The sequence continues at coordinate 1,256,308,057 of CM076575.1, read as the reverse complement.
CTTCACGAAGATGTGCGAAGTTTAATAAAAGAGCCCAGTTGATAAACCAAGTATGGCGCGCTTTTAATTGGATCGTCGGTACATAGGCGGGACCCAGAGCCACGGGTTATTATAAAGTCGTTTGTTTATAAATGTTGGTTTATTAATACAAAGTCAGAGATATAACCAAAGACCTATTCAAAAGAAATATATATTCAAAAAGGAGGGGGGGGCTCAATATAAGTTCGGCTATATAATAGCGAAAGTCGTGAATATTGTTTATTTATCAATTTCTCTGAAATTGACAAATAAAACCGAGGAAGTAAAATCAGAGAAGACCACGTGAAGCAAAGAACGGGTATCAGAGGAGAACGCTGACAGAGCGAGAGAGCCACACTAGCTCTCCTTAGGGGTTGACTTTCAGTTGTTGTTGCGTCATCCACCAATGCTTTAAACTCACATAAATTTGAGAATGTTTCACTCTTCTTATGCATGAATAAGATCCGCATCCAACGAGTACTCCCGCTCGAAATTTGAGTAAAAATTTTGGGAGATAAGTTTAAAATACGAGTTGAAAAAGTAGTTTTATTATTTTATTATTTTTTAATATTTTTACTTTTTTACTCCAAAAATGGTGAATCATCCATTATGGATGAAATCATCATCTTGAATCCTATTGGTTGTTATAAAGTTTATTTTTGTTGTACATTTTTCTTATGAGGCCCATTTTAGACCTCAAAATTCCCCTAATGCATAACATCCTTCAACAAGAATGAATTACTGGAATCCCTCTCAAAGTTAATGGTCCCAATGCTGGTCGCACTGTATTGACCATTGTCACCCATCTCTATATGCATTTGAAGGTCCTTCTCCTCCAAGTCACTAAACAGCTCTTTGTCTCCCGTCACATGGAAAGACGCACCAATATCAAGATACCACACCGATCCCATATAGCTTGAAACCAAGTATGCGATCAAAGAGAAATAAAGTTCAAATTTTGAGGCTAAGGCCTCTCCAGCTGCAGCTCCAACAACCTTCTTATTCTTCTTCTTATGTGGGTAGTTAGTGGCGAAATTCTCATGTTCGTGACAGTGAAAACACTTCGCCTTGGAAAAATCCTTCTTCTTGCCTTTAGCTTTGGATTTTGAAGGAAATTTCTTCCCCTTCCCTTTCCTTGGTTTGGTAGCCAAAGCGAAATTCTCTTCATCTTCATTCTTTGATGAAGAGCCATCCCTGGTACCTCGCCTTATCTCCTCCTGCAAAAGATCCAACCAAAGTCGCTCCCATCTCAACAGTTTCTCTCGTCCATTGACAGAGTCTTCATAGCTATGCCAACTCTTCAGAAGCCCAAGGAGAGCCAAGCTCACCAAGTCTTCATCATCAACAGTAATCCCCACACTTCCTAGTTCATCTCTACAATGGACAAACTTCGTGAGATATTTTGGAATATTGTCGCCCTTCTCCATTTTTATTTTTCTGAGCTTATCTTTCAGCACCAACTTCCTCTGGTCGTTGCTGCTTTGGAATAAATTTTTCAAAGCCTTCCATAGTAATAATGGAGTGGCTTTCCTATGAAGGCTGGACACAATATGGTCCTTCACACCTTCCAACAGAATTCTTCTTGTCTTTGCTATCTTCTTTTGCCATGCGTCAAGTAATGCAGCATCACTAGATCTCGGCTTAGGAACATCGCTATTGATGAAATCCTTCAGTCCATTATCCTTTAGCACCACCTCCATCCTATCCTTCCAGGCTATGTAATTAGAGCTCCCATTAAGGGCATACTCCAATCACAACCCATTGAAAGACATTTCAATGTATACTTAATTGTCGCACCAAGAATTTTTTGCAGTAAATTTGAATTTCCACCAACACAAACTCAAAAATTATTCACAATTGAAATCTTCAAGAATTAACACTACTCTGATACCATGTAGAAATTATATACACTAAGCATGCATACATCCAGATTCCCCTGATCTAACAATATTTAACTTCTTGCAAAATACAGAATCATTCCACTGTTAATATTTTGCAGAAAAATTAATTGCAAACACATGTGAAGCATAAATAAAAACAATTGCACATAACGCAGTTGTTTTAATGGGAAAGCCTAAAGCTAAAAACCACAGCTATCATATATTATGTCTCATGGATATCATTTAAATATCTCATACAAATATTAGTACATCAAGCTCTCAATACAATCAATCGTCACACACTAATCAGAAGAAATCTGCAAATCCATGAACCGATTTCTTGCCACCTACTAGCCTTCCTCCATTGCGCAATCCCTGCTAAAGAATATCTTTGAATGAATTCGAATTACGCTTGCCTTGACTGTGAAATTCTCATTGGAAACTCCAATGTGTGTTTGGTGCAATCAATGCATCACTATAGTCACAACAGATAGTCCATCTTTCCCTTTCACCTATCTCTCCACTGGGTCTCCACTGGAACTGACATGCATTATAGTTAACTGCTATATTTTTTAGTTGATTAATGAGTTATTATTTATGAATTAATTAACTAATTAATTCACTCCACTCTCACTACCGCATCATTCAGTTAGACTAGATACAACTAGCTCAACTGAGTCTAACTCACTTTAACTAAGTTAAACTGAATACAACTCCATGAAATACTCTTCCAACTCTGTCATAACTTTTCCACTTTATTTATAACTGAGTCCTCCATGCATGAACCACGAGTAAACCCTAGGAATTGCGTAATTCCTTCAGCCCACTGATTTGACAAATCTGTGCACTGAAATTAAGTGCTCCAAGAGAAAAACTTGTTGTTTATTGTCGGATTATTATTAAGAGCTAATAATAATCGACACTTCTATTTTTAGATCGATGATATATAAATAGACTTCGACCAATATTCTAAAAATAAAAATATAATCTATTTTTCCAACTTGACCAACCATCCACAAATAGCATCCCGAAACTTCTGAAATATGATCACCATGTCTAAAAATAGACTTGTGCTAAAAATAGCCTGTGGGCCCACTTAGTGAAGGGAATATTTTCACTACGCTCATCATCTTGTTGAATCTCAACACCCTAGATATATTTAGCACTTGATAAAAGCTATACAAACCATCAAAAGTCTATTATTGAGATGGAAGTTAAGGTTTGTGATCAAGTTGTTTCCATTTTGATTGATCTTGGATCTAATTATAGCTATGTTAGTCATGACCTAGTGAATCAATGTTGTTTGAATTAAGAAGTGCATGCATAATCTTGGTTGGTGCAGTTAGATATAGGGACCAAGAGAAGAGTTCATCATTGGGTGAGATATTATGCGTTTTAGCTTAATGGCATGCCTACATCAACACATATAAATGTGCTTCCTTTGGGTTCACATAACATGCTTTTGGGCATGGAATGGATTTTTATTCACAAGACTAAGGTAGATTTCTATGAGAAGGCCATTGAGTTCCTGAATGATGATGGAGAAAAGAGAGTCTTGTAGGGAAAGAAGAAGCCTACATCAATGATAATGGTTACAAATATGTAGGGTAAGTGTAGTTTTATGAAAGGGTGTGTGTTGTTTACAATTCATGTTTCCAGTGACAAAACGAAGGATGTTGAGGATGATAAAGTCTTAAGGAAGTATCCTGTCTTATAGCAATTTCAGGATGTGTTTTCTTCAGATATCCCAGCTAAGTTGACTCCTCATAAAGAGGTGTGTTTCTCTATTGTGTTGGTACTGGAAGCAACATCAACATCTAAGGAACTGTACAAGATGATCACTCTGGAGTTGGTAGAACTGAAGTTGCAGCTTAAATATATGCTTGATAATGGGTACATAAGGAAAATTATGTCGCCTTGGGGTGAACTTTTGTTGCTTTTAAAGAAGAAGGGTGGTACTCTTAGATTATGCATTTATTACAAGAAGTTGAACAAGGTGACTACCAAGAACAAGTACCCATTGTCTCATATTGGAAATTTTTTAATCAACTGAAGGGAGAAACAATATTTTCAAAGATTGGTATGATATTAGGATATCATCATGTGAGCATCAAAGAAGAAGACAAATACAAGACTGCATTTCATACAAGGTATGGACACTATGAGCTTGTGGTGGTTCCTTTTGGTCTTACCAATGCCTCAACTACCTTCATGTGTTTGATGAACAATGTGTTGTGCCATTACCTAGATAAGTTTGTGATAATATTTGTTGATGATATATTGGTATATTCAAAGAATGAGGAGAAGCATGCAGGAACCTAGTAGAAGTGTTGAGATTATTGTGAGAGCATAAGTTGTATTCCAAACTCAACAAGTGCAGTTTCTTTCAGACTTAGATTCATTACTTGAGACATGTTGTTTCCCAGGAAGGGATATCATTGGATCAAAAAAATATTTAGGCTATCATGGAGTGGTCAACTCCGAATAATGTAGATGATGTCAGATCATTCATGGGACTAGCAGGTTATTACAAGAGTTTCATGAAGAACTTCTCCAAGATTGTCTATCTTATCACATGTTTTCATAGAAAAGGAAATAAGTTTGAATGGATTGTTAAGTGTGTAGCTAGTTTTGAATAGTTGAATCAATCACTTACCAATGCTCTAGTTTTGAAGATTGCATATCCTGATAAGGAGTTTGTGGTTTGTACAAATGCTTGCAAGGAAGGAATTGGTCGAGTCTTGATGCAAGAAGTACATGTGGTTGGCTATGAATCAAGAAAGCTAAATTAGAATGAGCAAAACTATGTGAATCATGATATTGAGTTGGAAGTGATCATTCATGCATTGGGGACGTGGAGACATTATTTCCTTAGTAGGAGGTTCGCCTTGATGAGTGATCATAGTGGACTGAGGTATTTGGTTTACAAACCCAATCGGAATGTAAGGAAAGCTAGATGGTTGGCTACTTTCAGTGAGTTTGATTTTCAAATCAGGTACATCAAGGGTAAGGAGAATAGCGTTGCAGATACTCTCAGTAGGAGAGTACATGTGACTCATATTTCAATTGTGAGCTCTTATGGGATAGATTTACAAGAGTGGATCTTATAGGCAGGGAAACATGATGATAAGTATCAAACACTGAAGTAGATATTGGAACAATATGGTGAGGGTGATCAAGATGAAGAGCATCACCTCACAACAGATGGATTGGTCATATTCAAGAGCAAGATTTATGTGCCAGATAGTAGCGAGTTGAAGAATATTATTTTGAGAGTTTCATGTCAAGCTGCTATTTAGGCCACCTAGGATACGACAAGACTTTGATAACTATCAATAATTTCTATTATTGGCCAAATATGAAGAAATAGGCGGTTGAGTTTGTTGCAAGGTGTTAGCACTCCACCAGTTCTCTGAAGGCTAAAAAGGAGAGTGAAAAAGGTAACCACATACCACTTTAACCCAGTAGCTAGCCCTGCTAGCCTGAGAGGGCTCTCTCAATTAGATCACATCCAATTGACTAGAGTATAAAGGATATTATGCTAGGTATGTGGATTCAGGTTTGTTTGATTTTATTGTTTTTGTGCTAGATGGTGGTTTAGGTCTAGGAGTATTAAGTTAGGGCTCTGAAAATCATATTTGTAGAGATGTAATGGGGAAAGGTAGGCAAATAATTTAGCACTTGAAAGGTATCTTTGTGCATAGGGTAGATTTATAGGGTTTCAAAATGAGCATGAATATCATGAATTTTCTTATATCAGAAGAAAATGAAAAAAAATGTGAAAGCTTCTCCAAAACAGAGCATTAAATCAATGAATTTTGTTTATCACCATAGAAAACAAACATATGTAGCATGGAAAGGGAAATGGAAGGTACAATACATTCAAACATATGATCACGGAAGAAGAAACATTTCTAAATCACATACCACATGAATCCCACCACAATAGTTTCAAATTATGTCTATTAGTTCCTACCAAATTCACAAATACACTAGTGTCCAAGGCTCTTTTCCACAACATCCAACCTTTGAAATTGATTAAAAAGTACCTCATATATCCACTGAGGTAGAAATCCTCCCTTGGAGGTCCAATTTCTAACAATAAATTCCAAATGCATGCACTTATCCAAAGTCTGCTACACATTAGGGAGGTTACTCAACCAATTCCTCCTTTTCCCAAAGATCATAAGACATTTCCTCAAAGAATTAAATGAATGATAAGAAAAATAATTAACCCTATATTAAAAATTTACATTGATCTACTACTACCCCTTGACTTTTACAAAATTCAAACTGAAAATTGACAAAAATTACATAGTGAAAATTTCATAAAAATTATCAGAAATTGCAGAAGCAAAATGAGTTGTTTGAGGCCATTTTTTAGGTGCCTTTCAGAAGTCCAAATTGAAATATAATAAATGTTATAGAAATATGGGATATTGTAGATGTATTTTAAGTATTTTAGCATCCAAAATGACCCATTTTTTACTGATATATGGCCATTTTCCTAAGGTGTCTCCTTGTGCACAACGAAAGTAAAAAAGAGGGGTGGAATGTTGATTTTTGACCTCTTTTCTTAATTTTTCTCAAAATTTGAGCACTAAATAAAAAAATATGAGTAAATGGACTTTGAGAGGAGGCCATTATATTTCTAAAAATTTCAACCATTTTCCTTTTGGAGGTCTGAGGAATAAGTGCAACGTGAGTTCCCTGCGCTTCTGAACTTAGTCAAATTTCTGAATTTTTCAAAATTGCACCAAATTTCACCAAAATACAAAAAATTCTCCAAATATTCTCAAAATTGGTCCAGAAGTGCCATATGAGGTGTATTATACTATCATGGATGCACCAAAAAGTAAATCCAACTTACCCTTCTCCTCATGGCTGTTTAAGGTTTCCTTTAGTTTGGCTTGTAGTTGTTTGACCTTGACATTACAAATTTGATTTAGGGCATAGTAATGATAAACCATGTGCTTATGAATCTTGTTATCCCTATTTTCCTTGTCAAGGAGCTTCTCCAAGTGGATGTTGAATTTCTCAAACCAAAACTCCTTGTTCTCATTGATTTCATTAGCAATCCTGTCTTCAAAACTAAGCACTTCATCTTTAGGGTTTTGCTCTTTTTCCTTATGCAATGTTATTTTGAGACCCATGGTCCTTGGCCTCTTTCTTCTTACCTACTGCTGATGCTCATCATGCTCTTCTATTTCAGCCACTTCTTTTCCTTTCTCATCATGATTTCTTGCCTCAAACTGGATTTTCTCCAATGACAACTGTTTTGGCTTCAGCTGATGGTTTTCTTGTTCTAAGAAGGAAATGATGAAGTTTTCCCTTGCCAAGTTGTCTTGGAGTTGTTTGATCTATGCATCCTTGTCTTTGATAACCCTCTCTAGGTTTTCAGGCTCATCAATAGCCTCCAATTCTACTAGATCAAAACCATGCTCTTCCTCATTATGCATAGATGTGTCATGGTGTATTGATGTTCCCTACTTTGCTGGCGTGGGCTTGCCTCTTACTCAATTTGAGGAGAAAACACAAGCCTTATGCCCCTCTGATATGTATGAGTGACCTCAGGCCTAGGTCTCTTTTTCATTGATTCTTTGGGTAATTGAGTTTCCACCTTGCTTTATGAACCCACCTCTTGCATAGTATGTGACATGGTCTGCTACTGACTTGGTGTAGTAGTTTGCAAAGCTGCCTTAATGAAGGAATCACATGTCATGTTATTTTTTGCCAACTGATGGAGAATTATGACATTTATCACACTAGCATGGAAAATACTAGGATAGTTCTCTTTGCCTTTCACTTGCACCTTTTCAGACATCTTGATCACACTCCTATACAATAAATTGCACAAATTGAGAGACTTAACAGTTGTGAAGTGCATGAGAATTCTTATGTGGTATTGATACAACCTTGAAAACCTACCCTCACATGTGAAAAATTTAATGACAACCTTAATTAATGGTGCATATCTCTCCAGCAACTATCTAAATGGTAAAACATGTGAATGAAATCCTTTGTACTGTGATTTCAAGTAGGGTTTGTACTCCTCAAGGTCTAAGTTCATGCCTTTGGACCAATACTCACTATTATTTGGTATTCCTTTAGCATGAGATATGGAATCTACTAGAAATATGAAATCAATCCCTACAATGGTGGCATTTTCTCCTTTAAAAGTGGTGGAAAACATATCTGCGAGTTGCTCATGAAAACCTACCTCCTGCACCTTTTGACAAAACCCTAAACAATTGACATCTTCAAAACACTTTTTCATGAATGAAAAGGAAGTGATTTCATTGTAGTTGGAGGTCTCAAACCTCAATATCTTTCCCCCTATTTTATACTTCCTTTCTCTGATGGTGATAAATCAATTTCCATGATGAAACCCTAGATGATAGTAGGGAAAAATAGGGAAAGATGAGTAAAGGGATAAAATGAGAAAGAATTTAGGGAAGGGAGATGGGCAGGGGTCTTAGGGATATTTAGGGAGTAAAATGGAATGAAATGAGTGAGGGAAATGGGCTATGAAATTAAAACATGGTCCTAGTTAGGAAAACTGCCCAAATTGGCAGAATTGAGCTAGGGTTTATAGGGAAAGCGATGGAAATGAAGGGAAATGGCTATGTAGTGGATGGAAGTGATATATCAACTGCAAAAAGAGGTGTAGGAGCAAGAAAAATAGGGTTTGGTGTAGCAATTTATAATTTGGGAAGAAAAACCCATGAATTCCAAGTAAACCCTAGGAGGATAAGATTTTCATTAAATTATCATGATATAATAGTGCTAGGGGGGTATGAAAGGCTAACTTACCTTGGAAAATTTTTAAAGACTGAAATGGCTAAAGAGAAGCCTTTAAAAATAAATTTGACAGCTAAAAAATTACTTCTGCAAGACTCTTCCCCATGCGCAGTGAAGGCCTCCTGTGCGCAGCAGAGTCTTTGTATGTGCAACGAGCTACTCTAGAAGCACAACACGATCTCTACATACGCAGTGAGGTCAATTTTTTCGAGTGATAGGTAAAAAACATGATTTTCTTGCCAAAGTGAGATAATAGCTCAATGATAAGAGAACATAAGAGTGCAAATGAGTCTCCTTTATGTCTTTTTGGCCTTTTTATAAACATGAAGTGACTCCTTTTGAGTGAGGATCGACCCCACATGTCTTTTCCAAGCATGAATTTCATGTTTTTAACTTTGTAACCTTGGACATTTTGTAACCTTGAACTTTTGTAGCTTATTTGGAACCTTGAATCTCTTTGAAACCTTGAACTGCAGCTTTAGGAACATGAAGTACTTATTATATATAGAAACATAAAATTACATTTTGAATTCAAACTTTATGGAAGAAACTTGCCTATTACCACTCCTCCAATTACCAAATTTTATGCATGAAATGACAGTTTTGGTGACATTGAAATGCTAATGAACTAATGGAAACATTGAACTGAATGAAATCATGGTGGTGATGACTGAAATGATGATGATAATCTCTAAATGATGATACAATCGGCTGAGTGATGACATGAACCAGCATGTGAAAATTTTGGAAGGAGTGGAAAATAGTCCTAGACCTAATACCTAGTGACCAAATTTTTATTTCAAAACCTAATGAAATGACAAAAATTTGATTATGAGACCCTAACAGGACATGAATAGACCATTTTATCACTAGTGACAGGCTGTAAATACTGACACTAACACAAGGTGCTTACAATGTCAATAGGTAAAATCTGAACGCAAGCATACAGTTGGTTTGTTGCAACTTATTTCGATTACATAATGGAATTGGGAGGTAATTTCCATGGAATTAATTACAAGTTTTCCTATGACATCTAGACAACATGACTCCATCATGGTTGTGGTTGATAGGTTGATCAAGGTAGGTAACTTCATTGCAGTAAAGTATACTAATTCAGCTAGTGAAGTAGCTCATATATTCATTAGGAAGATAGTGAGGTTGTGTGGAATTTACAAGAATATTATATTGGATAAAGATGTAAAGTTTAATTCCAGGTTTTGGAAGGATTTGTTTTCAAGCTTGGGGAAAAAGTTAGCTTTCAGTACAAATTATCATCCACAAACAAATAGACACACAAAGAGGGTTAACAAGATCCTTGAGGATATGTTGAGGATGTATGCCATGCATCAACATAGGAAGTGAGAGGAATATCTTCCACTATTGGACTTTTCTTATATCAATGGGTATTAGGAATCCTTGAAGATGAGTCTATTTGAGTCTCACTACAGGAAGAGTTTTAATAATCCCATCAGGTGGAGAGATCCAGTGAACAGGTTGTTGATTGGACTAGATATGTTGGTAGTGGTGGAGTAGGAGATGTGTGTTATTAAAAGGAATTTAAAGGCATCATAGGACATAAAAATAGAGCATTATAGGAGTTTTAGGTTGGGAAACATGTGTACTTGTGCATCATTCCCCAAGAAGAGCTCCTTGATGATTGGGTCATGTGCCAAGCTAACACTTTAATATTGTGGGCATTTTGAGATCCTTAAGAGGATTGGACCAGTGGCATATATACTTACTCTTCTTCCATCGGTGAAAATCCATGATGTTTTCCATCTTTCATTGCTTAAGATATATGTACAAGATGTTGACAATGTGATTGATTTGTCTGTATTGCAGGTGGAACGAGAGGGAGAGTTCCAACCAAATCCATAATGGATATTGCAACGGAAAAAACTCATGCTCTAGAACTGAGCAATAGATAAAGTTAAAGTGCAGTAGAAGCATTTTGGTCCTGATAAAGCTATATGGGAGATGGCTGATCATATGCGGACATGATATCCTTATTTATTTGATGGTTGAAGCAATTGATTTTTTGGTATATATATATATATATATATATATATATATATATATATATATAACTCCAATAAGTAGCATGTTTTGTTTCCAGCAGTTTTCTTATCATAAGTTTCATAGAACACCAAGGATGGCATTCCCCCAAGGGGGAGGGGTATGTAACAACCCCGGGTTAATTTTCCATGTAAATGGAAGGACATTATAAAGGAAAAAATAAGACCAAGGTTATGTGACACATATTCCAAGCTCAATGGAAGGGAAAAACATCACATTGGGCATCACTTGTGGTTAATTAATGGATATGGAAATTGGAATTCACATTAGCAAAGGAAAAAGGAAATAAATGGAAATTAATTCAAGAAATAAAGGAAAATAAGAGAATAGGAAGATTAAGAGACAAGAATATGCACGCAAGGGAAATTAAATAGAAAATAAAGGAAATGGAATAAAAGAGGAAAATGAAATGAAGAGACACCAAAAGTCAATGATAAAAATGCATCCGAGAAAAATTTCACAACTTTTGATCAAATTTTAACTTTGACAAGTTCAATTTTTCTAAGGAAGAAATCGAACTCCAAGAGGGAGAACAAGCAAGGAAATAAATAGAGCACTTGAACACAAGCAAGCAAGAGGCAAACAAGAAGAAAAGGACACACAAACAAAATCAAAGGAGTGAAAGGAGAAGAGTGGAAGATCAGCTACATGAGGAAATTTTGTAGGTAACATGCTTCATGTGTGATCTACTTGCTAGGATCTGAATTCATAGTGCATGAATTTGGTTTACATGGTTACTTTGCTATCATTGGTATGGGATTTTCCTAGATTTCCAGTGGTTACAACCTTGTCTTATCATTTCCTATATATCCATGGTGTGATGGGATTCATTCTTGGTCAAACTTTGGATTGTTGAAAGATTTCAGATCCGGATCAGGTGGTCTTAGGAAAATCCCAAGGTTTGGGGGTGGAGAAGGTTTTTTCTGGGAATGCCTTGATAGGTGGATATATGCAAATTCCTTTGGGTATAGTGAAGAAATTCTGAGGCATCTAAGCTTTCATTGGTTTGGTGATTTCTGGACCAGTTTAGGTGAAATTAATGTGGTTGAGGGTTGAGGTGGTTTAACATTTGGATGCCCTCGTTGGTTTTGTTTTGGTTTATCCCATGAGATCCCAAATTCATGCTTAGAATATGGCACATGGGTGATTGGTTGAAATATATATTTGGTTCAACCAAATATATGGTTAGGTGGTACTTGGAAGTCCCTGAATTGGTTGGCTTTATGGATATGTCATCATGTGTTATTTCTTATTGAGATCAATGAGCACATGTATTGGTTATTGTGCTAATTTTATGACTGGTTTGTCATGGCTTCATTCTGGTTAAATATTGTTTATAGGAATGGTTAAATTATGTGCTCTTGTTTATTATTTGATAATTTAATGAATGGTCAAATGAATGCATGAGATAACAAGTGTTTGATGCACCTAGCTTGAGAGGGCAGTGAGCCTTATTGATGATTCTATTGTGAAATTAATGAGAAAATGAACATATATGCATTCATGACCTGTAGCTTATAGGTTTACCATATGTTTTTCTAAATGTTTATCATGTATTTGGAATGTTTGGGCAATATTTGAGCTTAAGTATAGGTTATGCATAATTGTGATCATCTTAGACTTGATTCTAGAAAGTTCTGGGTAGTGGCCTGCATGATAGCCTTGAAATTGTGGCACTGAATCCGGGGCTGCAGGAAAATGTCTAGGGAATTTTGGTTGTAGCCGCATGGAAGGTGCCTTATGCATGCATTTGGAACCTTATGGACACATAGAAGGCTTGGCATGTGTGAAATTGGGCTGTGAAGTGGGGTCAAAAGGTAGTTCCACTCCAATAAAATATGAGCAGTGGATGTTGTTTGACATCTGGGTGATCAAGTGGTCTTGGAGGTTGCCTTGAATTTTAAAGGTAGCAAGCCCCACTTCTATAACTGGAACTTGGTTTTTGGGTCATGTCACAGTAACTCTCAACTCATGTTTACCCTGGAGAGCTTGTAAAATCGGGTAAATTTGGGGTGGGGTGTTACACCAACTTATAGGAGACACTAATCCATAATAATGAAAATAATTTAAGGCACTAACCTACTTCACTGACTCTTATTGCTACTTCTACCTTGATTAAGTCTATTAGCTACTTTTTCATTCACCTGGTCTGCTTTCTACTTTTGCCTTCACTAGGTCTGCTTGCTTATTCTACCTTCACAAGGTCATCCTCTCCCAAAACTTATTTTTTTATTCTTTCCAAGAAATAAATTTTACAACATGTCGTATACAATTCTGAAAATGTTATTCTAAATTTTTTACCTAATGCATTTCTATATGTCTCCTCATTTCTATGAATTTTTTAGTCTGAAAATTCCTAGAACATAAGTTATAGAAAAAAATGCAAAACTGATCTATTTGAAGTTGATTTCATTACTGCTCAGAAACCATAACTTCCTCAGAGGATATCTTTGAATTATAGAAAACCAAGGTCTAAAATTTTTACCATAATTACTAATAAATAACTCCTCTATCTACTCCAAATTTCACATTATGAAACAACTCAAAGAAATTTATAACAAAATTTCCAAGTTAACTAGTTTGAAGCATATTTAGGGAGTATTTAGGAACTCTAAATTCCTTGAAGCATATATATGAAATTAGTAAAAAGTACCTATAAATCTCTTCTCCACTTCCTCCATATTTCATAGTCTAAAACATACCATAAATAAATTTATAACAAAAATTACAAGCTCGCTTGCTTGAAGCATATTTCTGGAGCATTCAAAAACCCTAATTTATTCGAAGAATATCTAAGAAATTATAGAAAAATGAAAGTTTAAAATTTATACCATATGTTCAAAAAGACATCCCCTATGTCTACTTCAACTTTCATGTTCTGAAATATACCAATTTTTTTTTATAGCAAATATTCCCAGCTAACCTATTTGAAGCATATTTCATGAGAATTTAAGAACTATAACTTCCCCATAGAATATCTCCAAAATTACAATGATACAAACATTGAAATTTATAACATAGGTAAAATAATATCTCCCTTATATGTATTCCATGTTTCACAATATAAAAAACCACAGAAGTAAATATACAGTGAAAATTCCAAGATGACTTTTTCACTCCACAAATAACATTTTTGTTCCACCTTTAATACCTCAAGATTATTTCCCAGTTTTTTTTGCACAACTCTAAATAATTATTGCTTGGATAGTATTGAAATGCACACACCTATTGTTTATTTATAGTGCTTCTACATTCACTTATAGGGATGACTTGTAAAACTGGCCAGACCAAACTATACATTATGGTTTGATCAACATGACATAGTCTTTCATATCTCCTCATTCCTATGGAGTTAGAGGGAGTGTCATATACTAGTGGAAAGTTATCAGAATAATATTTTCAACCATATATTCTATGCTCCCATTTGATATTTTTATTTAGAGTAAAGTGTGTTCAAAGGAAGATTACCCAAACTAGGCATAAAAAAAAAACGGGTATCCAAATAATATCTCCAATAATATTCATCTTAAAATATCTATCTTGGAAATATGTAGTCTCCCCTTATCTTTTACATTAGTGACAACAATATTTCCAATAGATATCCCCAAATTTAACGTGTCCATATTGGGTCTCCCCTTAACATTGAAATGTATCTATTTATGGTCTAATGCATCCATCTCAGGTCTCATGTATCCATCTTAGGTCTCATTTATATTCAGTTGATGTTTTTGTATATATTTGTTAGGAAGATCATAGATTGAAGTTAGAAAAATATGATTAAGAGAATACTCAGTGTGATGATAATCAATTATGGGAAAACTATTTGATGGAGCTTCTTCAAAAGAAGGATCTAAATTTGGATTTGTTTTTGTATCTCCTAGTAAATAAAATATTTCTCTATCTTATAAACTTAATTTCAATATTTTCAATAACATGGATGAATATGAAACTCTATTTTTAGGATTATAGGTAGAACGTAAATTGAAAGTTTTGAATATTTCATCCTTTGGTGATTCAAAGTTAGTTAAAAGTCAATTAAAATCCAAATTCTATGCTATGCACTCATGCTTATGAGCCTATAGGAATCATACATGGGATTTAACAAAAAAAAAAAATCTTAACCACTAATTTTCGTTGTTGTACCTTGGGAAAATAATCGATTATTTGATTCCTTCGTTATAATTGTTTGCACATTTAAGGCACCTGATGTTACTGACCAAAAATGTGAAATTGAAATGTTGTACATGCATTCTATTCAAGATAACATAAAACACTAGCAAGTTCTCAAAGTTAATCAACAAGAAAAAAAAATATAAAAGTAATAAGTCAATTTTCAGCTTATAATATAGATGAAGATAATTAACATGGCAAATAAAATGTAAATGATTCATCTTTAAAAAAAGAAATGTAATCCATGATATAATATAGCTTAATAATAATTATACTTCTACAAGGCTAATTTCCTTTGATAAATTATTTGATCAAAATGATGTAGTATCAAAACACATGTTGAAACCTTATAATGAATATATCAAAGTTAATGTTGGCACAATTGAACCACCAAAGGTAATTAAATTATGTAAAGAATTATGATCATAAACAAAAATACACTCATCTTTCAAAGTAATTTGTTGATATGTTTTCTTGTAGTTATGTGGACTTGAAAACTTATGATAAGAATAATTTTTAGCATAGGATTCCTCTAAAATAATGGGTAAATCCATCTAGGACAAAACATAGAAAATTCAATCCAATATTATTACCATTAATTCAAAAATAAATTAAAATTTAATTGAATGCTAATATTATTGTCCCTCTTAGATATTCAAAATGGGTAGCTAACCTAGTACATATCCATAAGAAAAATAATGAGATCCGTCTCTGTGTAGACTTCAGAAATTTAAATCATGCCTGCTTAAAAGATAATTACCCCCTACCTAAATAGATCATATTTTACAAATGGTAATTGGTTCACATATAATTTCAATGATGTATATAATTTTTAGATATAATTAAAATTCTATCCAAAAGAGAGCCTTAAATACAAAATTTCATTCACAACTCCTTGGGGAACTTTCATTTACGAAAAATTTCCTTTTGGACTTATGAATGTAGGGGTAATGTTTCAAAGGGCCATGAACATTAAATTTGTATATGAGAAAGAAAGATTTATTGTCATATATTTATATGATATGAGAACGTTTTCAGCTTAAAATGTTCAACATAAAAAAAAATTACAATATTTTTTCTCAAATGTAGAAAGTATGATTTATCCCTTAATCCTTAACAAAAATAAAATGTTTGAAGGTAATATCCTTAGTCATATAGTGTCTAAATATGGAGTACAAATTTACCCTTAAAGGGTACAAGCAATTGAAAAAATAACTCTCCAAAGATATAAAAGACACATCCAATCATTTCTCGGGAAGATTATTTTTCTTAGGCACTTTATTCCCAAATTTATTAAAACTTGATTAATATTTAAAAAGGGAAACAAAATGCAATGGAATGAATCAGTCAAATATTCATTTTCTCATATCAAAAGGTCTTTAATTGAAGCTCCATATTTAGCTAGTCCATATTATAATAAGGATTTCTTATTTTTTTTATTATGAATATACCATTGGTATTGTTTAACTGTAAAAAGTGAAGAAATACATGAATAAATAATTTCCTATTTAGTAAAGATTTGCATGATTCAAAATTAAAATATAATAATATGGAAAAAATCATATGCTCATGTTAAATCTTTAAAGTCCTTCTATGATTATGCATCTCACTCAAATATTATAGCATATGTTCCTATCCCGTGGTAAAAGACATTTTGATTCAACATAATAATGAAGAAAGAAGAGGAAAATGCATCTTAAAAATATAAGAATTTGATTTGGAGTTAAAACCAATTAATATGATAAAGGGATACGGATTAGCTAAACATATAGATGAATAAATTTTAAAGCCTTAGAAATTAGTCATATTATTTTTATTATAGAGATTGTTAATAAAGAATAGGATAAGTAGTCCTAGTTACCATTATGTGAACCATATCATTAGAAAATAGGTGACATATTTTCTTCTTCTACTTACTATGATGATAGCATTTGTTATCTTTAATATTTGCAATGTCTGGTTGGAAAGAGTAAGTCAAAAAAATGTTCTTTAAAGATAAGCGATTAAATATTGTGTTATTGATGGTAAACTTAGTGTTGGGAGCTTGACAATATTGAGAGGGAGGGTTGAATTAGTATTATGCCTAGTGGATCACTTTTACACTTTTAACCTTTTATTCACTTAGATATGAGAATCATGAATTAATCACCAGTGCAACATATAACAAATGGAAAACACATAAACTATAAATTATATGAGCAACGATATAAATTAATCATAAAAGAAAAAACATAATAATTAAACACCAGCAAACACATGAGAACGCCAGATGTCAGGTGGAAACCCTTCCAGTAGGAAAACCATCATTTGGTTGTCTTCTTCTTCTTCTTCTTCTTAAGTAAATATTATTTACATCATGCACTAGCCACCACTATTGTGCAAGCCCCAACTTTTGATGCACGTGGGAAACCACTCAATCCAGACCACTATTTGACAGAAGCCACAACTTCCTCAACTATAGGCAGGCTCCAACCTGCTATTGTTTTCAAAATAAATTCCCTCTGCATAAGTAAATTTTTCCCAATGCTACGTTTTAATCCATTGATGATGACCTTGATCCACGATCCTTTTAGGCTCGCTCCCTGCTACTAATGGCATGCGAATACCTACAGATGATCAAGAGGCAACAACAAGCATAATACAATAAATAATAATTGTAAACATTAGCTATCTAGAAGATTAAGGAGTACCATAATATTTGCATAAAAAATTAGACAAATATAGAAAACAAACATCAGATGTTTTTAATGATAAATAGAAAAATTAGAGATTACAACCTAGGCATTCATGTTGGAGGCCTCCTTTTGTGAAAATTTGAGTCCTTCACCGAATCTCTAAAGCATTCCTTCTCCCGAACACTTAGGTTTTATCACAATGCTAGGATTCAGGGGAACGAGAGTTCAGATTAGCCTGAAAATGACCAACCAAGCTAACATTATGTGAATGAGGGATATGAATTTATAGGAAGAGAGAAGAGGCTGGAAACCCATGAAAGGAGGAGGAAGGCTCACTTTCTAAGAGATAAACCCCCCATGGATGAGATCAAATCTATAAAATCAGAGAGCTCGACCCTATCACCATCGTTTAACAACCAATTTGCTGCCCTAGAACTTCTAGAGGTCAAAGCTTCTCCTCCATTTGATGAAACACTGCCAAAAAGGGACCCGCGTGATTTTCCAAGAAATAAGGGTGCTGGCAGCACTAAGCCAAAACTGTGAATATGACATCAGTGCGAGCATGGCACCAGAAAAGCACTGACCCAAGAAACTAGGAATTTGACCAAGTTTCTTCAGTAATATTCCAAGGCAGTTTTCTTTGGATCTTCAGGGGACGTCTTAACATATTTCTTCATGGTGGAAACATTGCACAGGATATGTCATGGGGCATTTCAATATCAGGGACAAGAAAATGAGCATGGTGAAAAATTACTGTGTAACAGATGCCTCCTAAAGCATGAAGACAGAACAGGGAGTGATGGTTTAAATGCTTTATGACCCAACGTAAAAGAGCTCAGACCACCTCCGGAAAACTTGCAAAACCAAACATATTACAATATATGAAATCTCTGGTATGAATATTCCTAATCACAAAACTTTTCACTATGCATCAAATAACACATGAACCCACGGCATGGTCACAACCATCCGTCTAAAGAGATCATATAAATGGATCCGCGGTATGGATGCAAGAATTCGTATAGATAGGATCATGCATACAATCATGAATACTTAATAACTCCCCATTGCCTGGATAAAAAATCAGATGTGACCCAAGGTCTTCACCACGATCTCAATCAACCCAATGTACGAATCTAGCCTTGCGAATAAATGTGTTGGTGTCAAACATGGTAGAAACCACCTGATTACTGGTCAATGATGAAAACCTTTAACATGCACCAGAGAGACCACCGATAATGACAATGGACCTCAAGGTAAAACAACACAATGTACAAGTGTGAATGAATGTGTTGATGTTGAACACTTCCAAAATAATTCGATCGAAGGCCAATGATGTGAACCTGTTGTCGAACACAAGGAACTTTCCATTGAGGCATGCAAGCTCTAAGGTATTGAAAAGAAGTTTCTAAATCACCTTCCTGGAAAATGAGTTGAAGTCGACAAGAAGTGATTCGTCGAAGGAAGGCCATGATGATTCCCACATCATCGACATGAAACAACATATATCTTAATATGATAGGAGTGATTCAGGATTGTAACAGAGGAGGTCAGATAAGCAAAGGAAGTTTGACAAAAATGACTTCTCTTGAACATATTGGCGAAATGACTCCGGAGTGTGGCAACATTTGACTCAAATATGATCAGAGGTCTTGTTGAAAATTTTTTGTAATAAAATGAGAGGCAAACAGATTTCCCAAGCCCATGGAGGTAAAGAGACAAATGTAGGATGTCCCCAACCCGACATGAATTGTATATGAGTGTCATGTTCAAGAGCAACAAGCTTCCCAATAAACACATAGGATGTTCACTTTCAATTTTCCCCCATTATTTTTAACGAGTACCTCTTTATTTTTTATAGCCAGCGTGAAGAGGATAACATATGCTTAGCATGTAAGTTCATTCTTTGAATGAATTCATCCTAGTAAGTTTAATGAACCCTAGGAAGCTTAGTCTCATCATGGTGACAAGTCTTTCATTGTTTAATATTTAACGAGTCCAATGAAAGGATAACTCGGTGACTTTTCATGTTTAAGGAGTTTGAAAAGAAACGAAAAGAAAACTCAATCATGTCCCTTTTCGTAAATTTTCTCTCGATCTGAAAAGGTAGAAAAAAATATTCGAGAGAACCTCTCGACCATATTCAATCAAGGTATTCATTTTTCATAAATAGTAAATCTCATCCTGAAAAAGGGGTAAACATATACTAAGATCACATCAATTCATTCACTTTAACGAGTTCAAAATGACAAGTAATTGACAATATTTTCATTTTTCTCGAGTCAGAAAAGAGCTGAAAGTTGACTCCAGGGGGGTTCCTTTTTCGTAAATGTTTATCGAACCTGAAAAGGAGATAAAATACAACTCGTTTACATCAAATATAATCACCAATAGTGTGAAAGTCCTATTACTACACGAAAAAATAAAAAATCATTGATATCAAGGAAA
Organism: Pinus albicaulis; assembly: GCA_034641835.2. Taxonomy (NCBI): domain Eukaryota; kingdom Viridiplantae; phylum Streptophyta; class Pinopsida; order Pinales; family Pinaceae; genus Pinus; species Pinus albicaulis. Next base: position 1,256,287,989 of record CM076575.1, on the reverse strand, counting down.
AATAATAAAATATTAGTGAAAATATTTCAAAAATCTATAAATAGACCAAAAAGTAAATTAATTTTCACCTTTCTATTTTGAGAAGAGCATTTTTACCCATTTTCCCTTCGAACTTCAAATCAGTGGTGCTGCTGATATAGGAAACCATTCATCGATCTGTCAACTTCAGGTAAGAGCTCTAAGACTCCTATTCATTTTAATTCCATTCATTTATCATTTATTTTTAGAAATAGGGAGATTGGGGGGAGTATTTCAAGACTCAAAATCGCTCGTGACCAGCATGATTTTGAGCTATCTGGGTCGTGCTGGTTGCATTTATCCCATTAGGGTAGCGCGCCACCAACGCTTAATTAATTCAGATAGTCACATTGGCCGCAGGGAGGATTTTGAAACAAGAAATTTTCCCATCTCTATGGATAATTTCCAAAATCACTCCAGTGAAAGCTCCTAAAATTCCTTTTAAACATGTTTTGTGGGTGTTTTCCTCAGATATGCTAATTGAATGGAAAGAACGAGGCCACGAGGTGGAAGACCACCAAGCATTGCAAGACCAAAATTGTATCAACGCATTGCATGATTGTGGTTTGCTGAAATTTTTCCAAACATCAGGGCTGAGAGCTCAACTGGAGCTGCTCCAATATTTGATTAGTATATGGGATGTGGACCGACAAATATTTTCCATCGGGGAAAAAGAGTTTGAATTAGATGTGATGGAAATCTATTTCATTACTAGTTTATCCAGGAGAGGGGATAGGATCCAACTCTTTGGAGCTTGCGTAAGGGGTGAGAGTACCAACATTATCATCCAGAGACACTGTCCCTTGGCTCGAAAAAATGAGAGCGGGAAGGTAGATATTTCATCTATTGGACTGATTCCCCTGCGCACAATTCTTCATTACATAACTAGAGTGGTAGGAGCCTATGCATTTCATGAGGCAACAAAATCTCAGTTCCAGTACACGGTGGATTGTTTGGCCCCAACGATGTTTAATTGGTGCGAGGGGTTACTGGCCAATCTAAAGAGCCAATTGACCAAGTACAAGATAGGGTGGCTGAAACAATTCGGGTATGGGTCCATTCTTGTGACCTTCTTTTGAGAGAGAGTACCATTGTTTCAGTATCAGTGGTTAGAGATCCATGATCCAGCCACGAGGGACCCGAGGCTGATGAGATGGTGCGATATTATGCCCTGACAGGGTGGGGGCCAGAAATTCATTTCTCAACAGTATTTTTCAGTTGGTTGCACCACCAAATCATCGTGGTTGAATACTATGCATATGCGAGCGTCGAATTCAGTAGAGATCCAGATCTTCCCATTCCATTAGGCACACAGAGGACCGATGTAGGCAACTTTTTTTAACATTTTTTACTTTTTTAATTTTTTTGTTATGCATTCTAAAATGTAAAATTATGATTTTTTTACATATATGGGTCTTGAGAGACCACCCGATATGTCATTGATTGTGCGGAGGGTAGCTCGCCTGGTAGGGGATGCTCCTTATGAGGAGAGAGAATATACACTAGCCGAGTTAGAGCGGAACTTGGTTGGCCTTACGAGAGGCATTCCAGAGTATGATACATTTGATAAGGTTCCTTTGTGCCTCCAAAGGCATACAATCAGAGTTCCGGGAAAACTACGTCAATTACTCTAGCGAGTGATTCAAGTAGTCACCTACTACCATGAGCACCATGTGGGCAGATAGCAGCCCTGGTTTTAAATTTTTTGTACTAATGTAGCCTTAGAGAGCCATTTTCCTAACATACCACATATTTTTTGAGATTTTGGATGTAACACACTTCATAGACCCGATATATATATGTGTGTGTGTGTGTGTGTGTGTGTGTGTGTGTGTGTGTGTGTGTGTGTGTGTGTTTCTACAAATACTTGTGTATCATAATGATGTCTTGGTTTTTTTACATGTTTTTCAAATGTTTATATAACACATGATTTTCTAATGTATCTATTAATGTATTTAAACGTCTTTGAATATGTTGATATCTGATAAAATCAAAATTTCTTTCCAATAATATAACATGCAGTACATACACAAAATTTGACGATTTCGTACAGAATAATGACCATTTAATTAGTTGTTTGACCCAAAAAAAACCTTGTAAATTAAAAAAATCGCCATTAGGGGCAAAGAGTGCCCGTGTTGGGGAAGACAGGTTTTGTGTGCTATGACAAGCGCCATCATCAAAACCAACATAATGATTTGAAGACATCTACAAACCAAGTGGAACAAAAGGTGAGAAGAGAAAACATGTCTACAAAGAAAATAATCACACCAAAAATCCAATGAAAGCACACTAATGAATACAACACTAATGTACAAAGTATCACAATTATGATTAAGTGTAATATTTTTTGAGATATAGTTCAAGAATGAACTCAGATGACTGATTTATGTCATGATTAACAGAAATAAAGCCACAGTTCTACAATCGATATTGTGTGTAGGCATTACCCCTAGCCTCAGTAAGGGTTACGAAGCATGGAAATAATGCTCCCATGGGAAAGTGACCAAACAGTAAGAACAGGGTCGAAGGGAGTGGGTGGGTCATGCTTTTTGAGGAAAGCAATGTAAATTTTGAGCTCATGGGGAGAACAAGAAACCCGAAAAAAGACATTATCGACAATCACAAAGATGTCGATCAGAATGGTTGGAGTAATATTTCCCATGTTCCCTTCGGACAACACTTCATGAACCAAGTTCAGATTCTGAAATGGGTCAATCGGTACAGACAAAGCATGGGATTCCAAATAGGTGAAGATGTCACCTAGTATTGGGAGAAATGAGGAACAATGATGTACATCATCCCACGAAGTTTCTTCGAGAGACATTACCTCCATGATACTTTCGTTAGTGGGGAAAATCTCATTCAAGGGATCATCGAATTCTTAAGAACCAAACCAGGGAGACTGCGCATAATTTTCTAGAGAGAAAACCAAATGATCATTTGTTCTGGATGCAACCTCAGAAGCTATGAGAATACTTTGACACATTTTCTCAACTGGGATTAGAGGCATAATGTCACCAAAACTATTGAGCTGGTCGGGATTGGGAACAATCCATGGACCGTGGCCAGACGAAATCATATTGATGGAGGTGACATTTGGAGGTGGGAGCGGAAAAATTCCCATAAGGGATGAGTCTTTGAAGAGACCCGACCTAATGTTCTCATAGGGGGTAGCGATTTACAAACGTACAAAATTTTTCCTGTTGAAGAGTCAGAGGAGAAGAAAGCCAATTGATTGGCAATCACAATCTTTCCTTGATGAGGGAAACAGAGGAAATGAAAAAGGGTGTAGACCATGCAAACCATAGTGTTCGTCCAACTGCGTCCAAGAAGGAGATTATAGCTCACGTTGGCATCTTCGGGGACTTACTCAATGGGGGAGAGTTGATGGATTTCCAGCATGTGACAAACATGATTCAGGTCAAATCAACTTCATCAACGATAGTCCAATGCATATTCTTTCCCATGATGTTAACTTGAATCAGAAAAGCCACCTTAGATGTGAGGCGAGGGACAAAATTCTAGAGATAAAATTAATAAGATTATAATCTACGTGATCAATCCCTCCAATAGCGAAGAGTAGTGCCTTCCATTGTGATGGGAATGACTGAAGGACCTCCAAAGACAACATCATCAAAGGCGCTTGAGCCAGATCCTCTACAATATTTTAGTGTTGTGCAACTCTCACATTCAAATTATAGGACGATTTCTGAAGAATACCTTTTGTGGGTGGTCAAATGATGGAGTTACAAATTTATCTCTCTATCTGGAGAGGACTACAGGTATGGGGTGTGGAAGATTCGATTCCATATGAGCTTGGATTGATTAGGGTATTATTTCATTCTCATAGTGATGGTGATAGGTTCCATTCCAGCCATGAAAACCTGATAGCTTCCAGACGATTGAGCTTGATTTACCATTTGTGTTTGCTGAGAAGGGGAAGGTTCTTTCAAAATAGCTGGAGTCCTCGGTGTACCCTTCAGAAGGCGAGAAACTTCAGTTCACTGAGGAAAATCCTTGGTGTAATGATCATCATCACATATCAAAAAACACTACAAGGAAAAGACCCTCTAGAAAAGTTTATAAAGGAGGTTTTTAGTGTTATAAAGTTGGCCAAAATTGTCAAAATAACATTTTATACAACATCTGTTTTTGGTAACGGAGGTTTTGACGAAGCTTCTAATGGAACTTCAACATAACTAAAAAAAACTGGGAGGCCGGAGGTCTTTACGGATGTATTTCTTATTGGTGCACACTTCATGTGTGAACGCACCAGTGCGTTTTAACCTGTACACACCAGTACTGTAAACGTACCAAGAACTGAGATGGAAAATAAATTTTGGAAGTCCCAGGGCGTTTAGCAGTGGTGCATGTCATGAAAAAATGCGCGCTAGGTCGATATAAGGTGCATGCATCAGCGCTCGTTAAGGTGTAAAAATTCATCAGGTCATTAAGGTGTAAAAACGCACCGGGTTGTTAAGATATAAAAAAGCACCGGGCTGTTAAGGTGTAAAAAGGCACTGGGCCATTAAGTTGTAAAAATGGACCGATGCGTTAAAGGCAAACCATACCAGTGCATGTAGCTCCTATCCACCCAGGTCATAGTCATCAATAAATCACATTGGGCATTCTAATTAGTAGTGGTATTTGGTGCGGTACTCATAGGTCATAGAAACGCACTAGTGTGTAGTATCATACACACACACTGGTGTTCATTTTCTATTTTTCAGAAACGTCGACCTGTGACAGTGCAATTATTGTGATTTTTTAAAATTCATTATTCATCAAAATTCGACACATATCTGATAAAAGTATTCATATCAATTAATTTTTTATTAGTGCATTTGAATGTGATGTTTGGATGAATTTTTTATATCATATCATTATATTTCACATCTCTTCATTATAATATTTAGTCATCCATATATTTAATCAATGGTGTAACATTTCATAATCACAATGGAGAACACAATAGAATAAATTAAAATGTATTTTACTATATATATATGAATAAGACACTCTTTGTCATAAAAAATGGGAGAGTTATTGGTATCCCTTTTTCTTTCAATTGGGACACTATGTCCATTACATTAAACAAAATGTTTGATTTACGAGACAAATATTTCAAAAAATACAATGCCTTGCTTTGATATCCAAACATATTGATCATCATTCTTCGCCGAAACTGATGTCACTGCTCGAGCTACTTCGATGACTTGGGTTATTTGGAGGAATCTTTTATTCGTTGTGTTGATTTTTTTCTCCTTCATCAAGTTCCATCTACAAAAATAAAAATAAAGTGTAATGAGGATATCTACATTGGCGAGAATAATGAAAATTGCAATATTAAATCATATACATCAATGTAAATCGAAAATAAATGTACCATATCAAGAATTGACTCATGAACTATACATGTTATTTCAAAACCAAATTTCATGCCTTCTTTCAATAATTCATTTGTTGTCGCAGTTCCATACTTTGTTTCCTACAAGTTTTATACCCCATAACAAATCATAGATTTAATATAAAATATTTGTTTGTTCTGTTAATTATAGACGGAGCTAAGTAAAACAATATAGATACTTACAAATTCCACAATTAATTTCTGATATGCTAACATATACTGACAACCCATATTTAACCCAATGTCAATCAATTCTTCTAATGGTTCTTCTTTGTATGTTAACACCTGTTTGAAGATATTTAATGATGATTGCTGTAAAAAAACTTAAAATATACAAAAATTAAATTTAGTTAAGTTGTTATGAGGAAGTAACAATTACTCACAAACTTAGATATTAACCCTTTCTTCCTTGTCGTCATGTTTTATCTGTTGAATGGGTTCCATTTTCTTTTCTTTTCTATGAGAAAATACTTGAAAATTAATATTTAACGCTAAATTATTTATAAATTGTACCTAATCAAAAAATTCAATGATTACATATTACATTTGAAGCACACTGTTGTTGAGATGGATCCTCATGCAATGCAATTATGTCCATTTCTTTGACCATCTCCTTGTACACCTTTATGGACATTCCTACTGGCATATTTCTGATATCAACTCCTTCATCCTTTGAGATTTTCATAATCTTCCTAAAAAAATAACATGACAATAAATTATTTAATTTTTATATTGATATATGAAAACTAAATATAACAAAAGTGATATTTATAAACGATTTCTTTGTAGTAATATATACATATAATTCTAGAAAAACAGTTAAAGGAATATTACTTTTTCAATCCTTCTTTTTTGTTGTTGTACATTGTTGCTATTAAAAGTGAGACATGTATCATTGACCAATTCTCTGGAAACTCTTCCTGTGGTTTAAATAAATTTTTTTTCTTGGAATCATTAGATTGCTTTTTGTATTGTAAGTGGAAATAACGTCTATACATTCATTCCACTAGATCCCTCAAAGTTTTGTAAAAAAATTTCCCCCTTTCATTAACCTCCAGTACCACTCCAAATGAGCTAAGGAGTAATTCATTTTCATTTGCATGTTCTTATTTTTTTCTTTTCTTAGAACAACATTCCTTTTCTTTGTCATTGGTGCCTATAGAACATTAAACATATTTGAATTAATAGATTGGTTGAAACATGTTATCTAATATTTTTAAGTATATTATTAATAAAAATTAAAAAAAGAAACTCATATTTGATCGATAGTATTTTTTCATTCACCTAATTCATCCTTATGCAATTTTCCATCAAGATTTTACGCTCTTCTAGTCTTAGACCAGAAATAATCTTATTGAGCTTCGACATTTTGTGGCTCTGCATGATCCACACTAAACAATACATATTATTTAAACTTACATATAGTTCAAAAATAATAATTTTTGTAAAAAATTTACAAAGAAATTTCCTTTTTTGATTTTCTGGATGTGCTATCAGTATTTCTGTTGCTTGAACTCTTGTCAGCCATCTCTTTATCAATATAAAACCAATACCATTCATTAATATTATTTATAAATAAATCACATAGTTTTCAAGTAAAAAATAAAAATCAAGAAAATGGCATGTCTATCTAAATTAAATGGCCAGTGCGACTTTCAAAACTTAAGCATCAAAAACAGCGCGATGGGTTCTTATAAATGCACCTCCAATACAGTAGAAACATTGTACGATGCTCTTTGTCAATATGAGACTTGATGCGTTATATTAATACCGAAACACTGATCAACATAAACATTAATGAATAATTTTTTTTTATCAAACAATGTTTTTTTTCAATACGCTCTCGGTGCGTTATACTAAAATCGCGCACCGGTGCGCTATTTTAAACAGTGCGGACCGATTAACAAAAGTTATTTAAAAAAAAAATCTTGCAAGGGCCGACAGGAATTGGGATTCGAATCTACAAGTGGTCTCGCATGTTAGATGCCATGCGCCTATATATATAATAATATAAACCCTATAAATATAAAATGAAAATCCCTAATTGTGAAGTCACATAAACAAGAAGAAACAATGGTTTAATGTAAGAATGGATTTTTTTGTTTTTTTTTCTTCTGAATTTTACTTAAATTTAAATATGTATAGAGATTGTAAATTATTTGATTAATAAAATGCACATTAAAATTTAAAATTTTTACTATGCATGTATTAAATCTAACAGAAAATGTAAAAAAAACAATTATTACAGTAAAATTTAACATTTTTACTACACTACAAGGTTTTTTTGTGAATCACCAGATGTTTCAAATTATGATTCTCCGAATAGTGCTGTTGTTCGAAAGTATTTTGCTGCTCCACAGTGTTCTCTTGCTCCAAGTATGTCTCTCATGCAAATCCCTTCCTGAATTTTTTTGCAAAAATAATGAAATAATGAATAGATTTTACTATTTAAAGAACTTTTTATGAAATTAGATTTCTGAAGATCATTTGTCGCTCATTTTTCAGTTTACTGCTTTTTTTTCACTTCAAAAAAATAAAGTTGCGCTTTTTGTTTTTCCTGATATTTGATGCATTTGTTAACTAACACCACTAGTGCATTTGGTAATAAAACTGCACTGGTGTGGTTAACAGTACATTGGCACTGATAACAATAAATCATTTTTTAAGGCACCAAAATTACTTTTAGGTATGTACAACAAAATTTATTGTTTATTTTTTTGAAATGTAGGGAGAAAATCTCATAATTATATGAAATGAACAATTCTTCAAAATCCAGCTCGTTCCATAATATTTCTCAAAGTCCATTGTGGAGTTCTCCCTATCCATCTCCAGACGTAATTACTTCATATTTTATTTATATTTTCAGTATCTAATTGAATTTTTTTTATCCATCTCAATCAGCTAAATAAAATTGATGTATAAATTTTTTTAGGTTCATGTAGATTTATAATCGAGTTTAGATGCACATAATATTCAAACAGTTCTAAAACATTGGAATCTCTTATCAGTAGAATCATACAGCAAGGAGCGGTTGGTAGATGAAAATGGAAAACCGCTTCACCCTACCAATTGTAACATGCCATCTTCTAGCCACAATCTTGGGAAAATGATGGTAATAGTTGTTTGGTATAATGTAATTATTTCAACATCAGACCAATTAATCATGCATTGACGTGCTTACTAATTGATATCATCGATTTTGTACTAATCATGTTCAAATATATTTTTTGAAATTATTAGGATTCTAGTGATGATGAGCGACCCACCTACCATTTCTGTTTCACCCCATGACAATTCCAAATTGAGAGAAGGATGAATTAAGAGAAAAAATCAGAGAGGAACGATACCAACAACTATAGAATCAAACACCTATTCAATTCCCACTACGTCCAGATTCACCAATTAGGAATGACTACGAAAATAGTATTTCTTCACAAGATAGAAATGGAGGCAATCAAATAGAAGTTGGTATGGATGATTACTTAAGGGATACGACTGCCATGGAGATAATGTTGTTAGATGCATTCCATAACGATGATAAACTAGGGTATGGTGCTCATATTGTTGATACCTTTTTCGAAAGCCTTAAATTTGCTTCAACCACCCCTCTCTTTGGACCTGGAAGCCAGTCAAACTCTACCTAGTTGGGGACAACGATGTTACTATACCACTTGAAAACAAATTTTGGCTTGTCAAATGCATGTTTCTAGAAAATTTTGAGGTAATTGACCATCAAGTCCCTTATATTTTGAGAAATCTTGTCACACAATCAACATTACAAATGGTCGGCCCCTGGGGCTTGGTCTAATGGTCAGCGGACGTACTGCTAAGACGTTTGTGCTGATAAGCAGGTCACGAGTTCAATCCCCGACCGTGAGGCTCAAAAGGCTTAGTCAATGAACCGGGAGGCGTGCCTGGGGGTATTGCGTCTCCCCTAGAGTATATAGTGGTAGCTGGGGGGATTCGACCCCGTGTCACGCGAGTACGATACCTCCGCAGTTGCCGATTTCTCTAGTTACAAAAAAAAAAAATAAAAAAAAAATAAAAAAAAATTCAACATTACAAATGGTCAATTTTATGAGTGTTAATAATTATTGGCATTGTACATTTAGTATTGACCACCAACTACAGGTTATTCAAAGATAAGGTTCTTCCAAGTGATAATGTCTTGCCCGATAGCTGTGAAGAGGCAAAGAAATTGTTGAAAATGTTGGGTGTTGAGTACATATCGTATCATGCATGTCCAAATGATTTTATTCTATATAGAGGAGAATATGAAGACAAAACGATATGTCCGAAATGTGGGCATGAAAGGTATGATAAATAAAAAAAGAAGGGTCAATCACGCACTCCTCCTTTTAAGATATTGAGGCACATGCCTATAATCCCAAGGATTCAAAGGCTCTTTCATTGCAAAGAATTATATATATTGCAGGGATGGAATGCCTCACACAGAAGTGAGTTGGGAGTTATGAAAATCCCAACAGATTCAATATCCATGAAGCATATAGAGGGTACATGGCTCGAAAAATTCAAGGATGAAGTATGAAGTCTAAGACTCAACATATCCATGCATGGCATCAACCCATATTCCCTCCAGGACACCAAATATTCTGTTTGGCCTATAGTAGTGATCAATAACAGTATGCCCCCATTGTTTTCCATGAATAATGAACATCTTATGTTGGCTCCCATAGTCCCTAGTAGAAGAAAAGTGAAGAATATGGATGTCTACTTACAACCACTGGTAGATGAATTGAAGGAATTATGGGATGGGTTAAATGTATAGGATGTATCAATACCCATCATAGTAGAGAGGATTTTTATGTATGGCATATGTGCTTACATGCCACATGATTATCTAGGCTTAGGAGTTTTCTTTGGTAAATTACATGTTTATTGATTTTTTTATATACGTAAAAATATTCGTTCGCATATTAATTTAATTCGTTGTAACTATTCTGATCTTCATGATATTATTTAACATGCCATGCATATTGTATACAATAATTTCACATGTCTTGTAACAAAAGAAAATTATGGATGTAAATGTTGTGGACCTTATCTAAAATCTAGATGGTCCAATGACCTACGAAAACCAATGTATGACTGCTCCAAGGTATTCCTCCTAGAAGAACACCCTTACAGAAGAGAAACATCTGCTTTCAATGGTAAACAAGAGAGAACCCAAAGGCCTGCAATAATGACACCATTTGAATGGCATAGAGAATATGAGAGAGAGAAGGAGAAGGATTTCATAAAAACGTTTGTTCAAATGGGGAGCCTATATTCGATGGTCCATAATTCTTCGACACCTATGTTGAAAAATTTCTCATTGGGATCAGAAAAGGAAATATATATTTTATAACCTCCCATATTGGGAGTATCATAATATTACCCACTTATTAGATCCCATGCATATATTTAAAAATGTTTCATCTTCTTTATGGAGGCACATATCATCGAAACAAAGTGACACATTGGCTATTAGGAAAGATCTTATTACTTCAAAAACTAAAAAGAAACATTGTCCAAGACAATTAGAAAGTACAGGATCATAGGTTGGTCCCTCTAATGAAGGTGACGTCCCATGTATTTAAAAAAAAATTATCTCTCTTTGGAAAAGGAATTTATAATCGTTGTGAGGGTGCCATCTTCATATGGGTCTTCTCTATAGCGCCGCTTCACCGTGGAAGACCATTTGTCAGGGTTGAAATCACATGACCATTTGAATCTTCTAAGAGTATGTATAATGTCAAAAGCATGATTTTATTATTTTTTATATTAATAATTTTTATCCCATGAGATCATAAAACATAACTAATTTTGTATATTATTGAATGTGTTTATAACTTTGCAGTGTCATTATCCTTTTTTCATGAGTGGGTGTGTGAAACATGACTTCCCCCCAAGACCTAGGAAGTGCCATATCTAAAATATCTGGATTTGTATGTTGGATCACGTCAAAGGAGATTCATGTGGCTAGCATTACATGGTGGCATCAAGAGATAGTTGAGATTGTTTGTATTTTTTAGAAGGAATTGCCGACGAGTTTCATGGAATTGCAGGTTCATATTCTAATCTACCTAGTAGATGAGGTTGAATTAGTTGGGGTGGTTTCTTGTCATTGGATGTTTTTCTTAGAGAGGTACTACTTGAAGAAATTGAAACGTTTTGTTTGAAAAAGGGAAAAATCCGAGGGGTCTATGGCATAGGGGTACATATCATATGAGTCTTTCTATTATTCTAGTGAGTAAATCAAGCAGACGACAACACACCAGGTGCGGTGATTTGGGACGATGAAAGGGATGAAGACAAAAGAGAAGCAGAGCTTCTCCAAACAAATGGAAAAAGGCGCTTGATAAAGAGTAAGCGACTTATAATTTGTCAAATATACACAAATTAAATATTCATGTTGAACTTCAATATAATGTATATTTTGATCTCATATGTAATATACGTCAGTTTGATTTCATCAATGAATGAAGAAATTGAAGAAATCAATAAATTCATTCTTTACAATTCCTAAGTGACACAACCGTCGGTCGCATTGTACGAACAAAAGAGGATGAAATGGGATAGTGACATGAAATAATTCAGACGGTTGAATGGTAGAAGTGTGCCTTATCCCAATCATTTAAAATAAAATATGCCAATTATATGCCCCAACAGTTGGGCTGTTGACCAATTCAGAGAGAAATGGTGCAACTGGTCATTACCCGTGTGCTGAAGAGGATGCACTAAACGTAGGGATTGGGTGAAACAACTCGGTAATAATCTATTTATGTACATTTTAAACTTAATAATGCACCTTTGAAATGTAACATATATATTTTAAATTTTAGCATTTGGGTTATTAGACACATGACACTATGATTTTTTAACTTTTTTATAGGTGCATTTGTTCCCATCTATGTGGGCATATGAACATCATTTCTGCACAGAAAATTCCGATGATGGAAACATGACACAAGACTATGGAGTGGAATTCAAGTTCGATCAATCTATTCGAGCTAGCCACCATGATCAAAACCTGGTATGAGGGATGTTAGGTTACGTCAAAAAGATACAAGAGATCATTGAGGTAGACTTCTCTTATTTCCAATGTGTTATTTTTAGGTGCGAGCGGTGAGACACCTTTGATTGGAATAATGTAAAGGAAGATCGTGATAATAGGCTGATCTTTATCAACTCTAGAAATATGTGGGATGAAGCTAAGGAGCCTTATGTTTTCCCCAAACACTGCAATGAGGTGTTTTTTTACCCAGATGTGGTGGACAGGGATTGGTGGTTCGTATTGAGACATGACCCTAGATCAAAACACATTTTTGGGAACAACAATTTTATCATTCCAAACGAGCTAGAAGATAATGAGGGTGATCATGAGAACAAAGAGTGATTTGGTACATGTATTATTTCATCATTTATATTATTTAAAGTGGGTTTTTATAAAGAAGAGGACTTAACCTTATAACTACGACTCTTTTTTTCCAAACATTATAATATGTATTTTGAATTAATTTGTTTGTGTTGTATTAATGTTAAAATCATTTCACTTGATACTTTCCAATTATGTTGATCTCGAAAGCAATGCGCTGTATCAAGTTCTTTTTTTTAATGTAAATTCCTAAAATAATACAACTACTTGCTTTCTTTAAATGGTTTTTCACTATATCATTACTTAAATAAATGCACCCTTTTATATATGTGTGTGTGTGTGTGTGTGACTGATATCTTGAAAAAAATTTAAAATGTATTAATGTATACTGTTATTTTTTGTATGTAAGATCATAATAAAGTAATGATAATTCTAAACATGAATTTATTTGCATTATTTTTCTAAACTTTATTATGTTACAAAAATTCATATTATTCTAGATTTATTATTATTATTATTTTTTTCTTCTGAAGTTGGACTAATTCTATTAAGCAAAAATATGATACAAGATGGTGATACAATCAATAGAGACAGAAATCCGGCAACCGGCAATGATAGGACTATCAACCTCGGTTCCGGAGGAGAGAAACAAGCAAAGTACTACAACCAAAGACTGAGAAGCTAAAAAACTGATCTCTACCCAGAATGGGTAGAGGTCTCAACACGAAGCTTTTTCCCTTTCCTGTTTTTAACTTTGACCCATCCATCCAGGTGTGAATGAGAAACAATAACTTGAAGACTGGGGTGCTCCGAGAGGAGCCCCTCCTTTTCAGAATCAGAGGAAGAGGTCAAATGAGCACGTTTCTGGGCGATGGCTATGTCGGAGGAGTGTGTCGGTCCTTCGTTGGGAGGAACCCCAGCTGGAGGGGCATGATCCAAATCTGCATCGCTGGCTTCATCTTCAGAGCAAGAGGATTCAGAATCCACGGCAGGAGGTGGAGAGCAAGGAGCCCATCGTTTGGATTTGTGCTTGGAGAGGTTCTCCGTTTTCTTTTTTGCCGGAAGAGAAGGGCAGGTGGACTACAGATGCCCTGTTTGGTGGCAGTGGCGACAGCGGAAGGCTGTATTTTCGTAGTCTAGAGTCTGGGTCCAGACAAAGTCGTTTATTTTAAGAATGATTTGGTCTGGGAGTCCCTTGCTTAAGTCCACCTCCACACATATTCTGGCATATGTGTAGAGACCTACTCTTTCCCTCCTGTAATCTCCCGTAATGAAACTGCCCAAGGAGTTTCCTATAGCTTTGTAGACTGCAACATGCCATAAGTGGACAGGTAGGTTTGGAAGTATGATCCATACAGGTGTCCTGGTGATGACCACGGTTGCCGGGTCAAAATATGGAAACCAAGGCGTTAAGAAGAGCCCTGCAGTTCCCATGAACCAAGGGCCTTCTTCTAAAGCCTTTTCATAATGCTTACTGTCATCAAAAAGAAAAATGAAATGTCCTTTTGAACAGAAACTGACCTTACAATGATGTGTCCAGTTTGCATGAACCCAAGCATAAAGGTCCTGAGATCGCGGCCACAGTCCGTTGAATCTGCAAATGATGGCTCTTTCTGCATATTCTTGAAGTTGATTTATGGGATCCGCAAGGGAAATATCGACAGTGGGAACTTCCTCTGATTTGTTAACCAAAAAAGGCTTGGATTTAAGAGCTTCCGAGGGTCTGGGGATCTCAGAATGTACTGCCTCCTTGTAAGAGAAGGGAGGAGCGGAGGACGACTGTCCCGCTGCAACCCCTCTCAAACGAAGGGATAACACCAAAGAGTTGTTCCTGTTAATGTTGTAAGAAGAGATGGGTAGAAGATCTTCAAGTTGTTTCCCTTGAAAGAGAAGTCTCTGAAGGCCAGAAGGGATTCCAGTCCGCCGTTCAAGAATCAGCTTGAGATCCAGCACCAAATCTTTGGAACAGACCCATTGCAGGATGGTATTGCCTGTTGGAAGAGAGATTTGGATCTGAAAAGATTCAAAGAGGTTCCTGGACACAGTGTCCAGAATGCATGAGCTGCCGAGAGCAAGTCTGCCTTGGCTTTGATGGGGAGGAACTTTCCCCATAAAAAAGAAACTGTCAATGCTGGGCAGAGACAGAACCGAGACAGAGCACTGGGAAGCAGGGAGAAATAAAATCCAGTCGATCTTCTCCTGCCTGAAAACACAATCTCTGCAATTTTTAAGATGCAGTCGCTGCCGTCTTTTAATACCTGCAAGAAGCATCAGCCAAGTCAGATCTGCAGAGCAGGACCTGAGCGGAGCTGATGATGCAGGACGAATGACCTTCGAGGTCCAAAGCGGCATGAGACCCTTCGGAGTGGGGTATGCTGTGGCTGGCATCTTAGCTGGGCGAGAAACCAATTTTTCCAGGCTTCCGGCATTATAACCATTCTTATTTCTACCACCATGACGGCTCACAGCGCCAGAGCCCCAATAGTAGACTGGAGGTAGAGGGAAATGCATGCAGAGAGGCAGGGTGCTCGGCCCCATGCCGCCCACTGACCCGCAACTAGTTTTCAATGAAAGATAACTCGGAATGACGACAACCGAAATGGCCACAAGCTCGCAGGGACACTCGGCCCTCGCATTATTCCTGTTGTCCAGGGGCAACAAACAAGCGTTTGGTACTGAAATAGTGAAATAAAAAACAAAAGATACCAGATGCGGGTGCGAGGAAACTGGAACAGGCCAGGATTCAAGCCCATAGCGAGCGATGGAAGGAAGGGGGTCTCTGGAGGACGGCGCCGTGAAAACCAGTGCCCAAGCTCCGCAGAAGTCCAGTGCATATCCAAAGCTCGGAGGCAGCCCACTCAAGGAATCGAAAGCAATGTAAACCGGAGTACCAAGCCCTTCTAGTGCGCAACCAGGAGGAACCGCCGCCGCGCGGCCATGAGGCCCAGACCTGCAGAACCTGCAAAACCTAGCTCTACTGCTCTCCATAAGCGCTCCAACCTTCTTTCGCCCCTGAATTCTAGATTTATTATTTTACAATTATGGTAATTTAACAATATGTACGGTATACATTTTACTTACGGTAGTTATGGTTCAAAATTGACAATTAATTTACAAATTTACAAATTTTACAATTTTAATAAAATTGAATCATGACAATACATACAATTAAAATTACAATTTTACAATTTGAAAATAAAATTACAATTAGAATTACAATTTTACAAATATTTTACATACAATTACAATTACCATTACAATTTTACAATTTTACATACAATTACAGTTTTAAAATTCTACATACAATTACAATTACAATTACAGGCACGATACATACAATTATAATTACAATTTTACAATTTCACAAATTTACAAATTTTACAATTTTAATCAAATTGAATCATGACAATACATACAATTACAATTACAATTTTACAATTTCACAATACAATTACAATTAAAACTACAATTTTATAAATATTTTACATACAATTACAATTACAATTACAATTTTACAAGTTTACATACAATTACAATTACAATTTCAATTTTACATGCAGTTACAGTTACTATCACGATACATACAATTACAATTACAATTTTACAAATTTACAAATTGTACAATTACAATTACAATTTTACAACTTTACAAATTTTACAATTTTAATAAAATTGAATCATGACAATACATACAATTACAAAATATTACAATTACCAATACATAATATTTAATAAATATCATGATTTAATATTAAAAATAAACATCAGGATCATGATAACCATCGTAGAAACATCATATTCTAAATTACACATTCGAATTCGCTAACATCATCTAATCATCATGATCATGATCATCTAACAAAACACAAGCATTGTATAATATCATCAGAACACAAACATCAAATATACATCTCATGTCAAATAACTTCTATCACATACACATCTATCCGCAAGAACATTAAATAAACATATCTAACATTATCTAACAATATACACATCATGATGAACACCAACATGTAAATTAAGTACATCAACATGAACATAAAATACATGCACTATATATATATATATATATAGATATATATAATGCCAAAAATATACAACTATAATAGAATTGCACATAAATGTCAAATATTTGGTGGTACTACATCAATACTATAACTAGTACTCGAGGCCTGCTCATTTGATGGTGCCTCATTCTCAGATGGATGTGCCTGCTCAACTGAGGGTGCCTGCTCAGGAGGTGTCTGCTAAGATAATGCTTGCTTAGATGGACGTGCCTGCTGAGGAGGTGCCTGCTTATATGGTGTCTGCTTAGGACTAGGTGCCTGCTCGGAAGATTCCTACTTAGAATATTCCTGCTCAGGACTAGATGTTGGTTGCTCATCTCCAACGCGAGGTGAAGGAGGAGGAGGTGAATTATTAGAATGATCACTCCCCTCATGATCATGATCATACGATGAGCTTGTCACGCATCTCCATGGCACCTATCCCTCCTAGCCACTAGTAGCCTGGAAGCTCCGACAATATGACGCATAAGGCTCATCATCTCATAGGGCATGTCCCTCTAGAGCTCTGTGAGTGCACGATTAGCCTGGATCTCTTTGACCGTCGTAGGGTGGACTCCCTCATCAACTAGGAGTCTACACAGTCGGTTTCCCAACTCTATCATGAATTGAATGTTCACCCTATGCCGCATGCCCACGGGTATTTGCACCCGAGGAGGTCTGTCACCCTGATCCACGGCCTCCACCATCTCCTCATCATCTACAGGATCATCTGGTGGGGGTGGAATCATGTCCGCAATGAATGTGAAAATATCTACAAAATATATTATACACAACAATATTTAGATAATTTCATTAAACTATTTAATAAAACAAGTTAAAGAACATGTTAGAATAAATTTTATTCTAATTAATTAAGATAATAAACTAAAATTATATTAATTTAAAGAAAACAATAATATTACCTCTAGCATCTGGTGGCTCATCCTATGTGAAGAGGATGTTGGTACGCCCTCACCAATCCAAACCCACGTAAGGACATGAAACCATCATGAACATGTGATCATCAACACTGGCTAGCAGCTCTAGTGCATCACTAGAAATATTGGCTGAATACTCGGACAGACCCATCTTGGGCATCATCTTTCCCCACATCCACATCCGTACATGTAATATCGGCATATGAGGCCGATGGAAAAAATTATTCCTCATCTCTGTAAACCTTTCAAAAAATAAAAAAAAAATAGCTCTGAAGCAAAAGGGAAGGTCGGCCTCCCACGTGCCTGAGAATGACATCTATCGAATGTTATACAAAACTGCTGCAAAAAATGGCAGACCATCTAAAAAGTCATGGCGTCTAGAATAAAGAATCAACATAAAATAAAAGAGGGCAACTAATGCACTGCCTGTCACTGGTATAATGTGCAATGTCGTCAGTAATAGTGAGAGGAAACTAACCTCCTCTGGACCAAAGAAGCAATGTGTAACAGACCACCAAACACCTGAAAATATGCAAGAGAAAGTATCATCCTTAATGTATCTCTGGGAGTACGCCAACTAACTCTCTACTACATAACCGACGAGGAAATCTCAGAATTGGGGAAAATCCTGCCCTCTCCTAAATAGGCCAGTAATAAAATAAATGTCCTCCTCAGTGGGTTGGTACCATTGGCCAAGACCGACCTGGAAATCATGTCGTTGGGCATCCCAGATGTAGATCAATTTTCCTAATAACTCACTATGCCCCTTCAGGGATGTATCCTCCTCGTATAACTTAAGGAGGCCTACCTCCCTTAAGAGAAACCAGTTGGGTGTGGTAATAGGGTGAGGGTACAAAAGTCTCTCCCTCTCCCATGCCTCCCACTGTTGTATCATGTTATAATTGTCCTCCCTCTGCTATTGTTATTGCTTTTCCTCTCTTCGTTGATGTTGCTGAATGATTCACATATTAAATACATCAGCCTCCCTCATACATAAAAAATAACTTTTTTTATTAAATGACAAATGTATTTAAAAATATATAAATATAAATTTTATTGAAAAAACAAAAAAGAAACATTCGGTGCGCCCAAAAAAACAGTCAAGTACCACCATTGGTGCGTACGTTTCTATCATGCACCGCCCATGGTGCACATGAAAAAACTTCACGCATTGCGAAAACATAAATCTTACTTCAATAAATATTTTTGTGTAGTGCGTTGATCAAACTATCTGCCCTGGGGTGGTTTTTATAGTGCAATGCACCGCCATATGGAAATATTTTACCACTGGCGGTGGTGATGGGTTCCCATAATATGGAATCATCGGGCTGTTATGTCTATTTTTATATAATTCCCGGTGTGTTCTGGTAAATGACCGTACCGTTGTAAATAAAGTGTTATTTTTAAAAATTTTAAATTTTTGGTGTGATCGGAAACAGACACACACCACACTATTTTATTGTTAAAGCGGTTCACTTTTCCTCGGTATCACACTGGGCTATCACATTTACTGCTCGTTGCGGTTTTTTTAAACATCGTTCATGGTGCGGCCTGTAAATTTATAGGGAGCACCAAGAATTGTGCGATCCGAAAGACTCGAACGCACCGTGTAGGAATTTTTTTCTTTAAAAAAAATTGTGAATTTTAACTCAATTTAAGAAATTAATCTGCTAAAATATTAAGTTTGTGAGAAACAAGTAGATTACCTTCACATTTGTGCGTCAAGGAGGCATCTTTGCAATGAAACACTAAAAACCAAATTTTCCCACCGTTTTGCAAAATTCGATGTCCACATAGTGAGCAATGAATGGAAGCAATGCGGGCAATGGGAGCATCGATGGCGAGGTGCCTCAGAGAAGGAAAAATCACATCGATGCTTGAGAGCTCTACAACACAGTAACAAGTAAAACTGATTTTTTTACGACTCAATTTTTTTTAAATTAATCCTTTTTCGGTGCTCTCGATTATGAGACACACCGGGTGGTTGTATCAATGGCACACCATACTTCTTTACGGTGGGATAGATTACTGAGATGCACTGGGCTGGTTTATACAGAGAGCATAGTGTCTCAGTGTGCCATTTGATAGTATGCACCGGTGCACTTTATACAAAATGCAAAGATGCGTTGTATGTATGAAGTGCACCGTTGTTTTTGTAGTACTTAAAAATAGCTCTGTAACACTTATTTAGCTTCTAATATGTGTTACACAACAATTTTTCACCATCCCTGCAATTCCCCATCCCACACATTGGAGGGCTTATTCCGTGACTTGTGAGCAGTGACATGATCTAAAAACACTTTCATGGCATTCCCCTGAACATGTAATTTCATTCCTCTGAAGACAACGCCTTGTGAAAAACCCTAAAAATAGCCTTTTTATCCTTGGCGCGACTGCTCAGTGTCATACCCGCGCCAATGGGGGAAATCCTCCAAAGAGGACGCGCCAACTAGCGCACTGTCTCAGTGTTGTACCCGCACCAAGCTTAATAAGGAGTGTTTTTTAAAAATAAATGGTGGAAGATTGACTACAACAAACTCTTGAACTGGACTCTAAATCGAGTTGGGACGTTTGGCTCCGGTTCTCCATGTAGAGGAAGTAGTTTTCCACCTCTCATGGAAGCTTCCTTGAGGATAGGGCCAATCCCATGATTGTAGGGATCCCAACTCCCCTTCCACCATATATATAAGCTTGCCATTTCCCTTTGCAAGCTAGTCTCAAAGAGCCTTCAAAGCCTAAAGAATGTTGTAATAGTCCTCATAGTGCCAAATCAATAGCAAGGAGATTGATGATCGAAGAGAGAGGCTTGTCCCCATTCCTGACAAGCTTTACCGAGACATATTCTCCTGACGACCTGCCGAAGGAAGATTCAACGTCAAAGCTAGGTTGTATTTTCCTTTGTATGAATTAATGATAAGTGACTTTGGTTATGGTTCCACTTGTATTGTTCATTATGATCATTAGTTGTGTCTTCTCTGATTGATACATACTTGCATATATCGGGTTTTACGCTTGTGTTTGTCGTGTTTCTTGTGTGTGTAGGTGTTCGATCACGGTGAGCGAAAGGATTGTGATATGCTAGAGCAAGGGAATGCAAGCGTCATCTTCTCTACAAATAACAACGTTGGACTTGAGGTAGGCCTTCATCACAAGTTGGTTTATTGCAATTAGGAACTTGCACCTTAGCATGATACGATGTTTGCTAGACTCGATCTAGGCTAGTAGGGATCACCTCTGTTCGCAGAGGGGATTTACCTCTACAACAAATTGGTGACTACACTGGGGGGTTAGCTTGTTGTTTGTTTTATAAACTACAAACGGAGCCTGAAGTTAGCCAGATAGCCTTCGAAACAATCTTGCTCTGCATTAGCGAAAGTAGATGAATGCTGCTTCAGTCAATCTCCGGTCTAGTTTATGAACTAAACACTTGGAGTATTGTCTTGTCTTTCGGTCGATTCTTGACTTTGCTTGCTTGATCAGCTCTTTTGGCTGGCTCTTTTCGTGAGTTTGACTTTTGGTTTGAGCTTCAACATCACTGGTCTGCATCTTGGATTGCTCTTTTTTATTTTTTGCATAGCAAACTTGACTGGCGCGCTTATTAGCCTGACAGTTGCGCCAATTGGCGCTATTTGCCAGTTTACTACCCGCGCCAATCCTGTTATGGTGCTAGTTTCAACCTGACAGTCGCGCCAATGCTGTGAGGTGCTAGGCTTTGCTCTGTTCTGAGCTTTCTGAGCTTGATCTATGATTTTGGTTTCATTTCTTCGACTGCTTGAGTGTTCTGGAGCCTTGTTTGACTAACTGCGACCTTCATCCTTTGGTTGTTTGCCCTATTCTGTCAATTTTACATTCTAGCCCTAGGGCATCTAGGTGCTATTGTGTGTCGAGCCTCCCTTGGGAGTTTGTGGTTTATATTTTTTCAGTCAACCTTGTGATTGCTTCTCTGCATTCATTTGGTGGTTGTCTATCGTTTCATTGCATTATTTGAGTGATTGGATTTTTCTTCATTTGAATTCCGCCTTGTCTCGTTTTGGGCCTAGATTACATGGTTCATTTCAGTCTTTGGGATTCTTTTGGTTTTGAGAGATTTTTTTGTCAATTTGAGGTTTGATTGTGTGCTCGCATTGAGTGAAATTTGGTTGTCTTTACTCTTTTGCTTTCGCTTCTCAAATTTCTTGTTTCATTCGTTTTCATTTTGTTTAGTGCACTTTGCTCTTAAACATTGAAAATACCAAAAAAATCATTTTGCTTTGATCAGTTAATGAAAATCGAATCTTTTCTGTGTCGTTAGTGATTTTTAACTTTGAAAGAAAAGCTTTTAGTTTCCATTAGCTGCATTAGAGACATCACTGGTTGTTGTCTGGTCATTTTGTTATTGTGTGAAAAGCTCTTAACTCTCTCGTAATTAGCTTTCATCGAATGAAATGATATACTGTGGCATGTAGTGTGCATTTAGGAGATTTTGAGACATAACACTCACTAAGGCCTGAGAACTGAAACATAATTGAAGATAAACATTAAAATTTATTCAATTTACACTAAGGCAGCATTGAAACATTAACGAAATATTTAGAGGTCTAGGCTAGAGACGTGTTCTGGTGTCTTTAAACCTAGTAGTTGTCGTTCGCCTCTTGGCTTTAGACAATGCTAGTACAGACTTATGCTCCTCGTACCATCGCGTATATAAAGGGAGACCCCACTAGGTTTCTATACTTTATCCATAGGAAGCCGAGTCTGCCGCCCTATACCCATGATACACCGGACATAGCATTCGGGGAGATTGCCTGCACGTACATTAAGTCCTTGGTTGATTTATTTTTCATTTTGAAACCAAGGTGTATATTGCAGTTCACGGTTATTTGGTACACCCTTTTCCTAGCATTCATGAGCAGTCATTTTGATCTTATTTGACTCCTTAAATTTGAAAAGATCACCAAGCGCTTTTCCTTTCACACTTGTTTCAAAACTAAAAGAGATAGAGTCATCTTTCATCCGTTTCTCGACTCTTAAAACATGAAAAGGTGAAGTTTCTAAGTCTCAATGTCGTAAAATAAATCACTCGCGATCACACGCCTTATTAGATCTTTCTTGTTGGCCATTTGATTGTGTGCCTTGGTTTTTAGCCTATGTGCAATTTTGAGTTGTTGATGGCAACTTTTCCAGAGTTCACCAACCAAGGAATCCCCTCCGATGGGAATCCTGGTCATTTTCCTCCTTTTGGAAATGTTGGTGCTCCTTATATGGCAACGTTGTCCCTTCCTGGGTTAACTGTTGGGTTTCCTGTTTGGTTGTTTTCAACCTCTATGGTCCCAAATGTCTTAGCTACTGGTCAATTAGTTCCTCCACCTGAACAACATCATGTTGATTCCAAGGTGGACCTCTCCCCTTCTTCATTTGTTTCTGCGTCCTCCTCTTCTACTACGCCTAGTGAAAGTCTGGATTCAAGTAACCAGGTGGCTAAGAAGAAGAAGAAGAAGACAAAGAAGAAGAAGTTAGATAAAGGAGAGGCTAGTTGTGTGGCTATTGCACCTAAGAAGCCTTCCATTGATAAACCTCCCAACCATCCATGGAAATTCAAGTTCCCTTGCATGTTGTGCACGGGAGACCATCTTCTTCGAGACTGCCCTAGCATTCCCAAGGTACTCGAAGTATGGTCCAATGGTCATTCGTAATTGCCTTTGGCTTCCAGGAGTCAAGTTGGGGGCACGTCTTCAATTGGTGCTGGTAAGGCTCCTAAGAAGCAAGGTAAGATTACCAACCCCTGTAAGTTGTGTGAAGGGCACCATGCCATTCACCTTTGTCCGTATATGGATGAAGCCAAGCGAGTTTTGGACAACTCGACTACTTCTGCACCGCGCCTTCTAGCTGGTTACAAGAAGTTGTCTTTGAGTCCTCCACTAGTTCATCCTACAGTTGGTCAAGAGTTATCCTTGGTCAATCTCGCTCCCCTGGAAATTCCCATTCAGGAATCCGTTCCTGACCAACCATTGGTCGTGGGATCGGTTGAGCTGGCCCCTTCTATGGTGCACCAGGTCTTTTCCATTGAGAGTGGATCTCACACCCCTTGGGTTCTTCTTGTTTCTTCAGATTCCTCAGATTTGGAGAAAGATTATCCTATCCCCGTACCTCAAGAAGCTGCTCCCCCGCCTCCCATGATAGAGGTCCTGGAGGATACCCCTCCCGCCTTCGAGATGGAGGTTGTGGAGGATGATCCTTCTTCGATCGTAACACCAGGGGAAGACCATCTCGGTTCGATGGTAGCCCCTCCAAATATTTTGATCGCTTCCTTTTATTGGAGTCGATTTTCAGGATACTGCCTTCCGTCTTATGTGCCTTTTGAGATAACGGTACAGACCTCTGGTCTGGTCGTACCTAGAATCGTTATAAATGAGGGCATGTATGTTAGTGTTCTATCCTCAACTACTTGGCAAGCTTTCGGTTCACCACCGCTTGTGCCTGTTACACACAATCTGTTGGCATTTAACAGAAGAACTAGTCAACTGTTAGGGATCCTTCCAAGGTTACCTATTACTTTGGGAGGTAAAATTGTCCATATGGACGTGATGGTTGTTCCAGGCCCTTTGGATTTCAATCTGCTCTTAGGGCGCAATTAAACCTATGCCATGGGAGCGCTTGTCTCCTCCCTTTTCCGTGTGGTTTGTTTTCCACATGAAGGACGGATCGTGACATTGATCAAGTTACATTCTTTGGTCCTGATGTGGCAACTGGCCCACCATCATCCCTTCCTAGTTTTTATCCACCCATTGTATTTTCCCCACCGCAGGTCAACTATGTGGCTACCTACCCTGTGCCTGTACTCAGTGATAGTGTCGTTGTGCATCAGGTGCTGGGGGCATTGGGTCTTGACTTCCAGGATGTTTGCCTTCCATCGAGAGTGGAACTCTTGGAAGCAATGACTTCTTTTTCATTATGATGAGGTCGGTCAGAGCATGGTTCTTTTCCTGTGTCAAGCTCCTTAAAAAATGAAACAAGTTTGTTGGAGTAGAGTTCCTTGTCTTGTGTCAAGCTCCTTAAAAAATGAAATAAGTTTGTCGGAGCAGAGTTCCTTGTCTTGTGTCAAGCTCCTTAAAAAATGAAACAAGGTTGGGGAGTAGAGTTCCTTGTCTTGTACCAAGCTCCTTAAACCATGAAACAAGGTGTCCTGAGGATAGTTCTTTTAATGTGTCAACCTCGTTAAAATAATGAAACACGTTCTTGTTCAATTCGAGTCTTTGATAAGATCTTGTAAAACTTTCAAATTTAGGCCCTTTCTCACTTCGCACCGAACCTTCACCTATCCTCGCTTGCTATGGACCTGCTTTGGGGCATGGGCACTTTGTACTGAGTCAATGGTTCAGCATGCTTACTTTTTCAAGCATAGTTTGTTTCCGTTTCAAGCTTGTGTAAAAATGAAACCGGTTTCAAGCATATTTTATCTTTGTTTCAAGCTTGTGTAAAAATGAAACCAAATTCAAGCAGAGTTTCCTGATTTCAAGCTTGTGTAAAAATGAAACCATTCCAATTTTACCTCTTGTGATTGCCATTTTTATCAGCCTGTTTTTCCAGATGAGCCTTGGTTTTCTCACTCCATCGTCACTATCTTCTTGGCCGATCACATGCCTTCACTTGGTTGTTTTACCCATTCCTAAGGAACCACTGTGATGAGTGGTCTTGTTAGCCAGCCTCTTAACCTTTACTTGTTCTAAGCAGTTCCACCATTACTGGAACCAGGTGCTACCCTTTATACCACTCTTTCCTTAGGAGGAGTCAAATTTCAGATCTTTTCTGACTCCCTAAACATGAAAATATTGCCGAGTCGCTTTGATATCGTTAAAAGTGGTTACGAAACGACATCTACCTAGTATACATTTACCCCTTTTTCGGGCTGGGATAAATTATTTACGAAAAAGGAATACCCTAGCCTATCGCGAGTAGGAGGTTTTCTCAGACACAATTTTCTACCTTTTCGGGTCTGAGGAACTATTTACGAAAAGTGACCATTGGAGTTTACTTTTCTGATGTCTTTTCAAACTCTCTAAACATGAAAAGACGCTGAGTTATTCCTTTGTCAGACTTGTTAAACCCTGATGACATCGGATTCAGTTGTAATGACGGTATTCGAGTTTCTCCTTCCCAGGGCTCATTAAATGTACTAGGATGGATTCGTCTGAAGGACGAACTTATATGATAAGCATATGCTATCCCCTTCAAGCTTGTTTTAAAAAATAATTGGGGTACTTGCCAGAAATGGTGGGGAAAAATGGAACCAGCATCAATGTCGTGTCGGCAGTATGTCGCTCTTGAACATGGCACTTGTCTGCATTCGTGTCGGGTTGGGGACATCTCATCTCTTTTTCCACTTGCCTTCATGGATTTGGGTGATCCATTTTGACCTCTCATGTGCTCTTTGCTTTGTCATCATGACCTCTGATATTTTGATGTCAAATACTGCCAAATCCACTGTCATGCCGCCGATATGTTCAAGAGAAGTTGACCTCTGCAACGTTTCAACCTTCCTCTGATTCTCCTCTGATCTTGATTCACGAAGACATTATGTTCCTCTGTCTCGTGTCGATGATGTGGGAAACAATATGGCCCACCTTCGATCAAGGTCACTTCCTTTCGATTTCAACTCATTATCCAGGAAGCTGATCTAGAGACTCCCTTCTGGTACCTTGGAGCCTGCATGCCTCAATGGCAGGTTCTTCGCGTTCGACGTGAGGTTTTCATCATTGGCCTCCGATCGAGTGATTCTACAGGTGTTCGACGCCAGCTCACTGATTCACATGCCGTATATTGCACCTATAGTACCTTGAGGGCCATTGTCATTATTGGTGGTACCTCTCGCGTCTGTTAATAGCTTTCATCATTGGCTGGTAATCAGGCGATGTTCTTGCATGTTCGACTTCAGCTCACTTATTTGCATGCTTGAACTTATACTTTGATCGGGTCGAGATGGAGTGTAAGACCCTGGATTTTGTCTGTTAGGATCTAGGGTGCGATTTTGTGGCTTATTATCATTGGTTACATGAATCACTAATTGGATGGCTGCGACCATACCTCAGTCTCTTTTATTGATCCTTATTGGATGGCTGTGTCCATGCCTTGGATCTGGATTCTTGTATACTCTGTTATGGATGGCTGCGCCCATACCACATATATATCATGTATTTGAGATATTGGTTGTACTTCTCTACGCAGGTTTTCCGATGGCAGTGTTTTCAGTTGGACATGTTCTCGTAAAGCATTTCACCCCTCTCTCTCTTTCAGGCCTCATGCTTTAGGGGGCATCTGTTACACAAAAAATTGTCACCATCCTTGCAATTCCCCATCCCACACGTTGGAGGGCTTATTCCGTGATCTGTGAGCAGTGACATGATCTAAAAACACTTTCATGGCATTCCCCTAAACATGGAATTTCACTCCTTTGAAGACAACTCCTTGTGAAAAACCCTAAAAATAGCCTTTCTATCCTTGGCGCGACTGCTTAGTGTCATACCCGCGCCAATGGGGGAAATCCTCCAAAGAGGGCACGCCAACTGGCGCACTATCTCAGTGTTGTATCCATGCCATGCTTAATAAGGAGTGTTTTTTAAACATAAATGGCAGAAGATTGACTCCAACAAACTCCTGAAATGGACTCTAAATTGAGTTGGGATGTTTTGCTCCGGTTCTCCATGTAGAGGAAGTAGTTTTCCACCTCTCATGGAAGCTTCCTTGAGGATAGGGCCAATCCCATGATTGTAGGGATCCCAAATCCCCTTCCACCATTTATATAAGCTTGCCATTTCCCTTTGCAAGCTAGTCTCCAAGATCCTTCAAAGCCTAAAGAATGTTGTAATAGTCCTCATAGTGCCAAATCAATAGCAAGGAGATTGTCGATCGAAGAGAGAGGCTTGTCCCCATTCCCGACAAGTTTTACCGAGACATATTCCGCTGACGACTTGCCGAAGGAAGATTCAGCGTCAAAGCCAGGTTGTATTTTCCTTTGTATGAATTAATGATAAGCGCCTTTGGTTATGGTTCCACTCATATTTTTCATTATGATCATGAGTTGTGTCTTCTTTGACTGATACATAATTGCATATATCGGGTTTTATGCTTGTGTTTGTCGTGTTTCTTGTGTGTGCAGGTGTTCGATCATGATGAGCGAGAGGATTGTGATCTGCTGGAGCAAGGGATCGGGAGTGTCATATTCTCTACAAAAAACAACATTGGACTTGAGGTAGGCCTTCATCGCAAGTTGGTTTATTGAAATTAGGAACTTGCACCTTAGCGTGATACGATTGTTACTAGACCCGATCTGGGCTAGTAGGGATCGCCTCTGTCCGCAGAGGGGATTTACCTCTACAAAAATATGCACCGGTGCGTTACATATATATCAAGTGCATTGGTGCGTGTTATGATTACAAACACACCACAAGAAAAAAATTTGCAAAAACCTTCACCCACCAACCTCCTCTAGTGACCTCCGCTACAAATGGATATTTGGGCCATTTTTATAACGGCTTCCTCAAAAACATCTAGTAGAGGGTATTTTCCTTGTAGTGCAAGGATATTTAGGCTTACATGTTGAAGAATCATCAACAGATGACCTATTTGAATCCTTTCTAGGGTTTTCACATTTGGACTTGCCTTTACCCTTTTTCTTACCTTTCGAGGATTTATCTGCTGCAGTAGATTGAACAACATTTACCTTAGAGGTTTTACCAGGATTTTTTTGGTTACTGGAAGGAGTGGGGGTGCATCGGCAATAGTATATTTAGACTTCTAATAATTTTTACGCGCACTACTATCAATACAATCCATTTTCCCAATAACACCACCCATTGGAGGTGTAATTGGAGACTGAGATGATGTGGGATTAGTTGAAGGTCGCAACGCATCAGGAAATAACTCATATAGATTCCCATATTGGGAATGAAAAAAATCGAGGTATTGAGCTCTGGCTATGATTTCCTCTTCTGTGACACACCCACCCATGGAAAGATATTTAGCAATCTTGGAAACGAATGATTTCGTAAACCATTTAGTCAACAACTGGTCGTGGATCTCGAATTTTATGAAGCGACGATGACATCGCCATCCATGAATGTGATCTGAAATGTGAGTAGAGGTTGAATGATTCAAAGAGGTGATAAGGTGGGTGTTGGTTTCATACTAGATAGATAATTGTAAGTGAGTAAGGAAAGCCATAGCTAAATAATTAAAATCGAAGAAAATTCCTCAAGGGAGTTCAATATACCACTTGGCCATAGTATCGGTCAAAGTACGTTGGAAAATGAAGACGAATATAATCTTCGACCTAAGAATTAGAAGAGCACCACAAGTGATACGTTATAACATGGGTTTGGGGGTATTCCCCAGATTTTCCTTCGAATTTTGGGCAATCTCCTGGGATTTAGTCAGAATTGGTGGCTAATGCAGCTGATGTTGGATGGGGTCATTTGAAGCATTGACACATCCAACAATTCCAACATAGGGAGGAATGGCAAGGGAAGATGATGAGGAGAAAAATTTTGGGGGTTCCAACCTTGTTGATACAGATTCTGCCCCCAATAGAGCGGATTTTGTCCCAGATACGGGTACTACCCCCATTGTTGGGAAGGACCTTGTTGCAAGTATTGTTGAACATACAGACCTTGTTGGGGTTGTTGTTAAGACCCCTACGAGATTTTAGGTTTCAGACCTTACTGGATGTAGGGTCTAGGGTAAGGTCCCTATTGAACATGAGGTCCAGCCTGTGGTCCCTGATGAACGTAGGGTCCAACCTATGGTCCCTGATGAATGTAGGGTGCAACCTGTGGTCCCCGTTGTTGGAGCGGGGTCCCCTGAATGCAATTTTGATATAATTTTGTAATATTTTGAGTATTTTAGTCATGCGTAGCACAATTTAAGGGACTCTAGGGCGGGTCAAAGTCCCTCATGCATTGTAATGGGAAAAAATGTTAGATCTAGGGGTTGCAAACCATGGTTTGCGGACCCTAGTATACGGCAGGCTAAAAGTATAATTAAGAGTCTAGGATGAGTCGAAGAGTCAATTTTTGGATAGGCTTTGAGATGATGTTAATGATAGATATGCTTTGAGGATTTTGTTCGAAATTTTATGGGTAAGGGCTCCTGCTGGCTGTGTGTGCGGAGACCCTAAGTCCTGCTATGTGCAAACCCTACTGGATGTGTGCATAGGCTGGTGAAAGAGTCTATAAGGTTCTGAAGTATTATAAATAGAATGATGTTTTGCTAATAATGATTTCTTCTGTGATAAATTGTGGTGCACGTTATTTACTCTTTTATTTCTCTGATGTTGAATACTGCTAATTGATTGCGCACGTGGATGCGATGATTTAAAGAGTAATGGAGGCATATATCTAGTGATGTTTAATCATATTGCTCTTGTTAATTGATTGCATTATAAGTTACGGGTTGCGCACAAGTTATTTTTTTATGTATATTGTTAAGGGTCTCTGGTTAGGGTTTTCTCAGCGCGAGCCTATTTAAATCTAAAGGCACCCACTTCATTAAATATTTTTCTCTCGGGGTGCAGAAACCTGGTTCTAGCACCCTCCCATACTACTTCGAGTGAGGCCTTGGCCTGTGCAAACATGCCATTGCCGAAAGGGAAAGCAGTATAGGGATTTGTTGGTTAACCTCAAATCTGAACCTAGGTCAGGACCCCTCAAGCCAAAAAATGGTTCCGTTGCTGGGACCGGGAGAATTTTGAGAGAGAGATCAGGTAATGAGTCAAGGTTTGTGGCATCCAGAAAAATCTGAAATTGAAGAGTGGTTCGAAAGGAAGATCTAGGAGTTTTCCCTAAAAGAAAATAGGAGTAAGAAGTTGTCTACTGAAAAGTAGAAGAATAAGTATATCTTCACAGAGGTGCATGAGATATTCTTCATGACCTTCGCACACGATCTGCAGGAGTGGTTGTCGAGATTGGTGGAGTTCCAGACCTATTGGAATAATGATAAGGTTACACAGTAGACCCCTGAATTAATCCAAAAGTTGGAGAAAACTGACAGAGTTTGTGGTAGATTAGTTCGTGTCATACTCTGAAGCTGAGAAAAAAAATTTCAAGGGTTTGAGAGGTAAATTATTGCGAACATTGCCTTTGCTGATTAAGATGCTCTTGAGTGAAAAACGTGTTTTGTGCAGCCACACCAAGTGAATGAAATATGAATATATTGAAAGCACCACGCAAAGCAGGAAGTATTACAGGATCAATCAAAAGGGGGAGAGAGATGCATACAAACCTCTGAGATATCTGCCAAATCTAGAAGAAACTAAGGCTACGCACGCTGCGGGTATCCCTTCTGCTACGCTGTACTCGAATTCGCGTAGAAATCAAACATCTCCTAACCCGCCACCACCCTCACCTATAGACGATATGGCTACACACATGAAGCTACCCACCTTTAAGGGTGTGGGGGATGAGGACATGGATCAGTTTTGGTTCGTAGTTGATGCAGTATGGACTGCGCAGTCCGTTAATACTCATGCTGGGAAAAGTGTGTAGCTGGCCATGGATTTTGAGGGCCGCGCGCTAGACTGGTTTATGGGATATCTGAAGCATAACACCGCTCAAAATATCTCTCCTCTTATTATAGATGATATCAAGAAGGAACTAAAGCGACAGTTCAAAAATCCAAAGTCCTATGTGCAGGTAGTGGTGGAGCTAAAAGATTTCAAGCAAGGAGAAAAATAATTAGTCTAGGAAGCTGATCAGTGGTTGAAGAAAACTATCAATGATGGAGGATTTGTTTACGATTATGACCAACATAGGGAATGGCTCATCACCATATTGTTACCCCATCTACGCGGTCCTCTGGGGAAACAAAAAATCACCACTCAGGCTGAAGCCCT
Source organism: Pinus albicaulis (assembly GCA_034641835.2). Taxonomy (NCBI): domain Eukaryota; kingdom Viridiplantae; phylum Streptophyta; class Pinopsida; order Pinales; family Pinaceae; genus Pinus; species Pinus albicaulis. The sequence continues at coordinate 1,256,256,335 of CM076575.1, read as the reverse complement.
GGAGATCGCTATGAAGCTAGAAGTTGCGCCTAGAGAGGATATCCCCCTTGGGATGATGAAAATTCAAATTCAGTTGGAAGCCATACATTTAGAGATACAGAACCTGTGAAGAGACAAGGGTATATAGGTTGGTGCAAAAGCCTAGTGCATTCGTTGCAAAGGAGCGGGCCACACCAAAGATCAGTGCCCTATGTTTATGGACTACCTACGGGCTGGAGGACCAAATCCACTATGCCCTAGGGAGGTAGCGGGGGCCTAGAAACCCCATACTGTGGTGCGCTAATTGTCGGGTAGTTGGCCATCATGATACTGACCATTTGCCAAGGATGGGAGCTTATGTGCCATAGTTAAAGCAACAATATTTCAGATTATGCTCCTTAGTTTGTCATAATGAGCACCACTTCCGAAAATTTGATTTGATGATAGACAATGAAAACATGTACAGAGTGCAGGCTAAGACCTCCTCACTAGCATCTCCCTCTGGACTTGGAGGATCCCCGACAAGAGGAAGGGGAGGGGAGAGAGGAGGTGGTGTAGTTTGAGGAAGAGGACAACTAATTTGATATAACTATGAAGATCCATCACATTATGCACGTGATTTCCCTAACCCTGCGAGGAAGTCTTGCAGGTACTACAGGAAATTTGATCACATAATTGAGGAATGTCTCATTTTGATAGCTAAAATGCAGGAGAAACAACATACACCTAGGTAGAATGTGAAAATTGTCAAAGTTGAGCCACGCGATGATGGCCCTAATGTAAATGCAATAACGCGCAATGGTATGGCCACTGGAGAACCTACGGAGCAAGCTGCTGTAGAGTCATGGATAAAAAAGGAAATTGACAAAAAGGAAGGCCTAGACCTAAAAAAAGAAAAGGAAACTTTTATAGAGGATAGAAAGGATTTTGCTACGGCAGAAGCATCGAAATCAAAAGTTGCCATGGATCCAAAAGCCGATGAAGCAGTCAAACCATTCCTTCAAGGCCGTATGAAGTTACTACGCAACCAAAAGGTGATAGAGAATATTCAAGCATTGATAGATATTTGCACATAAAAAAATCCCCTCGAAGGGAGATTAAGGTTGTAAATAAGATTTATAAGAACAAGAAGAGGATTGGTCGAGAGATGTGTATGACTGCGTAGATTGGAGAATACGAGATGGATCAGGTCATCTTGGATCTGGGATCTGATGCCAATTTCCTGACCAAATAAACTTGGCAAAGTATGGGAGAGCCCAAATTAGAGTGGTCCACCATTCAACTACGGATGGCTAACCAACAAAATATCATTCCACTAGGAAGGCTGCCTAAGGTTGTGGTAGACATTGCGGGAGTTAAAGTATATGTACACTTTGAAGTAATCCAGATTGTGGATGATGCAGACCCTTACCCTGCGCTATTAGGATTGGATTGGGCTATTGACATGGGAGTTATCATCAACCTGAAAAGGAGCACGATATTTGAAAATGATGGTATGCGGGTAATAGTCCCTCTGGACCCAGTTGAAGGTGAAAGATATACTGAGTCGGTGCGCAATGAGGATGATGTTGACCATATTTACAAGCTAAATACATAGGATGATGATTGGGTCAACCCTACCATTGAGGGCATGATAAATTGGGAAAAAGACAACTCATGATTCTTAGATTTGGACGGCGAGATGGAAAATTGGTAGAAACAGTTACATGACGTATTAGTGCTGCGCTGCCTCAATATCACAAAGAGATTCCATTGCATCTCCTCATAGGTAAGAGAGCTACCTTACTTTGATGGTTCTGTTAGTGTTAAGGAATTTCTTAAAGCACTAGAAAATGATGTCCCCAAGGAACGGAGATTCTGGGCACTTGACTTGGCAATGCGCGTAACCCCTGCGCGATGGTGGGAAACACACAAGGGTGCTTTCCATGACTAGGGGGAATGTCGAAAGATGATGATCCTGCGCTTTGAACTTCCATTCAAACCACCCATGGAACTCTTTTCTGGTTTTGGGGATATGCGCAAGCACTTGGCTACATGGATGGAGGTATGGAATGAAAGGACCTGGAATGAGTGGGTCCATATGTTTATTCATGCATTAGGGCTGGTCCCCACCAACTAGTATTTAGATGTGGTGCTTAACCAACATACTCACCATTGGGATACAATGACAGATGATTTCATGGCAACATTCAGCTTAGTTGGAGGGACGGAGAAATTGGACGAAGCCCTGCAAGATATAGGTGCTCTTGTCTTTGATGAGTATTTGCCTCGAAAGGAATGTGTTGCACCAACTTGGAATGTGAAAATTTAGGATATTATAAACTGTAGAAATTTGTCAGTAGAGGACTGTGAAGAAGATCCCAGGAATATCACAATCCCATAATATGAAGGAGAATGTGTAGTTTCAGGACCCTCATTACAGACAATGGACGTTACCAAACCATTAAAGTTGAAGGAAGTCAACATTATGATGGAGGAGCAGCCTAAGTTGGCCAAAATTGGGGATTATTTGGATGATGATATGGTTGGAAAGGTTGTGGAATTGATGATCGAATATCATGACATATTTCCTATGAAGTTCTCTGAAATCAAGGGAATTGTCGGAGATCTGGGTGTTATGAAGATCATCTTGAAGCCACATGCACGACCTGTCAAGCATCGACCCTATCAATTGAACCCTAATATAAGAAGAAAGTAAAGGAGGATATAGATAAGATGGTGGCCGCAGGTATCATTGAGTCCATAGAGAATTCTATTTGGGTAAGGCCAATGGTAGTCCAAGAAAAGAAAACCAAAGGGGAGATAAGGATCTGCGTAGACCTGCGCAAGTTGAATGATGCCTGCATGCATGACCCCTTCCCTACGCCATTCTCTGATGAAATCTTGGATAATGCGGGAGGTCAAGAAGCGTACTCATTCACTGATGGTTTTTCAGGGTACCATCAGATCATAATTTCACCTGAAGGCCGATCCAAGACAACATTTGCAACCGAATGGTGCTCCTTCCAGTACATTGTCATGCCTTTCGGATTGAAGAATGCCCCTACCATTTTCTCGCACGTAGTTGTATAAGTATTCAAATTATTCATCCATAAGTTTCTAGAGGTCTATTATGATTATTGGACAGTATTCATATTGGTAAAGAAGCATGTCTCGAACTTGCGCATGATGTTGGATGCCTGCAGAAAACACCAGATTTCACTGAACTTGAAGAAGTGTATATTCTGTGTACATTTTGGAATCTTGTTAGGCCAAATTGTATGTCAGCAGGGATTGATGGTTGACCCAACCAAGATTGCGGTTATCATCAATTTAACAGTCCCCACCAATGAGAAATAGTTGCGCTCCATCTTAGGGCACATAGGTTACTACAAAAAGTTTATTCAAGGGTACGCCTTGATCACTGCGTCAATGGAAAAGCTTCTAAAGAAGGATGTGTCCTTTTTCTGGGATGAGGAACGTCAAAAAATTTTTAAGCTGCTGAAGGAAAATATGGTCACTGTACCTATTATCATATTTCCAGATTGGGCTAAGGTCTTTCATGTGCATGTGGATGCATCAAGAATAGCTCTTGGGGTTGTCTTAGCACAGTCAGGAGAAGGAGACATTGATCATCTGGTTGCTTTTGCTAGCAGGAAACTCTCTAGCGCAGAGCGCAATTATTCTACTATCGAACGAGAAGGAATTGCAATGGGGTATGCCCTGAAGAAATGTAGAGATTATCTATTGGGTGGACACTTTGAGATGTTCACTAGCTATTCAGCTTTAAAATACCTGGTCAAGAAGGTTGTGTTGGGGGGGAATATTTGTAGATGGTTGTTTCTGTTTCAGGAGTGTTACACCAATTTTTGGTCATCTAACCTGTTACTATTACCAAAGTACACCATGTAAGACCAATTTGACCCTAAGAAAAATTTCTTTCACTATGAAAAAACAATGTAGTAATCCATAATTTATTAAGTTGTTTATGGTCTAAATATGAAACCCCATGAGGAATAATTGAATAAATCCTTATTTTTTTTATTTTCCTCAAGGAATAATTAGTTAAACAATAGTTTAATTAATATTCCTGGTCATATTTAACCCAAAACAGGAAAATTATTAGATAAATCATTATTTATCTTATTATTTTCTAGGAATAATTATTTAAAACATTATTTAAATAATATTCCTTGTTAAATTTGACTAAATCATTTATAAATAATTGAATAAATCACTATTTATTTAATTATTAATCAACCACATTCTTAAAATAATAAATAAATCATTTATTTATTTATTATTTACAAATAAAGGGATTTGACCAAATTAAAATTCTTTTTCCATCCAAAAAATATAATAAAATATTCCATAAAAGTTATATCTAGATTTGGTTAATAATATTTTAATTGTGCACCAATATCTATACTAACTCAATATTTTGTTATAAATAGAAGGGTTTTTCCATTCATTCACTACCTTTTGTTGCCTAAAGATCAGTCTGGATCTACACTTTTGGTCTGACTTTGATCCTCCATCATTGTCGTATTTTTCTACCTTTTGCTTGTGAGCTTCCTTAATTTGAGTTTCATTTTTGTTTGGGTTTTCTACACCATCAAGAGAGAGAAATCTTAGATCTGAAGTGTTGAGGACATACAAGAACCTATCCCATTGAGGGGGACTGGTAACATCTTTCTATGTTCCCTTCCTAGGTGTCATAAATACAAAAACTTCTTTAAAAATATTTTTTTTTTTTCTATTTGGATGCATGGATAAACTCTTGCTTTTATTTACTGCTTACTGTCTTTAACTGCATAGATCTGGATTTTGTAGTAGTTGTCTTGGTCAACTAACTACAGATCTAAAGAAATTGGCATGCCATATTTGATGTTAGGGTTGTTTTTTATGCACAACTAAAGTGATTTTTTTTCTTACGCTTGCGATTAGAATGCACACTAACAAGGAGTATGACTTTGAAATTATTGTGAAGCCTGGGAGACTGAATGTTGGACCTGATCACTTGTCTCTAATTGAGATTGGGGAAGAGCCAACTATTTTGGAAGAAGGATTACCTGATGCGCAACTGTTCACTATTAAGGTGGTTGATGAGCACTTTGCAGACATTATTCACTTCTTGACAACTGGGACAACACCTACAGAATATTCAGTGAAGCAAAAGAAAGAATTGGTGGCATGTACAACTGATTTCACTATAATTGCAAGTCAATTATATAATTTGGGGGTAGATGAGGTATTTAGGAGGTATGTATAAGAACATGAGAGACAAGTTATCTTGGCGGAGGTGCATGGAGGAGTGGCAGGAGGCCACTACACAGGAAAATCCAATGCGTAGAAGGTGATGCGTGCATGTTTATTGTGGCTCACATTGCATAACAATGCACAAGAATACTGTCGAGCCTGTGACGCATGTCAGTGAACCGGGAAGCCCTCGTGCAAAGATGAAATTCCCCTGCAATCGCAGATGTCTGCGATAGGCATTCGATAAATGGGCTATAGACTTTGTGGGACCAATCAATCCCCTGGGAAAGAAGACTGGTGCATGTTGCATCATTAATACCACTGATTATGTAACCATATGGGCAAAGGCGAAGGCTGTTAAGGATTGTACTACAGATACTGCTGTGCATTTCATCTTTGAGCATATTCTGACTAGGTTTAGCTGCCCGAAGATCTTAATGATTGATAGAGGTATGCATTTCATTAATGAAACTATTGAAGCTTTGAGGGAAGAATTTTAGATCCATCATGCGAAAAGCACCCCGTATCACTCACAAGCTAATGGCGCAGTAGAGGCTTTCAATAAAATCTTGGAGAAGGCACTAACTAAGGTCTGTAATGCTAATCAAAATGACTGGGAAGTGCACATCCCTTCGGTGCTACGGGCCTATAGGAATATGATGCAGGAGCATGAGGCTCGAGGGATAAAAACTTCATTTTATTCCAAAAATAAATAAAAAATTACAAGCAAAGGAGTGGGATCCTTTAGCCTACGACTTACTTTTTTGATAGATAAGATTTTACTAGTATTCAGGGATTTGGATAGCTTTGTATTGGATTCATTGAATTTAGTTTTTAGTTGAGGATTTTTAGGAAAATATCATGTAATATGATTTTATATAAAATTGGGCAAATTGATCCATAGAATTTGATCAATTTGTTTGTTTGAACAATATATTTAAAATGTAAGTTCAAAATGTATCCGGGGAGGAGGATTGGATGGAGAATTAATCAAATAGAAGAACATGGCAAATCCTCTGTACCTTTGAAATTGTATGCGGAATTGACAATTCAAAGAAATCTTATTTGTTTCAAACAATTCTAAGTTTATTTTAGTTAATTTAAGCTCCGTTGATTTAATTTCGGTGTGAAATGTTTAATTGAATATTCTACGTTCCCTATGGAGAAAGAATGGCTGCTTGCATTTTCAAATTGAAATACTTTTAGTTTTTGAAGCATGGAAACCGTGGCTTCTTAGAAGAATGGTCAAATCTGGAAAAATTGAGTGAATTAATATTGTTGTAGTGTGTAAGGATCTACGGTTCAATAAATTAATTAGACAGTCTGGCGCTGGTGATCCAACAATCCACACATTTAGATTTGCAATCAAACGACAATCACATTTTAAGTTGCAGGGAAGTTAAGGTTTCAAGAAGACCCGATAAATTATAAATCCAGGTGTATGATTTGAGCTGTCCGTCTAGCTGAATTAGATCTAATGGCTTTCGCATGAGAGCTTGGAGATCTATGGTTATCACAATTTTAGTTGCGTGGAGTTTAATAAAAATTCTGGATGTGATAACTCAATGAAAAAGGTTTTAATATTGTTTTAAATCTGTCAATTCGACTCAGCAATTATTTATTTGGTGTAATTTTCATATTGTTGCATTTGATATAATTGACGCAATTATGCTGCCATCATTTACATGAAGGCTTTGCATTGGGTTTAATGTAAATATTTTTATAAGGGTTGGTTTGTTGCCATAAGAAGAGAATTATGATGGTTGTTCCACTATTGTAACATTTATTTTAATTAAGATTCCATAGGTTATAAAAAGTTTTAAAATTGGGTTTTAATGTAATAAAAAAATTGTGTAACAAATTTTTAATGCATTTGAATTTTGGGTTATAAAGTTAGAAGTTTGATGACTGGTACTCAGAAGGAAATTGAAGAAATTCCACCAGAAATTGAAGAAATTGTCACGAGATTTGAAATCTTATCACTCACACCTGCATCCAGACCACCATTAGTGGTATCAGAGCAACATTTAGACACTAAACGAGATCTCAAAGGTCAGGAAAAGAAATCCAACATGGCTTATATAGTTGGAAGAGGAGGTGGTGTTGGTCGAAGAAGAGGAAGAATAGTTGCAAATGTTGAAGTGATGGAAGTTATGCAACAGATGAAAGCCATATTAGAAGCAATGGAAATGGGAAATCAAAGAGATGCAGATATCAGAGATGTCAGTGAACTTGAAGTTGAATCTGCATAAGAGGGAGAACCTGCAGAAGTTACTCCTGAAATGAGATTTTTTAAATCAGTGTTGGGATCCACATCTAAACCCAAGCTTGAAGTTTCAGTTTTTACAGGAGGCTTGAACCTAGAGGAGTTGATAGATTGGGTTAATGACATGGATAAGTTCTTCGATTATGAAGAAATGGATGAAGGAAAAAGAGTGAAGTTCGTTGTCACAAAATTGAAAGGACATGCAGCGCTTTGGTAGGATGGAGTGCAGGCAGAAAGAAGGAGACTTGGTAAGCAGCCAATAAAGAATTGGAACATGATGGTAGCAAGGCTGAGAGGTAAGTTTTTCTCAAGTGATTATAAACTTTCATTATTTAGGCAAATGAAGAATCTTAGATAGGTATCAATGACAGTCAAAGAATACACAGAGGAATTTTACAAAGTAAGCATAAGAGCAGGACAAATTCAAGATACAACAGAGAAGATTGCAATATATATTAATGATCTCATAATGGAGATCCAAGATGAGATAAGTCTGTTGTCTCATAAAATAGTGGAATAGGCTTATCAGATGGCCTTCAAGGCTGAAGAAAAACTCATAAGGAAGCAATCTGCCAGAAGTAGAGGTACTTTCTGAGGAAAAGGAATTCAAGGTGGTAGAGGAAGATCTAAAACACCTAGAGAAGGAGCTAGCAGCAGCTCAAGTCATCATACATCTACAGAAGGTGATGCAAGTGGCATAAGGAGTTTTTCTGGAGGAAGAGGAGGCAGAGGCAGAGGAAGAGAAATTAGATGTTATAGATGTAATAAGCTTGGACACAGAGCTTATGAATGTCCAGAGAATGTGGAGAAAAATCAAAGATATGTAATTGTTGCTCAGAATGAAGGGGAAGAAACAGAAATGCCAGAAGCAAAAAAAGTACCAGAAGTAGAAAATACACCAGAGAGAGGAGAATCCTTGGTAGTTAACAAAGTTTTGTTAAAACCAACAAAGGAAGTTGTTGAACCAGCACAGAGGAAATTTTTTTTTAGAAGTATGTGCAAAGTTCAAGGAAAATGCTGTCAAATGGTAATTGACAGTGGCAACACTGATAATTTGGTCTCTACAGAAGTGGTGGAGAAGTTGAAATTGAAGACAAAGAAACATCCAACACCCTACAAGGTGTCATGGCTTTAGAAAGGACATTAGTTTTTAGTGAATGAACAATGTGAAGTGGAATTCCAGATGGGCAACTACAAAGATAGAATTATGTGTGATGTGATGCCTATGGACGTATGTCACATATTGCTGGGTAGACCTTGGCAGTATGAAAAAGGAGCTATGCATGATGGGAAGAAGAACACATACAAGTTTTATAAAGATGGTATGAATTATACATTGTTGCCGATAGAAGAAGAAGATGCATCAAAAAGAAGATCTGATCCGAAAGCTTTGTTAATGAGTGGAAAATAATATATGCAGCAGATTGAAGATGATGAGGTAAACTTTGCATTAATTTTCAAACCCAAGGTAGTAATTACTTCCACTAAAATTTCTAATTTACCAATTGAAATTCAAGAGATGCTGGAAAATTATTGTGATATCATTGTAGATGATTTTCTGGATGAATTACCACCTATTAGAAAAATCAACCATCATATATATTTGATTCCAAGAGAAAATTTTCCAAATAAAGCAGCATACAGGATGTCTCCCACAAAAAAATGAAGAAATCAGGAAACAGGTACAGGAGATGTTAGATAAAGAACTAATAAAAGAGAGTTTGAGTCCTTGTGTAGTGCCAACAGTGTTGAGTCCAAAAAAAGATGGAGGTTGGAGAATGTGCACTAATTCAAGAGAAATCAATAAAAGAACAATCAGGTATAGATTTCCTTTACCCAAAATTGAAGATTTGATGGATTGTTTAAGTGGGGAAAAATATTTTACAAAGCTAAATTTAAAGAGTGGCTATCATCAAATTAGGATAAGGGAAGGAGATGAATGGAAAGCAGTGTTTAAAAAAAATGAAGGATTGTATGAATGGATGGTAATGCCGTTTGGATTATCAAATGCTCCTAGTAAATTTATGAGGATTATGAATGAAGTGTGGAAAGAATTTATTGGTAAATTTGTAATAGTGTATCTGGATGATATATTAATTTACAGCAAATCTAAAGAAGAACACATGAGGCATCTGAATTATGTCTTAAGGAAGTTGCACTAGGAAAATTTGTTGGTAAATTAAAAAAAAATGTTCATTCATGAAGGAAGAATTGGTATACTTAGGTTTTTTTGTTTCTGCTGATGGATCGAAGATGGATCTAGAGAAGATAAAGGCGATCATAGAATGGCCTTCACCCAAGAGTGTTTTTGAGGTAAGAAGCTTCCATGGTCTTACTTGTTTTTATAGAAAATTCATAAGGAATTTTAGTAAGATCAATGCTCCTATTATTGAAACCATAAAGAGGGACAAACAACCATTTAAATGGACTAATGAAGCAGAGAAAAATTTCTAGTTGTTGAAAAAGAAGATAACAGAAAAACCGATTTTAGTTTTTCCTGATTTTAACAAACCTTTTCAAGTGAAATGTGATGCCAGTGGAGAAGCTATTGGAGTTGTGTTAAGTCAAGAAGACAAACCTGTAGCTTATTTCAGTGAAAAACTGAATGAGACAAGAAGGAAATATTCTTCTTATGACAAGGAATTTTATGCGGTTGTGTAGTAATTAAAGAAGTGGAGACATTAATAGATGTCTAAAGAGTTTGTGCTTTATTCAGATAATCATGCATTGCAATATATTATGCAGCAACCAAAACTAAATCAGAAACATGCAAAATGGGTAGAGTATCTTCATAGTTTCAATTTTGTATTGAAACATATAACTGGCCAAGAAAACAAATTAGCAGATGACTTAAGTGGAAAAAACATTTTAGTTCAAGAAAGTCAAATTCAAGTGTTGGGTTTTGATTTTCTTAAAGAATTGTATCAAACAGATTTGGATTTTAAGGAGGCATTTGAAGCATGTAGTAATCTTGTTTTGTTGGATAGAAGTAAATGGTTGGATTTTTTCTTGCAAGAAGGTTTACTGTTTAAAATAAATCAATTGTGCATACCAAATTGTTCTATGAGAGAAAATCTAATCAAGGAGAAACATACTGGTGGACTTGGTGGACATTTTGGTGCAGACAAGACTTATGAACAACTGAGTCATTTTTATTTTTGGCCAATGATGAGATCTGAAGTGGAAAAGTTTGTGAGAAATTGTAAAGTTTTTCAGTATGCAAAAGGAAGGAGTCAAAACAAAGGTTTGTATGTTCCATTACCTATTCCAGATAGACCTTGGGATATGGTAAGTATGGATTTTGTTTTGGGTTTACCGAAAACAAGCGAGGGAATGATGCAATTTATGTTGTAGCTAACAAATTTTCTAAAATGGCACATTTTATTCCATGTTATAAAACTAGTGATGCTACTCATGTTGCTAATTTGTTTTTCAAAGAGATTGTAAGGTTGCATGGGTTACCTAAAAGCATCGTCTCTGATAGAGAGACCATATTTTTTGGTCATTTTTGGAGGACATTGTGGAAAAGGCTTGGTACTAAACTAAGTTTTAGCTCAACTTATGACCCTCAGACTGATGGACAGACTGAGGTGGTGAATAGAAACTTGGGTAATCTTTTGAGAAGTCTTGCAGGTGAACATCCTAAAGAATGGGATCAGATTTTGGCACAGGCTGAATATGCTTATAATGAATCTCCTAACAGGAGTACAGGGCAGAGTCCATTCCATATAGTTTATGGAATGCACCCAAGAGGAGTGTATGAACTAAGAAATTTGAGAAAAGCAGAGATGAAAAGTGTTGATAGAGAATAGGTTGCTTCAGAAATTCGAGCAATACATGAACAGGTAAAACAACAGTTACAGGACAGCAACATCAAATACAAAAGTAGAGTAGATTTGAAGAAAAGAGAAGTTAATTTTGAGGTTGGAGATTTAGTTCTAGCACACTTGAGGAAGGAAAGATTTCCAAAAAGGGCATATAATAAGTTGAAGTTTAAGAAAATTGGGCCATGTAGAGTATTGAGGAAATTTTCTGCAAATGCATATGAAATTGAATTACTCCCTGACATTGGAATATCTCCAATTTTCAATGTTGTTGATCTGTACAAGTATGAGGATGGAGAGACAGATGATACAAATGAAAGAAAAGAAGAAATTGACTGGTTGAAACAGTTACCCACAGCAAAAATATTGCAGCCAGAGAATATTGTAGACAAAAAATTGTCTAAGAAGATAAGAGGGCGAGAATACTTTGAGTATTTGATCAAGTGGAAAGATCAACCAGTTGTAGAAGCTACTTGGATGATAGATACCATGCTACAGAAATTGGGCAGTTCTGTGGAGGAGCTCATGGACAAGAGCCCATGAATAATTTTTTCATCAGGAGTCTGATGCAGGAGCATGAGGCTCGAGGGATAAAAACTTCATTTTATTCCAAAAAAAAAAAAAATTACAAGAAAATGAGTGGGATCCTTTAGCTTGCGATTTACTATTTTGATAGATAAGATTTTACTATTATTCAGGGATTTGGATAGCTTTGTATTGGATTCATTGAATTTAGTTTTTAGTTGAGGATTTTTAGGCAAATATCATATAATACGATTTTATCTAAAATTGGGCAAATTGATCCATAGAATTTGATCATTGAACAATATATTTAAAATGTAAGTTCAAAATGTATCCGAGGAGGAGGATTGGATGGAGAATTAATCAAATAGAAGAACATGGAAAATCTTCTGTACCTTTGAAATTGTATGCGGAATTGACAATTCAAAGAAATATTATTTCTTTCGAAACAGTTCTGAGTTTACTTTAGTTAATTTAAATATTCTAAGTTCACTATGGATAAATAATGGCTGCTTGCATTTTCAAATTGAAAGACTTTTAGTTGTTGAAGCATGGAAACCATGGCTTCTTAAAAGAATGGTTGAATCTGGCAGAATTGAGTGAATTAATATTGTTGTAGTGTGTACAGATCTAAGGTTCAATAGCCTAATTAGACAGTCCAGCACTGGTGATCCAACGGTCCACGCATTTAGATTTTTAATCAAATGGAAATCATATACTAACTTGCAGGGATGTTAAGGTTTCAAGAAGACTTGATAAATTATAAATCCAAGTGCATGATTTGATTTGTCTGTCTAGCTGAATTAGATCTAACGGCTTTTGCATGATAGCTTGGAGATATATGGTTATTGCAATTTTAGTTGCGTGGAGTTTAATAAAAAGTCGGGATGTGATAACTCAATGAAAAAGGTTTTAACGACTCAACAAATATTTATTTGGGTTAATTTTAATATTGTTGCATTTTATATAATTGACACAATTATGTTGTTTTCATTTACGTGAAGGCTTTGCATTGGGTTTAATGTAAAGATTTTCGTAAGGGTTGGCCTGTTGCCATAAGAAGAGAATTACGATGGTTGTTCCACTATTGTAACATTTCTTTTAATTAAGATTCCATAGGTTATAAAAATGTTTAAAATTGGGTTTTAATGCAATAAAAAATTTGTGTAACAAATTTTTAATGCATTTGAATTTTGGGTTATAATGTTAGAAGTTTGATGACTGATACTCAGAAGGAAATTGAAGAAATTCCACCAGAACTTGAAGAAATTGTCACGATATTTGAAATATTATCACTCACACCTGCATCCAGACCACAAAAATACATGCAAGAAGCTGATGGGGAAGACTCCCTTCAGGATGGTCTATGGACACAAAGCCATCATGCCCATGGAATATGTTGTCCACAGCTTGCGCATTGCAGCTTTCACCAATATGGCGGAATCTGACATCATGGAGGAGCGCCTGTCATAGCTGGTTGCCTTGGAAGAAGATTGGTTTATTTATAACTCCAACAGCAAGTACAAAAGGCACGAGAAAAATCTTGGCATGACTGACACATCCAACAGAAGGTGTTTAAGGAAGAATAATTGGTGTTGCTCTATGACAGTGAATTTCTGTGCCACCCAGGGAAGTTTTGCAAGCACTGGTTGGGACTGTATATAGTAAAATAAATTATTGATGGTGACGTGGTACACTTGGCCATGCTACGTGGAGATTACCTTCCCAGATACGTTAATATAAGTCATTTTAAACCTTACAGGGACATTCCGGTGCCTACCAAATGACTATATGGTCGGAGCATCGGCATTGGAGGATCTACACGTGCTAGCAGAAGAAGGCGTAGACAGGTGCGACGGAGGTGCAATGGTAGTGCGCAATTTGGGAGGTAAGGGAAGGTGCGACTAGGGCACAGGGGTAGTGTGCAACTAGAAAAACTAGTCGTTGGAACAGTAAAACTGGGTGACAAAGCGATTTTACCATTGGATGGAGCGATTATTCGGCATTTAATGCAATGATCTTGGAGGATTTTTTACCATTTCTTTGATGGTAAGTCACATTTAATGATAATCCGATCATTTTTACCCATGGTGGCCTATAAAAGGAAGGGCGTAGGTCTTAATCGGTTCATTTGCTATTTGAAGATTTCGCACTTTGTGCCGTATTGTGATTTCTATGTTTATTGTCAATGTGTCATCTGTATGTATGGGCGAGGTACCCATTTCGACAATAGAAATCCTGAGTTTGTATTCCGGGCAAGGATGACTACCACTAACTCCATAGAATCGCCGCCCATTACGGCCTCCACTGAGCAAGGATCCTAAGAATTCTTTGAAGACTAATGATAGAATATCACCCAAAGTAGGGGATACGTAGCAGGTTCAAGATCCCTGAGGCCTGCAGCCTACGTGCCCAAGGCATCGGCTCCACCTTTGGCACGTCATCATATAGAACTCACTCTAAATATTTCTCTGGGGCCAGATCCGGAAAGGTGTCTTCATTAACCAGATCGTGATCATCAAATTTAATGGTTGGAATGCTACCAAACATTTCTCTAATCAACGGGACCTCTTCCAGGACTAAAGGCATCTGTAAATACTCTCGGACAACATCTACATTTTTAGGCGTGCACATCGTCGGCTTCCATAGCTTAACATAATCCGGTAGCCATGAGTGTGGGGCTACCAGCAGGGCCTCCTCTTGGGCCATCATGGGGTGCTTTAAGGGATTGGGTGAATGCGTGCGGGGTACCTGCCAAGGAGAGTGCATAATCTTGGGGGAGGTGCGCAGCTTAGCTGAAGCCCACTTCGTGTCTTTTCCCTTTCCCTTTTCCTTTCCTTCTTATTTTTCTTTTCCCTTCCCCTTTCCATTTCCATTGGTCGACATGGACACGACCTCTTCGACTTCAGGGGTAACTTCAAAGACTTCTTTGGATCCTGGCTCAGTGGAGGTTGTAATGGGCGGTGATTCTGTGGGGTTAGTGGCAGTCATCTTTTCCGGGAATAAAAACTCATGATTTATGTTGTCGAAAGGGGTACCTTGTCTAGACATGCAGACAACACAGTCATAAGAAACATAGAAATAACAATAAGGCACAAAGCACAAAATATTCAAAGAGCAAAGGAACTGATTAAGATTAGCGCCCTTCCTTTTATAGGCCATGATGGGTAAATATGGTCGAATTATCATTAAATGTTACTTACCATCGAAGAAACGGTAAAAAAATCCTCAAATATTGCTGCATTAAATGCCAAATACCCGCTCCATCCAATGGTAAAATCGCTTTGTCACAAGTTTTATTTTTCCAACGGCTAGTTTTTCTAACTGTGCACTACCACTGCGCTCGAGTCGCAACTTCTTGTACCTCCTTACCTACGCACTACTTATGTGCCTCCATCGTATCTGTCTGCGCCTTCTTATCCTAGCATGTGCAGATCCTCCAATGCCGATGCTCTGACCATATAGTCATTTGGTATGCACCGAAATGTCCTTGCATGGTTTCAGATGAATTCCATTAACCTACCCAAGGTAATGCATGGCCAAGTGCACTGCACCACCATCAATAATTTCTTTTACTATATATGGTCCCAACCAATGCTTGTGGAACTTCTCTGGGTGGTGTGCAAATTGACTGTCATAGAGAAACACCAATTCTTCTTCCTTAAACTCCTTCTATTGGATGTGCCAGTCGTGCCAAGCTTTTTCTCGTGCCTTCTCTACTTGCTGATGGAAGTTAGTAATAAACCGATCTTCTTCCAAGGCAACTGGTTGCACCAAACGCTCCTCCATGATGTCATATTTCGCCATATTTGTGAAAGTCACAATGCGCAGGTTCGGGAAAATATATTCCATGGGCATGATGGCTTCCTATCCATAGACCATCCTGAAGGGAGTCTTCCCCGTCAAATTTTTGCATGTAGTCCTATAGGCCCATAGCACCAAAGGGATGCGCATGTCCCAGTCATTTTGATTGGCATTATAGACCTTAGTTAGTGCATTCTCCAAGATTTTTTTGAAGCTTATTCTACACCATTTTCTTGTGGGTGATACAGGGTGTTTTTTTCATGCTGAATCTGAAATTATTCCGTTAAAGCTTCAATAGTTTCATGAAAAAAATGCGTACCTCTATTGCTCATTAAGATCTTTGGGCAGACTAACTTGGTCAGAATATGCTGAAAGATGAAATGCGCTACAATATCTGCAGTACAATCCTTAATAGCCTTCACCTCCGCCCATCTGGTTACATAATTAGTGGTAGTAATGATGTAACGTGCACCAGTCTTCATTCTCGGGGGAGTGATTGGTCCCACAAAGTCTATAGCCCATTTATCGAATGCCTGCAAGGCCATCTGCGGTTGTAGGGGAATTTCATCTCTACACGAGAGCTTCATGGTTCAATGACATGCATCATAGGCTCAGAAGTATGCTTGCGCATCGTTATGCAATGTGAGCCACCATAACCCTACATGAAACACCTTCATCACAGTGGATTTTCCTACACTCCACCAAGATAGCTTGTCTCTCGTGTTCTAATACATACCTCCTCCATACCTCATATATGCCCAAATTATATAATTTACCTACAATTATAATGGAATTAGCTTTGCAGGCCACCAATTATTTCTTTTGCTGCACCGAATATTTTGTAGGTGTTGTCCCAATTGTCAAGAAGTGAATAATGTCCACAAAGTTCTCATCAACCACCTTAATATAGAATATTTGTGCATTAGGTAATCCTTCTTCCAAACTAGTTGGCTCTTCCCCACTCTCAATTCTAGACAAGTGATCAGGTCTTGCATTCAGTCTCCCAGGCTTCACAATAATTTCAAAGTCATACTCCTGAAACAGCAGCAACCATCTACAAATCTTCCCCCTCCAACATAGGCTTATTGACTAGGTATTTTAAAGTTGAATGGTCAGTGAAAATCTTAAAGTGTCCCCCCAATAGATAATTCCTATATTTCTGTAGGGCATACACCATTTCCAACCCTTCTCATTTGATAGTAGAATATTTGTGCTCTGCGCTAGAGAGTTTCCTGCTAGTAAAAGAAACAGGATGATCAATATCTCCTTTTCCTGGTTGTGCTAAGACAACCATGAGAGCTATTCTTGATACATCCACATGCACATGAAATACCTTAGCCCAGTCTGAAAATATGAGAATAGGTGCAGTGACCATCTTTCCCTTCAACAGCTCAAAATGTTTCTGACATTCCTCATCCCAGAAAAGGGACACATCCTTCTTTAGCAGCTTTTCCATTGGTGCATTGCTCAAGGCGTACCCTTGAATAAACTTTATGTAGTAATGTGTGTGCCCTAAGATGGAGCACAACTATTTCTCATTGGTGGGAACTGCTAAATTGATGATAACCGCAATCTTGGCTGGGTCAACCATCAATCCCTGCTAACATACAATGTGTCCTAACAGGATTCTAAAAGGAACGCATAATATACACTTCTTCAAGTTCAGCGAAATATGGTGTTTTTTGCAGGCATCCAACATCATGTGTAGGTTTGAGACATGCTTCTTTACCAATTTGAATATTGTCCAATCATCAAAATAGACCTCTAGAAACTTATGGTTTAATTCTTTGAATACTTCTACAACTACGGTGAGAAAATGGTAGGGGAATTCTTCAATCCGAATGGCATGAAGTTGTATTGGAAGGAGCCCACAGCACAATCTTGTGACTCGTTCCGAGTCACAGTAGTAGTGGGGTCTTCATATTGCTTCGGAGTTGTTCGATGGTGGAAAAATTCCCTCACTCTACGCAGCTGCATTCTGCACGATCTCGACCAAATTTTGTGAAGTCGGCCCTTCAATAGCCATGGTGACACTATCTAGTGTCTGATTCAGATTTTTGACTGCATCTTCCAAGTCCTGTGAAATTTTCATTTCTTCATCCGCTCAGGGTTTAAGGTGATCGCTGAGTATTTGCTTCTTATGTCGGAGCTCCTTGATTTCATCTCTGAGAACATGATTGGTGCGAAGGTGCACCAATCGTTGTGCTGCAACGAGGGTGGGCATAATGATTTCCAGCTAATCAAATTCCTACTCTTTTTGGTGTAGTTGCTGAGTGAATTTTCAGAGAAGTGGGTTGGGCTACATGGTTTTCCACAACTCCATAGCGGTGTCCAGCAACTCAGAGCCTTTGGAGATGTTTGCAGAAATAATTCTCGTGCCTACCAAATGACTATATGTTCGGAGCATCGGCATTGGAGGATTTGCACGCACTAGGAGAAGAAGGCGCAAACAAGTGCGATGGAGGCGCATTGGTAGTGTGTAAGTAAGGAGGTATGGGAAGGTGCGACTGGGGCACAATGGTAGTGCATAGCTAGAAAAAATACCCGTTGGAACAATAAAATTGGGTGACAAAGCGAATTTACCATTGGGTGGAGCAGATATTTGGCATTTAATGTAGTGATATTGGAGGATTTTTTACTATTTATTCGGTGATAAGTCACATTTAATGATAATCCGACCATTTTTACCCATGGTGGCCTATAAAAGGAAGGGCGTAGGTCTTAATCGGTTCCTTTTCTCTCTGAATATTTCACATTTTGTGCCTTATTGTGATTTCTATGTTTCTTGTGACTGCCATCTGTATGTATAGGAGAGGTACCCCTTCTGACATCAGCAATCCTGAGTTTGTATTTTGGGCAAGGATGACTGCCACTAACCCCACAAAATCTTCGTCCATTGCGGCCTCCACTAAGATAGGATCCAAAGAAGTCTTTGAAGTTACCCCTGAAGTCGAAGAGGTTTTGTCCATGCTGGCCAAAGGAAAGGGAAAGGGGAAGGGAAAATGAAAATAAGAAGGCAAGGAAAAGGGAAATGGAAAAGCCACGAAGTGGGCTTCGGCTAAGCTGCGCACCTCCCCCACGATTGTGCACTCTCCTCGGCAGGTACCCAGGCGCGCTCGTCCAATCCATCAAAGTGCCACATGATGGCCCAAGAGGAGGCCTTGTTGGTAGCCCTGCTCTCATGGCTACTGGATTATGTTAAGCCACGCAAGCCGAAGGTGCGCACGCCTAAAAATGGTGATGTCATCCGAGAGTATCTACAGATGCCTTTAGTCCTGGAAGAGGTCATGCTAATTGGAGAAAAGTTTGGCAACATTATGGCCATTAAATTTGATGATCAGGATCTAGCTAATGAATAAATATTTCCAGATATGGCCCCAAATATATATTTAGAGAAAGTTATATATGATGACATGAAAAAGGTGGAGCCAATTCCTTGGCTACACAGGCTGCAGGCCTCAGGGATCTTCAACCTGCTACGTATCCCCTACTTTGGGTGATATTCTATCACTAGTCTGGTCGTTTGATAACTTCTCGTGTTAATCCACGATGGTTGTTTATGGATTCAAGGCCACATCCCTCTTGATGCTACGCTGATCCAAAGAATCACTAGCCTGCCCATGAAGGGGCCCCATCCCATGAAAGGGTTTAGTAAGAAGAATGAGTAGAAGGTGGTTGACGATGTCAGTGATAGATACAAGGTGGACCGCAACAAAAGAGAGTTCCTGGTCGAAAGCATCGTTAACCCCGGGGTGTGCACGGGAACTCTTTTGCTTGGTTGTAAGTTGATGCGAAAGTGTCGGCCATAAGCTCTCCCTACATACGTCATTCAGTTGGCAGGACAGTGCGAAAAAGGGGTCTATTATAACTAGTCATAGCAATTGTGTGAGGCACAAGACCAGGAGATGCCTGATGTTATTGCTACTCTTGGTTGTTATTTCTGGTCACCTTAGTCTCATAGGAGATGCCTGATGTTGTGGAGGTAAATCCCCTCTGCAGACAGAGGTGATCCCTACTAGCCCAGACCGGGTCTAGCAACAATCGTTCACGCTATAGTGCAAGTTCCTAATTGCAAATAAACCAACTAGTGATGAAGGCTTACCTAGAATCCAACGCTGTCGCTTGTAGAGAAAGTAGCACTCCCGTTCCTTAGCTCCGGCAGATCACAATCCTCACGATCTCCATGATCAGACACCTGCACACGCAAGAAACCAAAACAAACGCAAGCGTAAAATTCAGTATATGCAACTATATGTCAGTCAGAGAATACATAACTCATGATCATCATCAATAACAGGAGTGGAACCATAACCAATAGTCGCTTATCATTAATCAATCAAAGAAGAATACAACCATAGCTTTGACGCTGAATTCTCCTTCGGAGGGTCGCCAGCGGAACACATCTCGAAAAATCCTGTCAGGAATAGGACAAACCTCTCTCTTCGGATGTCTTGACAATGATCTCCTTGCTTGGATTTGGCCTTAAGGGAATGAATCAAGGCTCTTGCAGCATAAGGCTCTGATGGCTCTTGGGAACTTGGAGACCCTACCATTCAGCCATTCAGCCCCTTCATCAATGGATGAAGGGTATATTTATAGAGGAGAGGAGGAGGTTGAGATCCCTACAATAGTGGAAGGGAGGCCTTATCCCTTGGGAGGTTCCCCATAAGGTGGAAAAAAAGGCCAACAGAGGAAGGCCGTGGTTATTCAGTTGAAACCACTCCTGATGACTCATCCATGAAGTTGTTGTAATCAAAACTTTGCCTCTTTTTTTAAAAAAATTTCCAAAAGCAGATTGGCGCGGGTGCTTAACTGGGACAGAGTGCCAATTGGCACAGGCTCAATGTTAATTTTCCCCCATTGGCACGAGGACATAACGGGCTACCAGCGCCAAGGCAAAAACATGTGTTTTTAGGGGTCTGCTCAGTAAAATGATCAACACAAGAAATGTTGTCCTCATGGAAAGGGATGCAATGATGGTATTTGCAAGGCATGACACTGCTTATTGGTCACAGAAACAACCCTCCAATGGGCGAGATGGAGATTGTAGGGACGGTGACAAATTACTGTGTAACAGATGCCCCCTAAAGCATGAGGCCCAAAAGAGAGAGAGGGGTGAAATGCTTTACGAGAACGTGTCCAACTGAAAACACCGCCATTAGAAAACTTGCGTAGAGAAGTACAACTGATATCTCAGATACATGATATATATGTGGTATGGGCGCAACCATCCATAACAGAGTATGCAATAATCTAGATCCAAGGCATGGACGCAGCCATCCAGTGAGGATCGATAAATAGACTCATGTATGGTCGCAACCATCCAATCAGTGAGTCATGTAACTAATCATAAGAATCCAAAAAATCGTAGCCTGGATTATAATAGACAGGAATCCAAGGTCTTGCACTCCATCTTGACCCGAACAAAGTACAAGTTCAAGCATGCAAATATGTGAGTTGAAGTCGAACATGCGAGAACATTGCCTGATTACCAGCCGATGATGAAAGCTATTAACAGACGCGAGAGGTACCACCACTAATGAAAATGGTCCTCAAGGTACTATAGGTACAATCCACGGCATGTGAATCAATGAGTTGGCATCGAACACCCATATAATCACTCGATCGGAGGCCAATGATGAAAACCTCACGTCGAATGCGAAGAACCTGCCATTGAGGCATGTAGGCTCCAAGGTACCAGAAGGAAGTCTCTAGATCAGCTTCCTGGATAATGAGCTGAAGTCGACAGGAAGTGACCTTGATCAAAGGTGGGCCATAGTGTTTCCCACATCATCGACACGAGATAGAGGAACATAATGTCTTTGTGAATTAAGATCAGATGAGAATCAGAGGAAGTTTGAAATCTGCAGAGGTCAACTTCTCTTGAACATATCAGCGGCACCATAGTGGATTTAGCAGTATTTGACATCAAAAGATCAAGGGTCATGATGACAAGGCAAAGAGCAGATGAGAGGTCAAAAGGGATCACCCAAACCCACAGAGGCAAGTGAAAAACAAGATGAGATGTCCCCAACCTGACACGAATGAAAACAAGTGCCATGTTCAAGAGCGACATACTGCCGACATGACAATGATGTTGGTTCTATTTTCCCCACCATTTCTAGCGAGTACCTCTTTATTTTTACACAAGCTTGAAGAGGATACCATATGCTTGTCATATAAGTCCGTCCTTTGGACGAATCCATCCTAGTACATTTTACGAGACCTAGGAAGGAGGAACTCGGATATCATCATTATGACTAAATCCAATGTCATCAGGGTTTAATGAGTCTGACAAAGGAAGAACTCGACGTCTTTTCATGTTTAGAGAGTTTGAAAAGACAGTGGAAAAGTAAACTCCAACGGTCCCTTTTCGTAAATAGTTCCTCAGACCCGAAAAGGTAGAAAACAATATCTGAGAAAACCTCCTAGTCGTGATAGGCTAGGGTATTCCTTTTTTGTAAATAATCTATCCCAGCCCGAAAAAGGGGTAAACGTATATGGGGTAGATGTCGTTTCGTGGCCACTTTAACGAGATCAAAATGACAAGGGCCTCGACAATCTTTTCATGTTTAGAGAGTCAGAAAAGAGCTGAAATTTGACTCCTCTTGGAGGAACGAGTGGTATAAAGGGTAGCAACTGGTTCCGGTAATGGTGCAACTGCTCAAAACAAGTAAAGGTTAAGAGGTTGGCTAAGAAGACCACTCATCGCAGCAGTTCCTCAGGAATGGGTAAAACAACCAAGTGAAGGCATATGATCAGCCAAGCAGATAGTGACGATGGAATGAGAAAAACAAGGCTCATCTGGAAAAAACAGGCTGATAAAATGACAATCACAAGAGGTAAAATGGGAATGGTTTCATTTTTACACAAGCTTGAAATTAGGAAACTCTGCTTGAATTTGGTTTCATTTTTACACAAGCTTGAAACAGAAACAAACTATGCTTGAAAAATTAGGCATACCCCCCAGCATGGTGACTCAATTCGAGGTGCATGCCCCCCAAGCTTCAGTCCATATGAAAGGTAGATGGAGTGAAGGTTCAATTTACGAGATCAAGAGAAAAACTTGACTGGGATTTTACGAGATCTAAACAAAGACTCGAATTGAACGGGAACATGTTTCATTATTTTAACGAGTTTGACACATTAAAAGAACTATCCTTAGGACACCTTATTTCATGGTTTAAGGAGCTTGGCACAAGACAAGGAACTCTGCTCCGACAACCTTGTTTCATTTTTAAAGGAGCTTGACACAAGACAAGGAACTCTACTCCGGCCAACTTGTTTCATTTTTTAAGGAGCTTAACATAAGAAAACGAATTGTGCTCCGACTGTCTTGTTTCATTTTTCAAGGAGCTTGACACAAGATAAGGAACTCTGCTCCGACAACCTTGTTTCATTTTTTAAGGAGCTTGACACAATACAAGGAATTCTGCTCCGACAACCTTGTTTCATTTTTTAAGGAGCTTGACACAAGACAAGGAACTCTGCTCTGACAACCTTGTTTCATTTTTCAAGGAGCTTGACACAGGAAAAGAACCATGCTCCATCAGACCTCATCATAATGAACAAGAAGTCATCGCTTCCAAGAGTTCCACTCCCGATGGAAGGAAAACATCTTGGAAGTCTGGACCTAATGCCCCCAGCACACTATGCATGATGGCATCATCACTGAGCATAGGCACGGGGTAGGTAGCCACATAGTTGACCTGCGGTGGGGCAGATACAACGGGTGGATAAAAACCAAGAAGGGATGATGGCGAGCTAGCTGCCATATCACGACCAAAGAACGAAAGTTGATCAATGGTCACAATCTGTCCTTCATGCGGAAAACAGACCACACGAAAAAGAGAGGAGACAAGCACTCCCATGGCATAGGTGTAATCGTGCCCCAAGAGCAGATTGAAATCCAAGGGGCCTGGAACAACCATCACCTCCATATGGACGGTTTTACCTCCCAAAGTAACAGGTAACCTTGGAAGGATCCCTAACGACTAACTCGTTCTTCTGTTAAATGCCAACAGATTCTGCGTAACAGGCGCAAGCGGTGGCGAACCGAAAGCTTGCCAAGTAGTTGAGGATAAAACACTAATAGAGGCACCTTCGTCTATAATGGTGCTGGGTACAACCAGACCAAAATCCTGTACTGTTATCTCGAAAGGCACATAAGACGAAAGGCGGTATCCTGCAAATTGACTTCAATCAAAGGAAGTGACCAAACTACTTGGAGGGGCTACCATCGAACCGAGATGGTCTTCCCCTGGTGTTACGAAAAAAGAAGGAGAATCCTCCATGACCTCCATCTCAAAGGTGGGAGGGGAATCCTTCAGGACCTCCATCACGGGAGGTGGAGGAGTGACTTCTTGAGGTACAGGGACAGGGGAATCTTTCTCCAAGTCTGAAAAATATAAAGAAGTAAGAAGAACCCGAGGGATGTGAGATCCACTCTCCATGGAAAAGCCCTGGTGCACCGCAGACGGGGCCAGTTCAACCGATCCCATGACCAATGGTTGGTCAGGAACGGATTCCTGAATTTGAATTTCTGAGGGAGCGGGATTGACCAAGGATGACTCTTGACCAATCATAGGATCAATTGGTGGAAGACTCAAAGAAAGTTGTTTGTAACCAGCCGGAAGGCGCAGTGTAGAAATAGTCGAGTTGTCCAAAACTCTCTTGGCTTCATCCATGTATGGACAAAGGTGAATGGCATGGTGCCCTTCACACAACTTACAAGGATTGGTAATCTTACCCTGCTTCTTAGGAGCCTTACCAACACCAGTTGAAGATGTGCCCCTAACCTGACTCCCAGAAGCCAAAGGCAACAGTGGACGATCGTTGGACCATTCCTCAAGAACCTTGGGAATGCCAGGGTAGTCTCGAAGAAGATGGTCTCTCGTGCACAACATGCAAGGGAACTTGACTTTCCGTGGAGGGTCGAAAGGTTTATCAATGGAAGACTTCTTAGACGCAATAGCCGGAGAGCTAGCCTCTCCTTTATCTAACTTCTTCTTCTTTGTCTTCTTCTTCTTCTTCTTAGCCACCTGGTTACTCGAATCCAGACTTTAACCAGGTGAAGTAGAAGAGGAGGACGCAGAAACATGTGAAGAATGGGAGAGGTCCACCTTGGAATCAACATGATGTTGCTCAAGCGGAGGAACTGATTGAACATTAGTTGAGACATTTGGTACCACAGAAGTTGAAAAAAACCAAACAGGCAACCCAACAGTTAACCCAGGAAGGGACAACATTGCCATATAAGGAGCACCAACATTTCCAAAAGGAGGAAAAGGACCAGGATTCCCATCGGAGGGGATTCCTTGGTTGGTGAACTCCGGAAAAGTTGCCATTAGAAACAATCTTCAGAAAAACACCCTAAGGAAACTAACTTTAACCAGGAATATTTCATGGGCAGTTAATTTTTATGACATTGAAACAAAACTCTGTTGTTTCATCTTTTAAGAGTCGAGAAATAGGCAAAAGGTGACTCTATCTCTTTCAGTTTTGAAGCAAGCGTGAAAGGACAAGCGCTTGGTGATCCTTTCAAATTTAAAGAGTCAGAAAAGATCAAATGACTACTCAGGAATAATAGGCAAAGGGTGTACCAAATAACCGTGAACTGCAATATACACCTTGGTTTCAAAAATGAAAGATAAATCAAGCAAGGTCTTAACGTACGTG
The DNA here is from genome assembly GCA_034641835.2 of Pinus albicaulis. Classification (NCBI taxonomy): domain Eukaryota; kingdom Viridiplantae; phylum Streptophyta; class Pinopsida; order Pinales; family Pinaceae; genus Pinus; species Pinus albicaulis. The sequence continues at coordinate 1,256,231,024 of CM076575.1, read as the reverse complement.
CAGGCAATCTCCCCGAATGTTGTGTCCGGTGTATCACGAATATAGGGCGGCAGACTCGCCTTCCTATGGATAAAGGATAGAAACCTAGTGGGGTCTCCCTTTATATACTCGACGGTACGGGGAGCACAAGTCCGTACTAGTGCTATCTAAAGCCAAGAGGTGAACGATAGCTACTAGGTTTAAATATTCCAGAACACGTCTCTAGCCTAGACCACTAAACGTTGCGTTAATGTTTCAATGCTGCATTAGTGTAAATTGAGTAAATTTTAATGTTTATCTTCAATTACGTTTCAGTTTTCAGGCCCTAACGAGTGTGATGTCACAAAATATCCTAAATGCACACTATATGCCACAGTATATCATTTCATTTGATGAAAGCTAACTACGAAAGGGTTGAGAGATTTTCACACAAATAAAATGATCAGAAAACAACCAACAAAGCCTCTAATGCAGCTAATGTAAACCAAAAATTTTTCTCTCAAAGTCACTAATCACTAATAACACCGAAAAGATTTTAATCTACACTAACTAATCAAAAGAAAAGAGGTTTTTTTAATATTTTCAATGTTTAATAGCAATAAGCAGTAAACAAGATGAAAACTAATGAAGAGAAATTTGAGATGCGATAGTAAGAGATCAAAAATGAGCAAATCACTCAATGACAAACACACAATCAGACCTCAAATTGACAAAACAGTCCCTCAAAAACAAAAGAATCCCAAAGACTCAAATGGACCATGTAATCTAGGCCCAAACGAGGCAAAGCGAAATTCGAATGAAGAAGAGAAAAAACACCCAAATAACGCAATAAAGTGATAATCAATCGCTAAACGAATGTAAAGAAGCAATCACAAGGTCAACTAAACCGATAGAAACCCAAAACTCCCAAGGGAGGCTCGACACACAAGAGGACCTAGATGCCCTAGGGCTAGAAAGTGAAATCGATGGAAACGGGCAAACACCCAAAGGACGAAGGTCACAACCAGTCAAACAAGGCTCTCGAACACTCAAACAAGCGAAAAAACAAGGCCAAAGTCACAGATTAGTCTCAAAAGGCTCAAAACACAGAAAACCATAATACCTCACAGGATTGGCATGACTGTGAGGCTGAAATTAGCGCCAGAATGGAATTGGCGTGGGTGATACACAAGCAACCTACGCCAATGGGCGCGACTGTCAAGCTGAAAAGCGTGCCAGTCGAGTTAACTATGGGAAAAAATAAAAAAGAGCAGTCCAGACACAGACCAGTGATGACAAGGCCAAAAAAAATCCAAACAAACAGAAAAAAAAACCCAAAGAGCTAACCAAGCAAGCAAGGTCGAGAATCAACCGAAAAGACAAGACGACACTCCAAGTGTTCAGTTCATAAACTAAACCGGAGATTGACTGAAGCAGCATTGATCTACTTCGCTAATGCAGAGAAAAATCATTTCGAAGGCTATCTGGCTAACTTCAAGCTCTGTCTGTAGCTTACAAATCAGAACAACAACAAGCCAACGATCCCCAGTGGAGTCGCCAACTTGTTGTGGAGGTAAATCCCCTCTGCGGACAGAGGCGATCCCTACCAGCCCAGACCGGGTCTAGCAATAATCGTTCACGCTATAGTGCAGGTTCCTAATTGCAAATAAACCAAATAGTGATGAAGGCTTACCTGGAATCCAACGTTGTCACTTGTAGATAAAGTAGCATTCCCGTTCCTTAGCTCCGATAGATCACAATCCTCACGATCTCCGTGATCGGACACCTACACACGCAAGAAACCAAAACAAACGCAAGCGTAAAATCCAGTATATGCAACTATATGTCAGTCATAGAAGACATAACTCATTATCGTCATCAAGAACAGGATTGGAACCATAACCAATAGTCGCTTATCATTAATCAATCAAAGAAGAATACAACCATGGCTCTGACGCTGAATTCTCCTTTGGAGGGTCGCCAGCGGAACACGTCTTGAAAAATCCTGTCAGGAATGGGACAAACCTCTCTCTTTGGATGTCTAAAAAATGATCTCCTTGCTTGGATTTTTCCTTAAGGGAATGAATCAAGGCTCTTGCAGCATAAGGCTCTGATGGCTCTTGGGAACTTGGAGACCCTACCATTCAGCCATTCAGCCCCTTCATCAATGGATGAAGGCTATATTATAGAGGAGAGGAGGAGGTTGGGATCCTTATAAAAGTGGAAGGAAGGCCTTATCCCTTGGGAGGTTCCCCATAATGTGGAAACAAAGGCCAATGGAGGAAGGTCATGGTTATTCAGTCGAAACCACTCTTGATGACTCATCCACGAAGTTGTTGTAATCAAAACTTCGCCTCTTTTTTTAAAAAACTTTCCAAAAGTAGATTGGCACGGGTGCTAAACTGGGACAGAGCGCCAATTGGCACAGGCTCAGTGTTAATTTTCCCCCATTTGTGCGAGGACATAACGGGCTACTAGTGCCAAGGAAAAAATAGGTGTTTTTAGGGGTCTGCTCAGGAAATGATCAACAGAAGAAATGTTGTCCTCATGGAAAGGGATGCAATGATGGTATTTGCAAGGCATGACACTGATTATTGGTCACATAAATGACCCTCTAATGGGCGAGATGGGGATTGCAGGGATGGTGAAAAATTACTGTGTAACACCTGAGGATGTAGTGCTCCCTGAACTTGAGCCCAATTTATGCAAAGGAGCACGTTGCACAAATCTGTGGTACTCTAAGGACCTGCAGCATGTTAAGGAAAACAAAGTATTCTGGGTTTTGTTTGAAGGTGTTGTTGCGACAGCGATACACTCCTGGCCACGAATTTCATGTGTAGTATATGAAAAATATAAGCACATTGTCGTCTTCCATGTTACCATGCACAATGTGAAACTTCGGGCACGCAAGTACTCATCATAGTATAATCTGCCCTACATTGTCACCGAGGCAGAAGTAGACCAAGTCATTGCAACCTACCCTCTTGCATGGAAGATAGGCCTTAATCCACTACTATGGTCACAACAGGCACATCCAGCAAAGATGAAGCACCAAAAGATATTTTTCCACCGAGTACAATGAAGGACACTGAGCTGCGCTCCAGTGGGAAAGCGACCACCAAGGAGATCCCCAAAGACATCACCAAGGGGACGGAACAGGAGCTGTAGCATGATATTGAGACCGAAGGAGTTGGTGGGGAGGGTGTGGATTCCCCACGATGTACAAAGCGCAAGGGTGAGCCTGCCAAATGTCAGTGCAAGAAGTGAAAGGGTGACAAGTCTTGCAGAGATGTGGAGGTCACCTTAACTAAGGAGGACTTGGAGAAGATAGTCGACGTATTTTCCACCGCGTTAGAAAACATATGAAATGCCCTAAAATATAAAAATAAGGTCGCGGTGGAGGCCTTGCAGGCCAGGTTATAGGTATTACAGCTGAAAGAAGATTCTTTGCAAACGAGCGTGAACCAAGCGAGGTCGATTCAAGTGATCCTACCAGCAACAACCATCATTGCCAAAAAAGAAAGCAGGATTTTCCCCTTCCCGGGCATAACCATGACCATAGAACTACCAACATTGTGCGTGTAGGTCCAAGCATGCACAGAGGTCGGCCTCGGCCTTGCACGGATAATGAGTGGGAAGCTACACACTCTCCACTTTTTCATCTCTTCTAAGCTACAAAGCCAAGAGGCACGTGCGTAATAGTAGCTAAGCGAGGCCGAATAGATGATCGCGACAAAGGCAGCCGAATCCGACCAAGCACAAGTAGTACAACAAGCAGTGTTCGCACAATGAGCTGAGTTGGAACATCTAATCGACTGACTGTGCAGAGAGATCCCTAAATTTGTCATTCCCACATCTCCTACACCTCAGGAAAAAATTGAGGGCTTGGTTTTTGCCTTGAAGTCTTCCAGGACCGAGGTGCAGATGGTCAAAGCTGACTTTTAGCAATAGATTTGTATGCTGCAGGCAAAGCTATAGCCTGAGACCCCTCTGGAGGTATGAGCCCAGTGAGCTGCAATGGTTAAGGAAGCCACCAGAAGTATTTCTACAAACATCTCCAAAGGCTCTGAGTTTCTGGACACTATTATGGAGTTGTGGACAGCCATTTAGTGCGACCCACTTTTTTGACAATTCACTTAGGAGCTGGGCCAAAAAGAGTAGGAATTCAATCAGCTGGAAATCACTATGCCCACCCTTGTTGCAGCACATCGATTGGTGTGCCTTTGCACCAATAATTTTCTAAGATATGAAATCGAGGAGCTCTGACATAAGAATAAAGTACTCAATGATCACCTTAAACCCTGGGCGAATGAAGCAATGAAACTTTCACAGGATTTGGCTGTTGCGGTCAAAAATATGAATCAAACACTGGATAGTGTTGCCGTGGCTATTGAAGAGCCAAATTTGAAAAATTTGGTTGAGATTTTGCAAAATGTAGCTGCGTAGAGTGAGGGCATCCTTCCACCATTTTCCACCACCATTGAACAGCTCTGGAGCAAGATGAAGACGCCACTGTCACTGTGAATCCAGATGAGTCACAAGATTGTATTGGGGAGTTTCTGGAGTGGGGTCCCCTAAATGCAATTTTGATATAATTTTGTAATATTTGGAGTATTTCAGTCATGTGTAGCACAAGTTAAGGGACTCTGGGGTGGGTCAAAGTCCCTCATGCATTGTAATATGAAAAAAAGGTAGATCTAGGGGTCACAAACCACGGTTTGCAGACCCTAGTATAGCGTAGGCTAAAATTATAAATAAGAGTCTAGGATGAGTTGAAGAGTCAGTGTTTGGATAGGTTTTGAGATGATGTTAATGATATATATGATCTGAGAATTTTGTGTGAACTTGTCTGGGTAAGGGCTTCTGCTCGCTATGTGCACAGAGACCCTAAGTCCTACTATGTGCGAACCACGCTGGCTGTGTTCGTGGGCTGGTGAAAGAGTCTGTAAGGTTCTGAATTATTAATAAATATAAGGATGTTTTGCTAATATCGATTGTTTTTGTGATACATTGTGTTGCATGTTATTTACTCTGTTATTTCTGTGATGTTGAATACTACAAATTGATTGCACACGTGGATGTGATGCTTTAAAGAGTAATGAAGGCATAGATCTGGTGATGTTTAGTCATATTTCTCCTGTTAATTGATTGCATTATAAGTTACGAGTTGCGCACAAGTTATTCTATTAGGTATATTGTTAAGGGTCTCTGGTTAGGGTTTTCTCAATGCAGGCTTGTTTAAATCTAAAGGCACCCACTTCATTAAATCTCTCTTTCTCAGGGTGTGTAAACTTGGTTCCAACACCCTCCCATACTACTTTAGGTGAGACCTTGGCTTGTGCAATCATGCCATTGCAGAGAGGGCCAGTAGTACAGGGTTTTTTGGTTAACCTCAAATATGAACCTGGGTCAAGACCCCTCAAGCCAACACCCGCTAAACATAGGGTCTAGCCTGAGGTCTTGATTGGTCCTGCTGGTACTGAAAAATATGTTGATATTGAGCACCAGGTTAAGGCCCGGACTGGGGTTATTGGTACTGACCTTGTGGAAATGGTTGGTATTGAGTACCAAGCTTATTGGGGAGAGGACCAAATTGACCAAGAAGGAGATTCAGACTAGCTTGGGTGTAATAACCAAATTGAAGGTTAGTTGCAATAACACTCACAAAAGGCTAGAGTTGTTGGAAGTATTGCTGAGATGCATTCGGTCGATTATTGTTGTTTGGTTGTTGAACATAAGGGATGTTAGGTTGTTGAACATAAAAATACGATATGTTTGGTTGCTAAAGGGGCTGTTGAACCTGAGAATATTGAACGTGAGGTTGTCCTACCCTAGGGATAGGGTTGTTGAACATAAGGGATGTTAGGTTGTTGAACATAAAAATACGATATGTTTGGTTGCTAAAGGGGCTGTTGAACCTGAGAATATTGAACGTGAGGTTGTCCTACCCTAGGGATAGGTCTAGAATTTGGATGCTCCCCACCGAAAAGGGGAGGTATGTAAAGAGGGTTAGATTCCCTCCCAGGCACAGACGAAACCATGGATTGTCCACTGAATGGTGGAACTATGGTAATCGTAGATGGCGAGTAAGGGATAGAGGATCCAATCGAAACAATCATCTGAACAATAGTCACTGTAGGTCGAACAACAAGTTGAGATGCAGGAGACACATTCAAAATGAATGGTTTGAATGATGGAGGAATAATCATTGACCAAATGGGATCAAGGAATAAAGGTGTACCACGAAAATATCTAGAAATAAGGTTTCCCAAAGAGCGGTATAACCGTGTGGAAGCGTAGATGCAACCGAAATAGAAGGTATTTTGGTCCCACTGCCTAAATCATGAGGTGTGGAACCTAAAAACTCGCTTTCAGAGGGAAAAACATATGGCACAACTTCTGTGATGTAGGTGCCAGTGGTTTCTTGAAGAGTGCCCTGAGGAGCACTCACGAATGGAACACCATCAGCATTGGATGCCATTTCATTAGGAAATAACCAACGAACAGTATAGCGAGATGCTATTGGAGAAGCATGAAAGGGAATTTCGGGTTGTTCAAAAGCACTATAAGCTTGTTGAGGCGAGACCAGAATCAGATCAAAGAGCGTATTTTCAGGAAAGACCATGAACTATGCAGATGCTTCGGGGCTTTCCATCTCAGAGCCTTCCAATTTCGTCCAAGGAGAATCATCAGACGGTGGTCGAGATGAGATAGGTTGAACACTAATGAAAATCCTGAGTTCAACACCTTGTGCTTCAAGGGGCCCAACTGGAAATTGAGGGACCTCAGGAGGAGGACCTTGAGATCCGTCAGGGGAGGGATGAGGCGAATTTTACTATTCAACCATGATGACCATTCAAAATGAGATCAAAGAAGGAAGAGATGAAAAATTCACAATTTACCAAGAAATAATGAGGTTGGAGAACTGCACGGGTAAGATGTTTTCATGGGCAGTTACTTTTAGAATTACAAAAATCAATAAAAAGGGTGTGCTAGGCATAAAGGTTTACCAAGTATTCATGAACTACAATATACACCTTGGTGATAAATGATATAAAAAATGACCAAGTACTTAACGTACTACAACCAATCTCCCTAAAAATTGTGTGTGGTGTATCACGTTTACAAGGCGGCTGACTCGGTTACCTATGTTAGGCTTGAAACCTAATGGTGTCTCCCCTAATATACGTGACGGTATGTGGGATTCTATTCCATATTAGTGTTGTCTAATGCGTAATCGTTCGATGAGAGCTCCCCAAATATACTTATCATACATCAATATACTTCCATATGTCAGATGGGATATGACCCCCGGGTTGTAACACAGATCGTTAACGACATCTCCTACGTTTTACGATGTTGGAACACGTCTCTAACCTAGACCAATAAATTTTATCGTTAGGTCCAAATGCTCCTTAAGGTAAATTGAGTGAATTTTAATGTTGATCTTGGGTTAAGTTTCACTTTTCGCTCAAAATTGATGTCACCTGAATCATGATAGTGGAGACTAAATGTAAAAAGAAAAAACTTTCCATTTTGATGAAGCCTATACTATTTAGGGAAGAGATACAAGAAAACTTAAAATCAATGCAACAACAATAATGCCCCCCAATCTATCTCAAAGCTACAAAATGCAATTCTTTTTAAAAAAATCACTTTTCCCAAATAAATGCAACTTATTGAAAAATGAAAATACTTCCCTTTTCCACTAAGATGCACAATTATTTATTATATTTTATTTTTAATTTGAAATGCAATCAAAATCAAAACAAATGAACAAAAGAATAAATGCAAATCCTTTCATTTTTCTTTCAATCAAACAAAAATAAAAATCATTTAAAAAAAATGCACGAATGAAATTCTTTTCACTCTCTTTAAAATGATAAATATAAGCTAAATCAAAACTAAAATGAAAATCACTTTCAGGTTCTTCTGATTTTTGACAAAGGACACACTCTTCTAGACTTGTGAATTAAAAAAATTTTGATCCTATGTTTGACACTAAATCGAAGGTAAGATCAGAGATGCAGTGATGACCAGTGCAAATCACTTTGAATCAAGTCAGGAAAAATGCGACAAAAGGTGTTTGAAATGGTGAAAAATATCCCAACTTACAAACAAATCAAAGATACGAAATACTCGCTCAGAGAAAACAAGTAAGCCAAACACACAGTAAGGAGATCACTGAGATTATACAAACATCCTTCAGGGGCCAGGACACACTGGAAAATCAAGGGGAAACCCTAACTTTCCCTAGGTCTGAGATCAGGGCTTCTGTGATAAGAAAAAGAGTGCTGAAAGAAAAATCAATGCGACTATACTATATAGAACAACAATACCAATTCTATTGTGCAAACATAAATCGTGTTTGTTGCTAAAAACAAGGAAAAAAAGAGTTCCACACAAACACCAGACCTCACACCGTGAAGTGACTGTCAAACCTTACACAAACTAACAGAGGCCTAAGCAAGCTTGGATTCCAGAAATTGGTCAAATTGATCCAAGATCGGTCCAGGGAAGGAAGGCTAAGAGGCTAAGCTCCCCAGCGGAGTCACCAATTCTATTTTCAATATAAATCCCCTCTACAGATAGAGGTGATCTCTCTAGCCCTAGAGTGGTTCTAGCAACACGAGATACTTTCTAATGAGAAAATATCTTAACTAAAATTCATAATGCAACAAGAAAAGAGACAGGAGTAATTTTTTCCCAATTCTATGTTTGAATCCGTTGATGATGACCTTGATCCACGATCATTTTAGGCTCGATCCCTACTATTGATGGCCCGCGAATACCTACGGATGATCAAGAGGCAACAACAAACGTAATACAATACTTAATAATCGTAAACATTAGCTATATAGAAGATCAAGGAGCACCATAATATTTTCATTAAAAATTAGACAAATATAGAAAGAAAACATCAGATGTTTTTATTGATAAATATAAAAAGGAGAGATTACAACCCAATCCTTGATGTTTGAGGCCTCCTTTGGTGAAAATTTGAGTTCTTCACCGAAGCTCTAAAGAATTTCTTCTCCCAAGCGCTTAGGCGTTATCACAATGCTAGGATGCAAGGGAACGAGAGTTTAGACTAGCCCGACAATGACCAACCAAGCTAACATTATGGGAATGAGGGATATGAATTTATAGGAAGGGAGAAGAGGTTTGGATCCCATGAAAGGAGGATGAAGGCCCACTTTCTAAGGGAGAAACCCCCCATGGATTAGTTCAAAGCTCTAAAATTAGAGAGCTTGACCCTATCACCATCGTTTAACAACCAACTCATTTCCCTGGAACTTCTAGAGGTTGAAGCTTCTCCTCCATTTGAGGAAACACTGCCAAAAAGGGATCAATGCATTTTTTCAAGAAATAAGGGTGCTGACAGTGCTAAGCTAGAACTCTGAATATGAAATCAGAGTGAGCATGGCACCAGGAAAATCATTGACCCGGAATGCTAAGGCCATTATTTCTTGAAATCTTTGAGGAGTTGTCTTTGGATCTTCGGGGGGATATCTTAACATCTTTTTCTTCATGGTGGAAACATTGCACGGGATCTTTCATGGGGCATTTCCCAGGATCGGGGATGAGATAATGAGCATAGTGACAAATGCTATGTAACAACTATAGGTAACCTCTAATAGTTTCTACGCTTCCATCCTGATACATCAATATCTACAATACAAAATATGCCACAAATCCTAGCAACATCAAACTGATAAAACCCTAGCTCATCAAATCGAACTTGCCTCTCATACATCAACATATCAAAATCACTCTAACTCTTAGAACATCTCAAAAATAGACTCTAACTCAATCTTAATTGTCCTCTAATATCATATACAATATTAGACAATCAAACTCTAACCAACAATAATACAAGATATATGCACTCAACTATATTTTCAAAACACAAACTCTCAGCCAAAAAAATTAATCACTTACAAATTCAATCAGCCATAAGACACTCTACACTTAGTCACAAGTAGCAATACATCAATATATTGGAAATACAAAAGCCATGGAATCGATGGATATCAACATATGCCATATGTACGCATTGTTAGAAATACAAATACACAGTAAAACATAGCTCTAACTCTTCCCATTGTACTTTCTATAGGTGTCTTTACTCACTGGTTAAAAATGCACTAAGGTAAGCTCAGTCTCTAATTGCACCACATGTAAATCACACAAGTTGACTAGCACTCCTTTGCCACTCTATACACAGGTATCTCAAACATTGGCATCGATTATGACTCAATATCAGTCTCATATGAACAAGAGCTTCTTGAATTAACACCAATAGCTACTCATACTTCTCAGATCCCACAATTAATCTCTGATTCATTGCTCCACGCACACTGATTTTTACCTTCATCCACACTTTCTTCAACCGTTGTTCAATCCATAACATAATTTATATGTTTTACTTGCTCAACACTGGAAATGTAATTGATCAAGCCACAACGAACACTAACACAAAAACCAATCCATTAATAATTTCATACCCTTGCAGACTAGATCCAACGTACATGGATTATAACTAGATCAATTGATGATTATCTCGAACCAAATCAAATTGGAGTGTTATAGGAAAACTCAAACCACTACCCATAATTTTATTAATTTGACTAATTCAATCACATTATCACCGTGAAAAAATTGATTTTCTTATGAATGTTATGGACAATGTCAATACCCTTCAATCGCAACAATTACTTGGGAAAATATAGTGGTATAAGCCTATGTTTTTCCATTTTTTCAACCTATAGGAAGTGTCACAAGGATATGGAGGGATGCCTATGGCAATGCCATGGGGATACCATGAAATGGTTGTAGTAGTGTCACTGGATGACTATGATAATGTATTTATGCTTGGAAAACTCAAATCAACCCATACCTGCATACCTGCAACACCACTTCCTCAGACACCTGTACACCTCAACCAAACCTCTATTAATATTCTGATCATCGACACAATATCACAAACCTATTAAAAACAATGCTAATTTTGTTTACTCTTTGTGGTTGACATCAATGGCAACACCATGCTACCAAAAATATCCCCCTTTGGAATTGATGGCAACCTAGGACCACACAACCAAACTAGTATTCATCCACTCTGACTGGTTTGTCTCACATTTTGTTGGTGGTTGGTATCACTCTCCCCTTTGAAATCAATGTAAAAGTGTGTTCAATCCTTGTTGAAAACACCATGCTGACACCACTAAAGAATGTTGATACCAGATGTTCCCTGATGAAGGATGATCAACTACAATACTCATGCAATACATAAATTAGAATCAAGAAAGTCCATAACTCACACTTGTATCTCCTGACACCAACATGTCAACTATGCAAACACCATAATATTATACATGCTAAAAATTCCCCCCCCCCCCCCGCTATACACATGTTAGGTTGTAATTAATGCCTCCAAGTTATTGGACAAATGAACTTGTTGTTTCTCTTATTTTCCTTCTTGGGAATATGCCTCCTTTCCACATGCAAGAGGCTACACCAACCGAACCAATGACTCCATAAAACCCATGATCAATTATAACAAGAAAGTATAGGGTTTCATAGTGATATTACAAGGATACAACAATGAAATCCAAAGGCCCACACATGGATGCAATAATACACTCAAGAGTTCTCTACGTAGCAAAAAATAAAATGTTTCTCTTCAATGCATGCTTGGATGATATAAGTGAATCATTGATATTCATGCCAAAACACATTAATCTCTCCTATGCATGACTAAACCAAACAAATGAATGTCTCTCTCTCTCTAAAATATGCTCTTCTATGCATAGCTAGTACAAGGGCCTTTTTCAAATAATTTTCCAATGAAAGATAATTACATACAAGGTTGATTCATAATTTTTCACACATGATTACAACAAATTCATATATTATAAAATACATGAGTGAAAACAAGATAAACTACATACAACCTTTGAAATCCTAACTTCATGCACAACTCCCCCTATGTTTATTTACCTTCCAACTCTATTGTTGATCCCACAGACTTGATTTTCCATTTGCGATATTGCTCATGTTGCTACTGCTACAAATTTGATCTTCATATATTTATCATCCTTCCATATTTCTACCATAAGTTCCCCTGAGACCGTGCATGCCTCACTTTGCACTTCTACAGTCTTATGGTGAATACATCTTGAGATCAATGGACCGTAATGGGGGGATAATCTCCTTTAATAAAAATATTAAGAGGAATACGATATATTTGATATCTTGGATCTGCGTACTCTTCCCTCCAACACATGCTCATTGTCTGATGTCTTGACTCCTTTTGCAATCACTCTATTTTACCCTTCTTTCTGGATCCAACAACCTTTGGAGTTGAAGATCAGTTCATTGCCTTCATCAACCATCATGGAAAATTTTAGGGGCTAATATTCGCAGGTGGGCTAATTTTCCATGATTTTTCCAAAAAAAAGATTCGCCAATTTCCATTTTTTTGTAAACATGATTCGCCCAAATTTTACAATATAAAATTATTTTACCTTAAAAATAGCCAAAATTATATAGAGACTATATATAAAATCATTATAAATTTGTATAATTTTACAAACATGTTAATAAAATTTTATACTTCACATATTAGGGACTAGTGAAATTCGCCAATGTTTTAAACTTCAAGATAATTTTCCATCCTTAAAATTCACCCTCTCAACCATTTTTTTCATTCTTAGGAAGTTATGCTTCAGTCCTTCAACTAGTAACACATCAGTTTCATTTGTCTTCTTGTCACCAAGATTGGCCTTTCCTTTTCCCAACACCCTAGTAGGTGTTTTGTTTCCAAGAGTAACATGGAAATATTTTATCTTCTTCAAGAAGAGGAATCTTCTCTTTTCCCTGACATATGATGGGAGTGTTATCACCCCCCCCCTATTTTCCAAGGTTGTGAATGGAGTTGAAGGAAGGTAACCAAAGACTAGGCTTTAGGTCAGGCAGTTATACCTACCAGGACCAAAGAAGGCTGTCTCGTTCTCACTTTTGAATTCAAAGGAATGATTGAGTATCTAATGATCTTAGGCTAGATATTTAAGCTCATTAAATAGGATTTATTTGATGTTTTTAGTGCTGGATATAAAGTTTAGTGAGTATATTATGTATAGGGTTTTTTATGTTTGAAATCCAAGGTGAATTTAAAGAATATGTGAGGCTAGATAGGTATTTTTAAAGAATTTTAATATTTCATTGAGCATAGGATGAAGTATAAGAGAGTTTGAATGAGCACTGTGGTGAATTCATTTAGTTTAGAAGAAAATAAACATAGTAATGTAAACCTTGTCTAAAACAGAGCCTGAATAAACATGATTTCTGCTCATAAACTTACAAGATAAAAATATATGAAGAATAAGACATGGTATTAAACATGAAATGATAAACATACATAATAAAAACATATGCTCCAATACATACCACAAGTATCTCAACACAAATCCTGCAAATTTGTCTCTGATTTCATTCCAAATTATTGATTACAAAAAATCCACTACAATATGAGACTGTCCAACCCAAAAAAAGACTAAAGAGAGTCTAATTATAGAAAATATGGACTATGGCACCTCATCAGGTCGAAATCACATCCAAAATGGATCATAAATAGAAAATATGAGTCATTTCCTAGATTCTACGAAGGTTAGAAACCATTCCCTGAATTTTAGCTATGAACTAGGAGTGTTTGTCCCTTACATTAATTACATATTCCCTCATGATAGGAGGCAAAAACCAACTAAATAGCTCTAATTCCAACTCATGGGACAACAATACCTCGAATTTTTGACAATTTTTGAGCTTGACAAGTTTCCTGAGGAATCCAATGTTGATTTGTGACATTTCTAACAAAAGGGTAACAAAAATTTGTAGAAGCATAACATATTTTTGGAGGCACTTTTGAGACACTTTTAGGAGTCCAAATCCACTTATGAAAGAATGGTCGACTAGAACTATGTGTCGAGTTTCCAGAACATCTTGATTTTTTCAAAATGACCCACGGTAAGGCCTTCAAAAATCCATTCTCCCAAGGTTACTCCAAAAGCGTAACATAGGCTCCAAAAAGGTGGAAAAAACATGAAATATGAGTGGTTTTTGAGTTTTTTCTCCAAAATTACTACTTTTCATTCCATGGGGGTTCCTGATATGTGATGTAATCATCAAAATACATCCATACATGTAAATAAATCATCATTTGGATGCCCCCAAAATAAACGTAAAATTTTTTTGTTACTCTTCTGCAATGAGGAATTTCTAGAATTTTGCAAAAATCACAAAAAATTCCAAAATTGATAAAAACTTCTCAAAATTGGTTCTATGACACCTATAACTGATGGGCTAAACATCCAATGACTTCAAATGTGGTTCCTTTCTAGCATGAGGTTTGAGAAATTGTTTATACTCTTCATTGTCTAAGTTCATGCCCTTGAACCACTTCTCTCCATGACAAGGAATAACTGTTGCTGAAGAAATTAGGTCTCTGATAGGTTAATCTCTACACCTGAAATAGTGACCTTTCCCATGATGAAGCTTGTAGAAAATTTGTTGGTCAATTGAAGATGATACCCCTCTTCCATGAGCCTTTCACAAAATCTCAAACACTGAGCCCTCTCAAAGCATCTTCTAGCCAATGGCGAGGCATTGAGTTCATGCACTGTGAAAGTTTCTGGCCTGAGGTGGCGCACTCCCTTGAATATTTTCTTGTGACTTTCCATTTTTTTTTCCACTGGAATTATTAAAACCATAGAGTGTTGATGAGATGGTTGTATGTATGGAAATCTGTAAAAACAAAAAGTATGAAAGTGTGAGTTTAGAGGATGAGATGAATGATCTTGAAGCTGAGAGAAATTATAGAAAATATTTAGTGGGTTGAGTTGTGTGTTAGCTTCAATTTTTGGGTGTAATGAGGAAAAATGAGTGTGAGGAAGGTGGAAAAATGATAAAAACACAGTAGATTCCCAATGTTTGACTATGAGAATAGCTAGTGTAGAAGTGGTGTAGTTTTAGAAGGTGAAATGAGGGCCATGGAGCTAAGAAAAAATTCTAAGAAAAATTCAGTGAATAGGATGACATATTAGCTCCATACTGAAAGTGGAATGAGAAGAAAAATATGTGTGTAGGGTGGAAATTCTAGAAAACACAAGAAATTTCAAGGTTTTCACTGTGAAAAAGGCTATAATTTAGGGTTTTCTTGTATTTGAAATTTTAGGGATGGTGTATATGATAGGAAAGGTGGGGATAATTCATATGGGATGTATGAGTTGGGTTTTTTGTATTAGGGTTAGGGTTTAGGTAGGTGGGGTAGGTTAGGGTTAGCCACAAGAAAAATTTTATACATGGAGAAGTGAAAATATGGAGACAAACATAATAAGCATGAAATTGTTTTAAACACTCAAAATTTAACGAAAAGATGGCATAAGAGATGAGACTTACCTTTTATGAAGGCTTCACAAGGCACTGAAGACAAGTTTCAATCTTGTTTGAATGTTTTCTAAGCCAAAAACCAAAATATGCCTCTCCTCCAGAAGCATATTAAAAATTTACAGAAGCATAACAAGGGAGGAAAAATAGTAACAAGGGATCACAGAAACGTAACAAGAGAATTCCCAAAAATCTATAAAATAGGGCTTAAATATGGATCCATATCTTTATAACTATAATTTTTTTGGCAAAAATTAGAGAGGTTTTGTTCTTTGGCATGTTATGAACAAAAACCTCCTCCATTTTTCTAAAATAATTTCCCATTTTATTCAAAATCCAATTTTGAAGTTGATCACTCAAAATTTGCAGAAGCGTAGCACACTTTGAGCAGAATCATAGAACACTCTGAGCAGAAGGGTAACACCTACTTTGATAGGGAGTTTGGAGGCCTTCCCAGAGGATTTTTGGGATGAAAGTGGTATGGTTGGAAAGATTAATATGTATGCTACAAAATTAATTCATCAAGCACTGCAAACCCCTACTCCAAACCCCTGAAAAATTGATTTGAAGACAACCTATCCAAAAGTGCAAAAAATGACCTAGAGCAACTATATTTTGTGCATTTCTATCAAATAATAACACACGTGCATAAAATGAAGGAGGTTTTTTTTCTTTGGCATATTATTAACAAAAAACTCTTTATTTTTTGTAAAATTCTTCTCCATTACTTCATAAAATGATTTTGAATCCGAACTGTCCCTATGTGCAATGTAAACCCTGGCTTGATCACAAAGCTCTAAAAATGATGCCATGGGTCTGAGTTGGCTCAAATCTAGAATGGTGACCTCCCTTATGGACCTTCTTCTCACCCTACATGATTTTTTTCAACAAGGAAAGTCATAGCTTAATGTAGTAGATAGGGAAGGTGGAAAATTAGGAAAGCATGGGATAATGATAAAGTGGTTTTAGGGACAGAAATGAAGTGGAAGGAAGTTAGGGAAAAATCCCTAAAAATTTGGGGAGGTAGGGTGATGATTTGGCTACAATATTCAAGTTGAAGTTTTGGTAATGGGCATGTGAAAGGTGCCCAAAAGGTCAAAACACAAGGTTTCACTAGTTTTTCTGCCAAAATCTGGTGAAAATTAGGGTTTTAATGAAATTGATGGAAAAGAGGGTTGTGAGTGATAGGAGATATTTATGGTATGATTTATGAAGGTTATATGAAGTTTTTAGATTGTTTGATTAGGTTTTTATCAACTAAAACAAACAAAAGATGAAAAAAACCAAAAGCGCAACACTTGCGCAACACGTAGTGGAGGTAACCTAATGAAGGAAACCACTCATTTGTTGATGAATTTTGACTTGAGAGAGGTATCTAGGGTGTCCAATTAGTGTTTATGAATTGCATGAAACTTTTTTTAGTGGTTTTGAACCTTAGAGAACTAATTTGGAGCTCAAACACCAAAAGCGTAGCACCTGCGTAGCACACCCAGAAGTGTAGAATAGGTAGTGTTGGCACAAATTTGCTTATTTTTCTTCAACCCATGGCAGTTTTGTACTATGACAGTGAGAAGAAAGGAGCTCTTTAATTATTTCCCTATATTTTCTAACTCCATATGCAAACTTGTATGGTGAAAATGAGGATTTGTTCGCTTTATTTTATGACATAATTGACTCTTATGGTGGCGAAACAAATGAGACCTGGACTCTGACCTAAATGAAGGTGTGCTGAATGAACTCAGACCCTATATTATTGATGGATGACATGACCTATGAAATGATGATGACCATGAATAGAGTGAAGGGAATAGAATTTCAAACCTAGACATATTCAATGAACAAAATTTTATTTGAAAACTGACTTGAAACATGAAATTTTTACCTAGGACCACTAAAAAGTAAACTGAAAGAGAATATTTGATCACTGAACATATTTACACTAACATTTTCTGCAGTTGGTGATGGAATATCCTTCAGGAGGCGTCAATAACACCATAGACTAAGTAGCCTTATCCATTTGGCAATGGAGTCACTACAACTACAATCCTCAAACTGAAAAATGAATTGTACATCATAAACTGCAAACTCTACTTACACCTTAAATAATTTAACCGATCCATAAATCACTTGATCAAGTGAAGTCAAAGATCCAATGTAACCAATCAAGTAAATGAATACCTAATTGATGCTTGTATTCAACTCCACCAGGCATAAAGAAATATTTAGTAAATGGAAACTCAAAATGAAATCTGAACCCAAAACCTATGTTGGTGAACAAAAAAAACTCCACCTTTTCTGATGCTTGCAAAATACTACCCAAGGGGTCTTTAAAATCATGAAACATAACCTCTTGTTGATCGAAAAAAATTAGGGAGATGCTTTCAAATATAATGGATGATTGTTCTTCTTCATTTGGTTGATCCCTCTTAAATAGAAATGCAGTAATGTGTTCCTCCATATCATCCAGATCATAGAAAATATTTGTATGTTCTTGCAAATATTCAATTGAGGTAGCTAAATCAGCATCAACATAAATATCTACAAGTGGCTTTTCATGTATATCAGAAAGAGAATAGTCTTGGCTCTAAAAAAATTCTATATCTTGATAGTCCTGATGATGAACCACACTGGTTGGTTCGAAACGCGTTGACCTCGTTCTTTTGCATGTGATTACTACCGAAATAATTTCTACAAATTCATTTTAAGGCTGCTGAACATGTTCATCAAACTCAAGACAACAAACCTATTGTACACTATTTTTGACCTCAACAAATAAATCATGACTCTCTAGAGTTTCTTTACAAGAAAACTCAAAATTCCGATCTGCGCATATTTCTTCTTGAATTAAAAACTCAGAAGAGGATAGGGATGAAGGGTAGTTGGACAAAACATCTTCATATATAACTTGATCATTTGATCATTGGCAAGACTGCTACAAATTATCATCAACTTTGAAATATGGAAGATCAATGTCATCCTTTGAATAATTCTGCTCAAGTTTTTTGTCATCCATGGAAGAATACATGATCTTCTCATGGCGGTGAAAAGGATTTTCATTCAAAGCTACAAGGATTCATCATCCATAAACTCTTCATCTCCATAAGTAATTTCTAGCTCTTGAATAAAATTCTCAAAGTGATCACAACAATCCTCAATCAAAAGCAAAGAAGGATAGGTTTCTCTATACTTCTCAAAAAATACTGAGTGAGAATCCTTGAGAGAATAAATACAAGCAAGAGGTAAGATTTCATACCAAAACCATGGTTTTTCTTCTAATGTGCTCATGAACATATTCATTAAACAATCTTCATGGAAATTAATATTCATCTTATGCACATGCAAATGAAATATTATTAAATGAAGTGTATCATCGTCACCTTTTCCATCTCTAAATTTTGGCAAGTATGTTTGCCAATATACCTAAGGTATAGGATTTGGAAAGCCTGGAACATGATCTCGATGCATAAGAGGATACCTAGCATTGCATCTTGCAGTTGAATCCATCTTGAAAACAGTGAAGCCACCAATAGTTCTTGAAGCTACCGGTTTTTTAACACTGGATTCACCATGAAAACTCTAAAATTTTGGATTCTTCACCACTGGAGTCACTAGGTGAAATATGCACATCCTTTCTTGTGCCTAATCATTTTTCACCATCAACAATCAGAGCTAACATTTTTTGTTATTTCCCATGAAATATTTAAACTTTTCTCCTCAGAAATGACGCCAAGAATGTTATCACTCCCCCTACTTCCCAAGGTTGTGAATGGAGCTGAAGGAAGGTAACCATAGACCAGGATTTAGGTCAAGTAGCTAGCCCTACCAAGACCAGGGAGGGCTCTCTTGTTGTCACTTTTGAAGTAAAATGAATGAATGAGTATCTAATGATCTTAGGCTAGATATTTAGGCTCATTAAATAGGATTTGTTTGATGTTTTTAGTGTTGGATAGAAAGGTTAGTGAGTAGACTATGTATAAGGTTTTTTAGGTATGAACTCCAAGGTGAATTTACAGAGAATATGTGAGGCTAGATAGGTAGTTTGAAATAATTTTAATAGGTCATTGAGTATAGCATGAAGTATAATATAGTTTGAATGAGCACTGAGGTGAATTCATTCAGTTTAGAAGAAAATAAACATAGAAATGTAAACCTTGTATAAAACAGAGCATGCATAAACATGATTTTTGCTCATAAACTTACAAGATAAACATATATGAAGAAGAAGACATGGTATTAAGCATGAAATGATAAACATACATAAGAAAAATAGATGCTCCAATGCATACCACAGGTATCTCAACACAATTCGTGCAAATTTGTCTCTGATTTCATTCCAAATTGTTGATTACAAAAGCTCCACTGCAATATGAGACTATTTTTTGAGAGTTTTAATTGGTGAATTAAAGCTCTTAATATTTTATTTTCAATATGGGAGTCGTAAACATGAGTTGTACTACGTTTTGATTCATCTTAATGGTCAAAGTATATAAATTTCATTAATAATGGTCGTTAAGTACATAATAAAAACAATCCTCTATCATTTAAGTGAACTAGCAATCATATCGCTCTCATAAAATAATTCTTCACCCTAGCATAAGCATTTAATTTAGCTCAACACAAATTATTCTAAATTTATTCAATCGAAAGACCAACCTACTGAAATCAAAGGCTTGATGAAAACCAATTTAAGTACAATTCTTGAAATAAAACATTTTCAAAGCAACAAATTCAAACTCTAATTATTCAAAAGGCAGAGATAAGCGATCATCAAAACCTAATATCTAAGAAATCAAAATGTAATACTACATCTTGAAATGAAAACCAAAATTAATCCTTGAACTCACATACCTATTCAATCTAACTGATCTATTCTTGCTCGGAAATAAAATGCATTAAAAACCACACTTCTACCTTAAGCTACTACACGACTAGTTTTGGAAACAATGTAAATTGATCTATCAATGCTTAAAGGAGAACGAAATATTTAACGAAATTCTCTAAGCTTATGGAAAAAATTGAATTGCTATCACACTTCTATGAAATCAATCTCTATGCTACAACACTAAGAATGGAAATCAAATTTACTCTATTTGTTCAGGAATAAAAACTAGATTTTAATTACTCAAATTAAATCACACTAACGATGCTTGAAATAAATCCCTATCATATAGTACTGGAAATGGCAATAAATATTTAAGTTGAAATCACACGCAGCCTATAAATGGAACCATGCATTAATCAACTCAATCAACGGGAAATGTCGGAATTAAATCACACTACCTTAATTCAAGAAACAAACCATATTGTTTGATATCAAACAAACACACAACTTTGGATAGGATCACGATGTTTCTATAATAAAACCAATAAATACACACACATGATCTAATTACACTACTATTCACAAGCATAATGAATCTATATATATGTATATCAGCAAAACCCACTCATCCAACCATACTTCGAATTGCAAATTAACCATTGAATACAGTTTTGTTCAAACTCTTGCTGTGCGTTATGATCTCATCTCAGGGTGCACTTCATAAGGGATCATTGAATACGCTAGTGAAGAATAGATGGATTCAGCTTTTCCAAAGGAAATAGAGCATGGATCTACGCACGATTTATGTGATTAATAGCAACATATAAATTTAGATCTAGTTTGTCAATTTACGAGTGCAATTATTACAATGATAAAAACACCCTGAAATCAATTATATACCTCACGCAATGACATGGAGGAAACTCACATTGAATAAATAAACAGGTTGATTCTATGAAAAGATCGCACAACTATCTATTTTAACTAATAATGAAGTTTGATCCCAGATGGTGGTGGGCCCTACCACACCTGGGCAAGCTTAAAACTACTTACAGTAAAGAAAGGATTAAAATACTTAAATCAAAGACTCATAGTGAACTAATTCACAATAATCTGAATCAAAGCATACCCATAATATATTACGGGAATGAAGTCTTCGAAATACACAATAAAATTCTTATAATTACATTCCACAGCAGATAATCTCTAATGCTCTCCCTAAATCAATGTACAACACTTTCTTTTATAGCAATAATGCTGCCCAGATTAAGATGGATCGAATATGTACATAATTTAGGAATATGGTTAACACAAATTAGTTACAATCGGAACAAAATATTTTCTTTCCTATTTGAGTTGATGCGATCCTGACTTCTGGAAGAATTTTGACCATTGCATAACTGGAAAGCTCACTTCGCAAGCCTCTTCGTAATCATTTCCCTACACTATTGGGAACCGAGGATCATCTCATCCCTCTACCTTTCCATTATTTACAAACCATTTTAGAGTGTAAAAAATATTTAGACAACTAAAATCCTATACATGAACCTTACGCAGACCCATGTAAGACTCTATCATACTGTTCATTACGATTATGGAATTCTTTTGAACGGAGAGCATGTGTTACACCCTTGACTTGCTCTGCTTAGGATTCGGAGATGGCTACTGAAAGCTCATACGCATCGTGATCGGCCATTAAAATCGCAAAAAAAACAAGGAAAACCTTACATAATTCTCACTGACTGCCTCCAAAACGCATGCCTTGACCTGCGCGTAATATTTTCTAATCTAAAGGCAGCTTGGCCATTCCATGTGCCAACGTCCCACGCAAGTTGACTTTTTTGTGTGATAGAAGAGAGTAATGAGAAAAGTCGAGGCAGATAACGAGGCCTCTCATTCTCCTCACGCACCTACACACATTCTTGGGCAGCGTCGACGCAGACACCCACTGTGCCTTCCTCTGTCAAATTCATTACATTTTCTGCAACGTAAAAGTCCTTCAGTATTCGCACAAAGAACAGTTGCGAAATCCGAGACAAATCTGAGAATGCATGGACAGTGATAGATGAATTGTGTTTCTGCAGAGGACCGTGACTACTCTCCATCCTTGTCTAGCGATCATTGTCTATTGTGTTTGTCCCACATTCACTTCTAGCAATCAAAGACAGCTTCCCAACTAGTCTACCGCCCATTTGACTCTTTTCCTTCACCATGCTTATTAATTTCAAACTGCAAGATAGCATGAGACCTGGATGACTCTTCGTTAGCTCTAGTTGAACTGGTGCTTTGGGCTCCATTCCCTTTCTCAGTATACTCCTTTACACATTGTATGTCTAAGACTTCATATTATTGCAAGCCATAATGTAAACTTGTTGTTGGGCATCCTCCTGTCACCAAGTAGATCATATAATTTCCCCCCATATATCTCAAATAAAATATGCAACAAGCAAAACCCTTACTCTTGATGGAAAGACATGTTCATCAACTTAATTATATCCTCTGAAGCTCTTAGTGGAAAAGGTTGCATTGTAAATATATTTCCACTTCCTGTTTTACCATATGCAAGCATGTAGCTTTTTTACACTATAAGATGGTTGGAACAATCAATAAACTCCAAACCATAGTGTTTGAGATTGTACAACAGTAGTTTTGAGGTTATATCCTTCATATGAACAATCAATAATGCATCATCCTCAGCTGCTTGAGATGAAGGAATAAGTTTCCTCCTCCCTGAACTTGTGAAAACCATTAATGAGAATATTGTAATATCCCTTTTCCTTCAGTGCTTCAAACATCTCAACTGCCTT
This sequence comes from Pinus albicaulis, assembly GCA_034641835.2. Lineage (NCBI taxonomy): Eukaryota > Viridiplantae > Streptophyta > Pinopsida > Pinales > Pinaceae > Pinus > Pinus albicaulis. Next base: position 1,256,207,990 of record CM076575.1, on the reverse strand, counting down.
CATTAATTTCTCCTCTTTGAAAAATAACTTGAAAACAACTTCTGGCTTCTATTTAAAAGGTTTGATGACAATTTTATTGATGGGCTACACTGTTGGTACAAGAATATGAGCTAATGGAAAAGGAAGTGGACTAGTGGAACAGGAACTGTACACCTGCTATCATGTTTCAGGTAACCCTTTGTCTCATTGGAAGTTGCTTCACTTTCAAATGAATCCATACTCAAATGAGTTTCAGGAAGCATTATCGCACTACTGATGCTAGACTTATTCACCTGCGACCAAGAAATAATTTATTAATGGAATTTACATAGGAATACTATTCAAATTAAAAGGACAAAAACACCAAGTATAAGCATATAATTATGTGATAAATATCATGAAAATTTGGGCAAAATGAAGCTCAACATCCCCCCATGCTGAACTTCTTTCACATCCTCGTGAAAGCCAAACCTTTAAAATATAAAACCATGGAAGAAGGGAGGGGAAATGTTTGAATATTAGGCTATGATTCTGATAAGTGTGTCATCAAATATTTCAGCAAGCAAGGATGAAGATGCTTGATATTGTAATGCCTTCATTAGCCTGCAACATAACTATTACAATGCCAGCCAAAACCGCATTACAGTTCTAATGAAAGTATCAATTTCAGGAATGTAACAAGAACAGGTATAGAAGTTAGACATTATAGAAAAAGAGTATGGCACATACCTATTATCTTGTCCCAAATGAATTCCCTATTTTGCTTATGCCCAGAGTCTTATGATAAAAATCAAATTTTGCTGAAAAGGTGCAATTTCAAAAATACTATCACAAGATTCATGCACCTACTATAGAAATCTTATACCTAGGTTATGAATCACATATTTAGAGGCAACCACCATCAATACACATTGCTTCCAATCAACACTTTGTGAAGAGACATCATTGATTATTTCATCACTCTAATCAAAATGAGTTATAGTGCCAGAAAAGGAAATGGAAAAAATAAAATAATATGACACTTCCCTGGACCAATCAACAACCTTTTTATTGAGCACTCTAAATTTTGTTGTCATCCGGATTCAAAACTAAATTTCCTCTTAATCGAGTACAAATAATTACCTTCACTAAGGGCACCACATCATTTAAATATTATTTCTTTTTTTTGAAAGATAGAACTCAAAGAATCATGTTCAAATCGTCTTAAAAAAATTGTCCAAGAAAAGGATGAGTTCTATGGAAAGAGAAGGATAACCAAGAAAATCATAGTATGCAATTAACTTTAATACCACATACATGTCCCTACTTCTTGCAGGTGTCCATAACCTCAGCAAAGATTTCTTTTGACCCATCGAAATTTATGTGTCCCACTTACTAGGCAGGGATTTAGAGTTAGCTTATTTGACTTTTAGATGAAGGCCACTAACTTGGCATGGTAACCAGCTGATAGCAGTGCCACTCAAAAGAAGTAACATGGATGAATAGGTCGGCTCGTGATGAGACCTCCTGTCTTCCAAATTTTAGGCTGAAAGCCATTACTCTAGCTTGGTGACCAGGAGAAGTAATGTCATGCATGCTAGGTCTCATGATTGTGGTAGGTCGGCTCATCACTAGACCTCCTATCCTCCCCTAAATATTTTCTAAACTCATATTATGATTAACCTTAAAGGTTACTTAATAAGTGGGGAGACATATCTAATCCTTATGAGTACAAGATGGCATGAAAATTTTTTAATGACTAATCATTACTGGCTAGCTCCTCTACCCTAAAGACTTATTAAAGATATCCCAGACAATGACTGAAAGATTCTTTGAGTTAAGAATGCTAGTGTTCTTATGAATAGCTCATTATGATCTTTAAAAGAGTGGTCCACCATAGGGGGTTTTCCAATAGTACCTTCTAAGGGAAACTGAAAATATATATCTCAGATGACAACTTATTAGAGTGATTAATCCTGGTTACTTTTGCAAAATCATGAGGTATTAGAGTGAATCGTACTCAACAAGATGCGTCACAGATGTGTGTGTTAACAACCAATGTGGATCAAAAGTAGTTTCAGACGCTATACTTGGAAAATCAAAATCCTAATAGCGTTATAATAGATTTATTCATTTATTCTCCTACCCTACTTTACCCTAAGAGGTGAAAGATTCCCTTTTAAGTATAGGATTATTTCCAATGAATCCATGTGCACAACAAAATGTTGATTATACTCACACTTAGTTTTAAAGAATAGACTTCAAGACATACCAAATCATGAGAAACAAATTTCTTCAATTGATATGGTACCAAGAGTTTTCGAATGATGAGGAAATAAGATGGCTTGATGACTGCTCGAAACCAGGTTTCAATGTAATCCACATAATTATGATTCTCCAACTGATGCAAATCTTCCACAGTTTGATAGTCTCTCTCCTGGAGGCACAAGGAATCTGGTGAAATATAAAAGATAAATCCCTCATTTTCAGGCTCAAATATTTGATTTTCAAATTGACAAGAATGGTTGAGAGAGATTCTAGGGTTTTGAGTTTCAACAAATTTTTTACAACAAGTTAAAATGAAATATTGCTCCACTGGTGGTCTTTGAATTACATCTTCCTGGGGTGAATGTTCTACAGTAATGGGGGAAGTTTCCAAATCCATTCCCTTTCCAAACATGGCAGGTGTAACATTTTGTTCAACAAGGGTATCAACGGGAAGAATAGGTGGTTCAAACTATTGTGCAACCTGATGGTTTAGATTAGGGTTTTGGTTAATTCTTGGACTAAGATTTGGATTTGGATTGGGATTAGGCTTTGGACTAGGGTTATGTATAGGTTTTAATTTATAATTAGGGTTAGGTCTAGGGTATGGATTAGGGTTTGGAATAAGACTAGGGTATCGATTAGGGCTAGGGTAAGGTTGCACATGCAGATGGGACCATGGAGGAGGATAACTTAATGGTGCATTGGAAATAAATTATGGTTGTTGTTGGTGCTCATATGATTGAATTTTCATGGGATACTTCCCTAGAGAGAAGGATCCAAACGATTATTGAGGCCATGGATATATCTAGCTCAAGGATGAGGGCCAAGGATAGGGCCACTGTGGCCATGAAATAGGATATTAAAATGAAGGGGGATCAAAATTTTTCCATGAAGCTGTAGGATTATAACCATGTTGAGGACCTTGCTCGGGAAAATAAGCATTATTCCAAGTATCAAATGATAATGAGTTTTGAGCTATACTTGGTAGTTTATTTGATTCCTTAATTGATTTCTTGAGTACCCGTAGTAATCCTGGTAGTGATGGCAACGTTCTATTGAATGATCCTCCTCACAAATTTTACAAACTTTTAGACTGCTAAGTGGGCACTTTCCAAGGAAGTTCTTCTTTCTGCAATTGGCACAAAGGATAAGCAATGGTTCTTCATCCTTCTTTTGTTCCTGCAAATCATCCAATTTCAAAATCAAATATTTAATAATATTGAATTTACGTTCAAGCAAGGTGTTAAATTCCGCTTTTTTTAATTCCTCATTAGATTAGTTGTCTGTCTCTGTAGCAGCATGAAAACTCCTCATTGAATGATTCCTCAAAATACCATTTTCTTGTTCTCAACAAGCCAACTCATATTTCTATCAATACATGGATTAGTACACAAGTGTTATCACAGCACCCCAAAAATGATATAACGTTGAAGATTGGATTCTAAAGATAAATGAATTTAAAAGATATTGGCTGAAATAAAGCTCACCACACTTGCATAAAATGAATGGAATGACATGTTGGGAAAAATGCTAAATCAAAGCAATATTTAATCTATTGAAAGAAAAACAATTCAGAAATTAAATGTCTCATAAAATATTTCGGACTATTCTAAGGCCTACTTCTACTTTTATGCATAAAGAAAAGGAAAATAAAGTTCAAAAACATGCAACAACAATCAAACTTTGGAGCAACCCCACAAAAGTGGATGCGTGGATCTTCAATCACATCTTACTATACACTCTCCACCCTCTCATGTCCTGCAATACCCTTGAAACTCTGTAATAATAATTTTACCTGAACCAAAATACAACTCCCCAGAAACGACGCCATATTGTTGAGAGTTTTAATTGGCGAATTAAACCTCTTAATATTTAATTTTCAATCTAGGATTTTTAAACATGAGTTGTACTGCGTGTTGGTTCAGCTTAATGGTCAGAGTATATAAATTTCCTTAATAATTCTCGTTAAGTACGGAATAAAAACACTCCTCTATCATTTATGTGAACTAGCACTCATATTGCTCTCATAAAAGAATTATTCACTCTAACATAAGCAATCAATTTAACTCAACACAAATTATTCTTAATTTCTGACAAACCCACTGAAATCAAAGGCTTGATGGAAACCAATTTAAGTACAATTCTTGAAATAAAACATTTTCAAAGCAACAAATTAAAACTCTAATTATTCAAAAGGCAGAGATAAGCGATCATCAAAACCTAATATCCAATAAATCGAAATGTAATACTACAACTTGAAATGAAAATCAAAATTAATTCTTAAACTTGCGTACCTATCCAATCTAACTAATCTATTCTTGCTCAGAAATAAAATGCATTAAAAACCACACTTCTACCTTAAGCTACTACACAACTAGTTTTGGAAACAATGTAAATCGATCTATCAATGTTTAAAGGAGAATGAAATATTTAATGAAATTCTCTAATCTTATGAATGAAATTGAATTTCTATCACACATATATGAAATAAATCTCTATGCTACAACACTAAGAATGGTAATCAAATTTACTCTATTTGTTCAGGAATAAAAACTATATTTTAATGACTCAAATTAAATCACATTGACGATGCTTGAAATCAATCCCTATCCTATATTACTGGAAATGGAAATCAATCTGAGATGTTGGAAATGAATCTTTAAATTGAAATCACATGCAACCTGTAAATGTAACCACGCATTAATCAACTAAATTAACAAGAAATGTCGGCATTAAATCATACTACCTCAATTCAAGAAAGAAACCATATTATTTGATATCAAACACACACAGTTTTGGATAGGATCACGATGTTTCTATAATAAAATCAATCAATACAAAAACATGATCTATTAACACTACCATTCACAAGCATAATGAATATATATATATATATATATCAGCAAAAATCACTCATCCAACCATACCTCGAATTGCAAATTAACCATTAAATATAATTTTGTTCAAACTCTTGTTGTGCATTATGATCTCATCTCAGAGTGTGCTTCATAAGGGATCGTTGAATACTCTAGTGACAAATATATGGATTCGAATTTTCCAAAGGAAATAGAGCATGGCTCTATGCACGATTTATGTGATTAATAGCAACATATAAATTCATATCAAGTTTGTCAATTGACAAGTGCAATTCTTACAATGATAAAAACACCCGGAAATCAATTATATGCCTCATGCAATGACATGGAGGAAACTCGTAATAACTAAATAAACAGGTTTATTATATGAATTGATCGCACATATATCTATTTTAACTAATAATGAAGCTTGATCCTAGATGGTGGTGGGCCCTACCACACCTGGGCAAGCTTAAAACTATTTACAGTAAAGAAAGGATTAGAATACTTAAATCAAAGACTCACAGTGAACCATAACTTGAAATGATCTGAATAAAATCATATCCATAATATATTACTAGAATGAAGTCTTAGAAATATGTTGTAAACTACTTACAATTACATTCCGCGATAGATAATCTCCAATTCTCTCCTTAAATCAATGCACAAAACTCGCTTTTATAGCAGTAATGTCTCCCAGATTAAGATGGACCGACTGTGTACAGAATTTAGGATTATGGTTAAATACAATTTATTTAAAATCAGAACATAATATTTTCTTTCCTATTTGAGTTGATGCGATACTGACTTCTCGAAGAATTTTTACCATCACATAGATGGCAAGCTCACTTTGAAAGCCTCTCCATAATATTCCTTGAACTATTGGGAACCAAGAATCATCCCAGCCCTCTACCTTTCCATTATTTACAAACAATTTTAGAGTGTAAATAAGATTGAGACGACTAAAATCCCATACATGAACCTTGTGCAGACCCATGTAAGACTTTGTCATACTTTTCATTGTGATTATGGAATTATTTTGAACGGAGAGCATGTGTTACAGCCTCGGCTTGCTCCACTTAGGCTTCAAATTTGGTTTCTTCAATCTCATCCACATCGTGATCAACCATTAAAATCACAAAAAAATAAGAAAACCATTACAAAATTCTCACTGACTACCTCCAAAACGCATGCGTTGATCTGCTCGTAATATTTGCTAATCTAAAGGCATCTTGGCCATTCCATGTGCCAACGTCCCACACAAGTTGATGTTTGGAAATGAGAGAAGCAAGTAATGAGAAAATTCGAGGTAGATAACGAGGCCTCGCACTCTCCTCACGCACCTGCACACATTATTGGGAAGCATCGACACAGACACCCACTGTGCCTTCCTCTGTCAAATTCATTCCATTTTCTGCAACGTAAAAGTCCTCAGTATTCGCACAAAGAACAACTAGGAAAACTGAGACAAATATGAGAATGCATGGATAATGATAGATGAATTGTGTTTTTGCAGAGGACCATGACTACTCTTCATTCTTGTTTGGCGATCATTGTCTATCGTGTCTATCCCACATTCACTTCCAGCAATCAAAGATAGATTCCCAACTAGTCTACTGCCCATTTGAATGTTTTCCTTCACCATGATTCTTAATTGCAAGTTACAAGATAGCATGAGACCTGGATGACTCTTCATTAGCGCTAGTTGAACCAGTGCTTCGGGCTCCATTCCCTTTCTCAGTATACTCCTTTACACACTGCATGTCTAACACTTCATATTCTTGCAAGCCATAATGCAAACTTGTTGTCGGGCATCCTCCTGTCACCAAGAAAATAATATAATTTCCCCCCATATATCTCAAAGAAAATAATCCACAATCAAAACCCTTACTCTCCATGGAAAGACATGTTATTCAACTTAAGTATATCCTCTGAGGCTCTTAGTGGCAAATGCTGCATTGTAAATTTCTTTCCACTGCATGTTTGACCATATGCAAGAATGTAGCTTTTGTACACTATAAGATGGTTGGAACAATCAATAAACTCCAAACCATATATTTGGAGATTATACAATAATAGTTTTGAGGTTGTATGCTTCAGATGATAAATCAATAATGCATCATCATCAGCTGCTTGAGATGAAGGAATAATTTTCCTCCTCCGTAGACTTGTACAAACCATTAATGAGAATATTGTAATATCCCTTTTCCTTCAATGCTTCAAACAACTCAACTGCCTTCATTACTATCTCTTATTTGCAAAAGAACTTGAAAACATCTTCTCACTTCTCTTTAAAAGGTTTGATGACTAGTTTCTTGATGGGCTGCACTACTGGTACATGAATTTGAGCTAATGGAACAGGAAGTGGACTAGTGGAACATGAAATGTACACCTGCTATCTTGTTTCAGGTAACTCCTTGTCTCATTTTCAGTTGCTTCACTTTCAAATGAATCCATACTCAAACGCATTTCAGGAAGCATTCTCGCACTGTTGGTGCTGGACTTATTCACCTGCCACCAAGAAAGAATTTATTAATGGAATTTACATAGGAATACTCTTCAAAATAAATAATAAGAAGAATTCATAAATTAATAGATATTTTCTCTCAGTTCCTCTAATCATCAACTTAAAAGGATAAAAACACCAGGTATAAGCATATAATTATGTGATAAATATCATGAAAATTTGGGCAAAAATTCAGCTCAACACTATCCAACCCAACAAAAGACTAAAGATAGCCTAATTATAGAAAATATGGAATATTACACCTCATCGGGTCAAAATACCAGCCAAAATGGATCATAAATACAAAATATGAGTCATTTCCTAGATTCTAGGGAGGTTAGAAACCATTCCCTTAATTTTAGCTATGAACTAGGAATGTTTGTCCCTTACATTAATTACATATTCCCTCATGATAAGAGCCAAAAACCAAACCAATAACTCTAATGCCAACTCATGGGAAAAAAATACCTTGAATTTGTGACAATTTCTAAGCTTGTAAAGTAACCTGAGGAATCCAATGCTGATTTGTGACATTTCTAATAGAAGGGTAACAAAAATTTGCAGAAGCGTAACAAAACTTTGGAGGCACTTTTATGAGTCAAAATCCACTTCTAAAAGAATGATCAACTAGCGATGTGTGTCTAGTTTCCATAACATATTTAATTTTAAAAAATTACCCACGAGAAGGCCTTCAAAAATCCATTCTCCTAAGGTTACTCCAAAAGCGTAACACATGCTCCAAAAAGGTGGTAGAAACATGAAAAATGAGTGGTTTTTAAGCATATTTTCCAAAATTACAGCATGTCATGCCATGGTGGTTCCTAATCTTGATTTAATCATCAAAATACATCCATCCATGTAAATAAATCTTCATTTGGATTCCCACAAAATAAGCATAACAAAATTTTGTTACCCTTCTGCAATGAGGAATTTCCAGAATTTTGCAAAAATCACAAAAAATTCCAAAATTGATCAAAACTTCTCAAAATTGGTTCTATGAAACCTCTAATTGATGGGCTAAATAACCAAGGACTTCACATGTGGTTACTTTCTAGCATGAGGTTTGAGAAATTGTTTATACTCTTCAATGTCTAAGTCCATGCCCTTGAACCACTTCTCTCCATGACAAGGAATACATGTTGATGAAGAAGTTAGGTTTTTTGATAGGTTAATCTCTACATCTGCAATAGTGACCTTTACCATGCTGAATCTTGTAGAAGATAGGCTATTCAATTGAATATGATACCCCTCTTCCATGATCCTTTCACAAAATATCAAACATTGAGCCCTCTCAAAGCATCTTCTAGCCAACAGCGAGGCATTGAGTTCATGCATTGTGAAGGCTTCTAGCATGAGGTGGCGCCCTCCCATGAATATTTTCTTGTCACTTTAATTTTTTTATTTTCACAAGAATGATGAAAACCCTAGAGTGTTGATGATATGGGTGAATGTATGGAAATCTGGAAAAAAAAGTGTAGGAAAGTGTGAGTTTAGAGGATGAGATTGATAATCTTGAAGCTGAGCGAAATTTTAGAAAACATTGAATGGGTTGAGTTGTGTGTTAGATTCAAGTTGTGGGTGGAATGAGGAAAAATGAGTGTGAGTAAGGTGACAAAATGATAAAAGCACAAGAAATTCCCAATGTTTGACTGTGAGAATACCTAGTGTAGAAGTGGTGTAGGTTTAGAAGGTGAAATGAGGGCCATGGAGTTAAGCAAAAATTCTAAGAAAAATTCAATCAATAGGATGACCTCTTAGCTCCATAATGAAAGTGGATTGAGGAGAAATAGATGTGTGTAGGGTGGATAATTCTAGCAAACACGGGAAATTTCAATGTTTTCAATGTGAAAAAGGCTAGAATTTAGAGTTTTCTTGTATTTGATATTTTAGGGATGGTGTAGATGATAGGAAAGGTGGGGATAATGCATATGGGATGTATGAGTTGGTTTTTAGGTATTAAGGTTAGGGTTTAGGTAGGTGGGGTAGTTTAGGGTTTTTCACATAAATTTTTTTATACATGGACAAGTGAAAATATGGAGACAAACATAATAAGCATGAAATTGTTTTAAACCCTCAAAATTTAACCAAAAGATGGCATATTATAAGACACTTATCTTTTATGAAGGCTTCACATGGAAATGGTGACAAGTTTCAAGCTTTTTTGGAGGTTTTTTAAGCTAAAAACCAAAATATTCCTCTCCTCCAGAAGTGTAAAAAGCATGTATAGAAGTGTAACAAGGGAGGCAAAAGCATAACAAGGGCTCACAGAAATGTAACAAGGGAATTGCCAAAAATCTGCAAAAATAAGGCTTAAAGATGAATCCATATCTCTCTAACTATAACATTTTTTTCAAAACTAATACAGGTTTTTTTTTATCTTTGGCATGCTATGAAAACAACCCTCCATTTTTATAAAATACTTTCCATTTGCTCTGGAATTGAAGTTTGAATTTGATCACTCAAAATTTGCAAAAGCGTAGCGCACTCTGAGCAGAAGCATAACACCTAATTTTAGAGGGCATTTGGAGGCCATCCCAGAGGATTTTTTGGATTCAAGTGGTATGGTTTTAAATATTAAGATTTATACTAAAAAATGGAGTCATCAAGCACTGCAAATCCCTGCTTCAAACCTCTGAAAATTTGATGTGAAGACAACCTCTCCAAAAGTTGCAGAAAATGACCTATAGCAACTGTATTTTGAGCATTTCTCTCAAGCCATAATAGCTGTGCATAAACTGGAGGAATTTTTTTTATTTTTCCTATTATTGACAAAACCTCTTTCACTTTTGTAAAATTCATCTCCATTACTCCAGAAACTGATTTTGAAGCCAAATTGTCCCTATGTGCAATGTAAACCCTGGCTTGATCACGAAGCTCTAAAAATGATGCCATGGGTCTGAGTTGGCTCAAAAATGGAATGGTGGCCTCCCTTATTGACCTTTTTCTCACCCTAAATTATTTTTTTAAACAAGGAAAGCCCTAACTTGATGTAGTAGATAGGGAAGGTGGAAAATTAAGAAAAAAGGGGATAGTGGTAGAGTGGTTTTAGGGACAAAAATGAAGTGGAAGGAAGTTAGGGAAAAATCCATAAAAAATTGGGGAGGTAGGGTGATGAGTTGTGTACAGGATGCAAGTGGAATTTTTGGGAATGGGCATGTGAAAGGTGCCCAAAAGGTCAAAACACAAGGTTTCACTAGTTTTTCTGCCAAAATGTAGTGAAAATTATGGTTTTAATGAAATTGATGGAAAATAGGGTTGTGAGTGATAGGATATGTTTATGGTATGATGTATGAAGGTTATATAAAGGTTTTGTATGGTTTTATTAGGGTTTTATCAGCTGAAACAAACAAAATATGAAAAACACCAAAAGCATAGCACCTGCAAAACACGTAGTGGAGGTAACCTAATGAAGGAAACCACTCATTTGCTGATGAATTTTGACTTGAGAGAGGTATCAAGGGTGTCCTATTACTGTTTAGGAAGTGAATGAACCATTGTGCATTGGTTTTGAACCTTGGAAAACTGATTTGGAGCTCAAACACCAATAGTCCAGTGCCTGCGCATCACACCCAGAAGCATAGCACAGGCAGTGTTGGCACAAATTTGCTTATTTTTCTTCAACCCATGGAAGTTGTGGAGTATTATGGTGAGAGGAAAGGAGCTCTTATTTCCCTATCTTTTCTAACTCCCTATTCAAATGACTTGTATGGTGAAAATGAGATTTTGTTCGCTTTCTTTTATGACATAATTGACTCTTATGGTGGAAAAACAAATGAGACCTATAATCTGACCTAAATGAAGGTGTGGTGAATGACCTCAGACCCTAGATTATTGTGGATGACATGACCTCTCAAATGATGATGACCATGAATGGAGTGATGGAGTAGCATTTCAGACCTAGACATATTCAATGAAAAAAAAATTATTTGAAGACCGACTTGAAACGTGAAATTTTGACCTAGGACCACTAAAAAGTAAATTGAAAGAGCATATTTGATCACTGAACATATTGACACTAACAGGGAGAAACCACTTTCAGTCCACCATCTATCATCTTAACCAAACATGCATCGAGGGATAACACACTTCACTTGATGCTCCTCCTTCTTCTTCCACACTGTAGTAGGTTGCTTCTTAATGTGCACATTCTCCTCTAGTTTTCTATTGGGCATACTGTGAATCAATTGATTCTTTTTCCTTATTTACCTTGAGGAACTAAAAAAATTTCATTCTATAGCCATGCGACCAAAGTTGTCACAAGCATAACACCTCACATGACTGAGATATGAGGCAAGAGGATCAAATCTCCTACTAAACATGTTAGATATATAATTTTAATAGGTCATTCTTCTACTTCTTGCACGAGATATGTAATCAACCTCCATGTGGCCAAACAAGTTACAAGAAAAATAATAACCATTAAAAGCATTTGTATACCTAAAGGTTGTTCCTCTCATTGGTTGAATAAACTCCTGCATATTTTGTTGATAATATTTGTACAATGTGATCCTACAACTTACTACAACATGTCCATATTTGTGGTAGATATAACACTTGACCTCATCCACCAAAGGATTAAAGGGGCTTTAGCTCCTTTGATATCTTCCAGAATTGGAATACTCTTCTTTTCGAGAAAATGTATTTGTAAACATAGTTTCTCTTTCAGGTGATTTTCTTGACTGTTGGGTCTGCTACTTCTTTCTTCTTATGTTTCTCTTGGTGATACCATTTTCTGATACAAGCCTCTTCAATTACACATCATTGTTAGCATGTGCCTATGAGTTGGACTCTCCCATGTGAAAGCCAAGACTAGATATGTTCAAGGGAGATATTTGGCTCTTAAGCATGTTTTACAAGAGCCCCACACTCTTCTCTTTCTTGAGATGATTATTTTTCTCTTCAATATGCTTCACAAATAATACAAATTTAGCCTCATGCTCTTCAACTCAACCCTCTTTGTCTTTCAGCTGGGTGCTCATGACATACCCAACTGTTTTTTTCCTCTTGTAGTTGAATCTTCAAGCTGATGAATTCTTTTTTAAGTTCATTCTCCTTTTCATCATATTTCTGCAATAATATCTTTTGATCTCTATTCTCATATGTTACCTTCCTATTCCAACATTAAAACTTTCTATTATAGCTAGGGCTAATTAAAGTTCAACGTTTAGGAGAATCATTCTATCACATTCATCATATTATCCATTTAATTTTACAAGGCTAACATCATATCCATATAAAATAAAACTAACGAATGAATCACCATCATTTTACCTTCATATATACTTCATTATAGCACATTTGGTTCTCTAGAACCTTCATTTTTTGTTTTATCCTCTTGATGATTTACTGGTCCATTCACACTAAGGGAATGTATCTAACTTGGTTGAGACCATGTATTTCAAGATCCCTTCCTTTTCTTATTTATTTTATTCTCCAACTCTCCATTTCTGCCACTATTGTCTCCTCCAAACAAGATCTATAATATATCGCATGTGTATTTAGCAGATGCCAAATCTATTATCTTCTCCAAATCTATATTGTGAAGATTTTTGAATATAATGAATTTTTCTTAGGAATTCTACTACATCACTTTAGCTGAGAGGTAATCCTCACCACATCCTTCGCATACCAAATTCCACACATTAGATCCAAAATATAACAAATCAGATTTAAAATTTTCTTTCCATGCCTGGTAGTTTGCAACACTAAATAGGGATACTCCTTGATGATCCATAAAAAAAAACCTAGATCTTCCTTCCAATCATCAAGATGCACCTGAAAGTCCTTCCCCAATACCACCAGAGATCTCGAACCAATTTAGGTGGGGAGAGGTGAATCAATATTGTGCTTGATGGATCACTTTTACACTTTTTACCTTTTATTCACTTAGTTATTGAAACATCAAGTAATTATTGGTCCAACATATAACATAAAATAACACATAAACTATAAATAATATGACAAACAATATAAATGAAACATAAGAGTATAAATATAATAAGTAAACAACAAAAAAAAATATATGAGAAAACTAGATGTTAGGTGGAAACCCTTCTAGGAGAAAAAAAATCGTCTACTTGTCTTCATATTGCTCTTATTAATTAAATATTTTTTACATAATGCACTAACTAGCACTAGTGTGTGAGCCACAACTTGTAATGCATGTGAGAAACCACTCACTCCAAGAAACTACCTATTAGAAGCCACCACTTCCTCAATTATACATAGGCCCCAACCTCCAATATTTTCTCTTGCCACCACCAGAGGGAAGTCACCACTCCTTGAATCGAAAAGCCACCCCTTTCCCATTAAAGGCCCCAACCTTCAAATATTTTTGGACCACATTTCATGCATTTTCAAACTAGGCCTGCGAACTCTGCACAAAACAAATATGAGTCTCATTTCATATATTTTCACACTTGACCCACTTAATCATCATTGCACAATAACAATACATCAATCTTTGTAATAAAAAATATTCCACAAACCCTAACAACATTAAATTGATAAAACCCTAGATCATCAAATTGAAATTCCTTCTCATACATCAAAATATCAACATCACTCTGACTCGCAAAAAATCTCAGCAATAGATTCTGACTGAAGCTCAATTATTCTCACCATATCATAGACAACATCATATAACCAAACTCTAACTAGAAACAATACAAGATATATGTACTCATTTATACTCTTAAGACACAATCTCTCAACCATATAAATCACTCTGATAAATTAATCAATTATTAAACTTTATGGTATGTTCTATGCTTGCAACAATTACTTCAATTTCTTATTACCCCAATAACAACTTTACTTCATATTAAAATATAAATCACATTAAACTTCAATAGCATTCACTTTAGATAATCATTCACAATAATTGTATATAGAACATAAAAAATAAGTACAAGAACATATTAGATTATAAGTGAATTTGTAAAATGAAAAGTTTCAAGTGAATTTTATACTCAAGGTATCCAAGATACATGTCTCTTTGTAATTGGATCACGTTTCTTTGTAAATTAAATTCTAGTAAGTTTGCACATTTACATTTTTATCCATATTTTTTTTTGTTGAAGAACCCGTAAATAATGGTGGGCATAGCTCCTCGTGAGTATATTTATTTACATTTTACTTATCCCATATTTTATGCAAATTCTCAAATTATGGTGGGTAGTAACTGATGGTAAATATGTTATTACATGATTATGAGTTATTTTCAACGAATGGTAATGTCCTTAGAGACAGGATTCTTCAAAAATAATTATTAGTTAATTATTAATTATATATATATATATAATTCTTCTAGGAAAGGGAATTAGCCCCTAGTTGAACTCTTTAACACTCCCTCTCAACTAGGGATAAATTCCACCTGTCAACATTATTCCATGGCTATGTTATCATGTCTATCATGTGTCATCTCTACAACTTGTAACATATATATATATATATATATATAATGCTTCTAGGAAAGGAAATTAGCCCCAAGTTGAACTCTTTAACACTCCCTCTCAACTAGGGATAAATTCTACCTACCAACATTCATCCATGGATATGTTATCGTGTCCATCATGTGTCACCTCTACAACTTGTCTCATCTTTTCTAAAGATTTATATCATAGTACCATAAGAAAGGATTGAAAGAGGGTGGGTCACAAGACCCTACCACTCTTTCTAAAATGACAGAGGCAAGTGCTCATGTCCAAGGATAGAACCCATACCAGGCTTGATCCTAAGTGATATAGTTGTTGAAAATCATGCATCCTAGTCATATGGAATACAGTTGTACTCAATGCTTCCATCGATAGTACTAATTAACCCTAAACACTTTTCCCAACTCATTGGCCAAATGAGAGGTACTTCCCAAGAGTCCCAAAATACAAGGGTAGGATGTATGTTGTGGTTTCCATAGGGGAAGGTGAATCACTCACCCTATTTTTATATATTGTACTCCATAGAGTAAGGTGAACCACTCACCCTGTGCTCAATAGCTCCAAGAAGTACCTTAGGACCCCAGGAGCTCCTAGAGCTTAATGTCCAACTTAATCGGGACATTCATGGGAGGGTCTTTCCATGACTCCAAGTTTCTCTTTGAAGGATAATAACTTGGATTTTCACAAAGGATTTGTGAGGATTTCAAAAACTTTTTCATCCATCTTGATGTGTCAGAGCCATATTTCTCCCTGTTGTACCATATCTCAGATAAAATGGTACCTAATATAAATATGCTTGGATCGGTCGTGGAACAAGAGATTATTTGAAAGGAGAATCCCACTTTGATTATCACAATAAATGATGGTGCAATATAGCACGTGCTCAAATAGCTCATTGAAGAGCTTCCTCAACCAAATGGCTTCACAACAAGCAATACTAACTGCAATGTATTCAGCCTCAATGATTCTTGGTGCAACAAACTTTTGTTTTCGACTCATCCATGAGTTGGAAGTGGATCCCAAAGAAAAAATATCTAGATGTGCTTTGTATATCCACCACACTTCTAGCCCAATCGACATCAATATATCCATGTAATATTAGATCCCCGACAATGTACCTCAATCCATGGTTGATAGTACCATGAAGATATCTTAGAATATTCTTTGCAAAAATCCAATGTATATGATGAGGCTCAACCATAAATTAAATAAATGTATCAATAACAAAGGATATGTTTGGTCATGTTTTCACCAAGAACATTCGAAGCTCCCACAAGTTTTCCATATTTCATAGGATTTTCCAAAACTGGACCAACAACACTTTCACATAGCTTCTTGAAATTTAGTTCCATCGGTATAGTCATAGACTTGTAGTCCACCATGCCACATCTTTCTAATAGCTTCACAATATATTTTCCTTGAGACAGGAAAATCTCACGTAGATTTTGCTATACCTCCAAGCCTATGAAGTAATGAATTAGTCATATTTCCTTCATCTTGAATTCATAAGTCAACTCCCTCTTACATTAATAAATGTGAGGGTCAACGAAGACTTCTTATGGTGTCTTGAAATCCAAGCTTTAATGAGGACTCCTAGTTTGAACGTACACAACAATGTTCACAACTTCTCCCCATAAAAAAATTGGTAGGCCTTGATTATGAATCATGACACGAGTGACTTCCAAAATTGTATGATTATTTCTCTCAACAACTCCATTTTGTTGTGGATTGTATGGAACAGTGAGCTCCCTCTTAATACCTACCTCTTGGAAAAAGTAATTGAATTTATTAAATTCATATTCAGTTCCATTACCAGTTCTCAATGTATTGATCTTATTGTCTATATGATTGTCCACCAATTCTTTGAAAGAGAAAAACTATATAAATACTTCATCCTTCTTCTTCAAGAAATAAATCCGAGTTTTGCGATAGAATTCATCCCAAAATATCACATAGTATAAGTATCATCCTAATGAAGTCACCAAAAAAGGACAAGCCATGCAAAAATGGATCAATTGAAGAATATCAGTTGCATGGTTCTCAGTAGAAGGGAATGATCCCTTTGTATGCTTTCCTACTACACAACCTTGAAAAAATCCTTCATGATTCATATGAAATTCGGGCATCCCTGTGACCATATTCCTTACACTCAGTAAGGCTTTGTAATCTAAATGATAAAATCTACAATGCCATAGATCACATTGAATAGAGGTGTCATTTTCCAAAGCTCCCAAACGACTTCCACCAACATGATAAATATCATTTACCCTAAACCCAGAGTAAAAGCATCTATAAATTTCTTTTTCCATGCACGTACCTTTCCATCAGTGAAAACTACCTTGAAGCCTTTGTCCTCCATTGCAGAATTAGATACCAAATTCTTCTTCAAATCGGGCACATGCAAAAAATCTTGAAGATGTGTGGTTTTACCATAGTTTAAGTGAAGAGTGACAATTCCTATTCCTTTCATGGGGTAGGTGGCATTATCTCCAAGAATAATATTAATAATATTTAGATTAGTATTCATCTCAACTAAATTTTAGAGAACCTCCTTATATCCCATGAAATGCCTTGAGGCTCCATTATCAATTAACCAATGATCCAAGGTGTCCGAAGGAGAGGCAGTAGATAAAGCAGAAATGAGATAATAATCATCTTGTTTTTCAACAAGATTATTTTCATTATACTGGTAAGATAAGAAACTAACAATTTTGCAATGAAATTCCTAGGTGAAATTTCTTTTACAAGTTTAGATGCCCTTGGAAAATTAATACCGATAAAGAAAGGCCTTTACATCCACTGTTATGATCATTTTTTCTAAAAATTATGATATAATACCTGCGCATTCTACTACTTATTATCCACGAGGAAATGGATTCATAGATAATACTAATAAAATCTTGTTGAAAAATATCAAGAAAATACTAAGATAAAAAAACAAACCCTATGATTATAATCTATGACACATACACCCAATGGAACATCCTCATTCCATTTATTATATGGAATTGATGTAGCTATACTTCTTCACTTAGGATCTACTATAATGAATATTCTTCAAGATATTCACGAAAGACCTAATGACATGTAAAGAAAATTTAATTAGAAAATTCAAGTTTAATAAACACATGAGTAGGTAAATCAACAATTATTAATATATAAATTAAGATGAAGGCTATTTTCTATAAAAGAGGTAAGGAAAGGGTGTTTCAACCAGATGATTTAGTTATTAATTGAGAGGAAATAAGGTATTTGGTTATCCATTTCCATTAAAATTTTAAAAGATTTAGATAGCATAATAATAATATCTAGTCCTTATTAATTAAAATGACCTTCTTGTAACTGTAACCAACTCTCATAGGTTGAGCATATATACTAGAAATCTTATTGATGCTCAGAACCATCAAAGTCATTACAACCATCACTTAAACCAAAAACTTAAAAAGGGTTCAGAGTCATCAAACCCCATTTCACTATTCACATCAACAACCATCTCTAATTTAATAATATAAAATGAAATGTCAATATGACATAACAAGTGACATTTCTAATCATAAAAGTAAGCTTATGTCCCATTCAACAAAACAACTAAGAGGTGCTACAAATTTGTTACTTTGAAGACAAATAAAGCATGACCTCATCCATGGCGCATTTCTTTACAAATATACACATGTGAATTGGGAGTTGAAATACAATACATTGCTAGCACGAGGAAAAGTATTGATGACAAATGTTAAATCATAATTTTTATTGGAATGCAAGGAAGACATATGGAACTACCATGGTTTTTTTTTAACTTGTCAAAGATGATTTTGAAAATAGTTTACAACCCCTCTACTTTTGCACTACGTAGGAGAAATGTCTCAAAAGGATAAGAACAACTAGCTAATTATTCAAAATTTCCTTTAAGTAGATTTCACCAAAGGCATTTAAACACCCAATTTAAGAAAATATTAGATGAACTAATGAATTTTAATGTTTATGGTAGCCTATCCCTTAATATTGCTTTAACCATTTTGATTATGTTTATAGAGGGAACATGCAGATGCTGGGGAAATTTTAGCTACAAAGAAATAAGCCTGAAAAAATTATTAAGGCATATTACGACATGGAGAAAGGATTACAATTTCATTTTCATGGAAACATTTGTTATGGTTTGATATATTTTATGGTCATAGTGGTAATTATTTCTCGTGATATTACAAATGCTGTAATGGTGATTATTTTAGTCACTTCTAAGAGATTGATTTATATAGGAAAAAATACCAAGATGTCAACAAAGTCCAACATGTGACAATCACTATAATGCAAGTTGCTATTTATGAATAATTATGTGAAAAGCAAATGGAATAGCCTATTAAAGGGATACAGTAAATAATTATGTGAAAAGCAAATGGAATAGCCTATTAAAGGGATACAGTTCATTGCACGTTTTTCAACCTTAAATTTCAAGAGGTTGTACTTCTAATATGATTATCCATTCCATTTTTCATTCAACAATTTGGTAATTGGAATTTTTACTCCCTTCCTTCCCATTTATGCAAAAGTAGAATTGCATTTTGTTTATTGGAATACTTTACAAAGGGCTATTTATGAATAGTTATGCGAAAAGCAAAAGGAATAGCCTATTAAAGGGAGACGGTTTATTGCACGTTTTTTCAACCTTAAATTCTAAGAGGTTGTACTTCTGATATGCTTATCCATTCCATTTTCCATTCAACAATTTGGTAATTGGAATTTTTACTCCCTTCCTTCCCACTTATGCAAAAGTAGAATTGCATTTTGTTTATTGGAATACTTTACAAAGTGTTAAAATCTTACTTGTAGGTAGTCAATTGCTCTGATTCAAACAAACCATATTTTTGTATTACATATAAGGAAAATTTTAAGGGATAAATTTCTCCCATGGGCTAATTTTTGTGTTTTTCCCAAAAAATGATTTGCTAAAATTCTATACGATAAAATTAATTTACCTTAAAAATTGCCAAAATTTTATTGAAACTACATAAAATTTTTAGAAATTTGAATACTTTTACAAAAGTATCACCAATCCTTTTATAGTTTGCATATTTGGAAGGTTTATACACTTTAAAACAAATTTCCTTCCTTAAAATCTTCCCTAATTGCGCCACATAGAATTCAACCACAATGTTTTTTAATATAAAAATTATCTAATTCTATATAATAAGATATACTTGAAAATATTTGAAAATAATTCTACAATATTAATAAAATGTTCAATATTTCAACAATTAGGTTTTATCTTGAGATAGCTAATGACATTGTATAATGTCAAACAAATTCAAAGACATTGTAATTAATATTGAGTATAATATGTTTTAAAGACTCAAATTCTCAACTACCTAAGAAATTTGTGTGAATTGGAAAAATATTGAAATTACATGGACAATTTCCGTTATTCATAAAACAAATTATGATTAATATACTGTCCATATTTGATGTCCTAGTCTATTAAAGGCATTGAATAAAATGTTACTTATAATGATTTCATCTACTCACATGAAAATAGAACTCAAAAGTAGACTTTTAAGGCTCTCACCTATGAATTGTTTTTTAATAATGTTTGTCCTCATAAATACAAAAAAATCCTACTCTGGCTTGATGATAACAGGTAGATAAAGAAATAATATAGGAGAGGTTGCCTTAACGGTTGAATGCTACAAATATACTTTAGAGGTTGAGAGGAGAGAATCTCATGTTCATTGGAGACCCCATCACTCATACTCTATGGTAATCCTTCCTTTTCATTCTCAGAGTTGTATTGCGCATTACAACACATCCAAGAAACCCAACAAAATTACTAGTAAGAAACTCTCACATTATTCTATAGTAGTCAATAGAAGCAACATTAATGTGGCAAGGAGTGGCATAGTAACATTTTACAATGTAGTGATGAATATTGTTACCGTGAAGAAAATTTGTATGTTTAGGAGGCTTATAACAAAATAGTAATAGTATAATCTAGTACACAACCTGAATTCATCAAATATATTTGATTTGAGCTATCATTTGTGTTCCTATGTAGATCCAAACATTGTCCTTCTTTGATAGATATCCTAATTCCTTTGCAATAACAAAAAGTTGTAGAATTTCATTTAGTTTAGTTTCATTATTTGGTCATCATCTTATCTGGATAGAGAGTTGTATATGCACTACAATTGCCACCACCATTGCCATGAAGAGAAGAACAATTATGCGAACAAGGATACATGTATAAAAAAACCATTGGTTCTATAGAGAAGCATCTATGTTAAAAAAAACCATTATTATGCATGTGACAACTATATAGAGCGTCAACAATATTTTCACCAAATTTTTTGTGAGATGACAGTTCCCATTGATCAAATAGTCACTGGCCCTTTTTCAGCTACTATAGAACAATGAAAATTTCACCTATATCATTTCTTCTAATAATACTACTTAGTAGAGGCAGTGAGGCCATAAGAGGGTGGGAAGGAAATTAAATACTAAGAAGGTGGTGAGGCAACAAAATTTTCAAAGTTTGGTTCGTGTTAGAGTCAATTAGAAATGTGGTTAGATGTTGAGAAGGTTACGAGGTATTAACATTGTCAAAGCTTGGCACATTGTAGTGTGAGAGCTTGGCTTATTTCACTGTGAGAGCTAGCTTGGCTCATTAAAGTGTAGCTGTTGGTTAAATTGAGTACTAACATTTTTGTTTTTTTTAATGATGTATTTACTCTAACAATTGGAAAAAGAAAAAATCAAATATTCAAGGAAATAATGTCAAATCTTATATAATTCAACTAATTAAAAATTAGGTAGGGTAATAAATAGGAAAATACATTGTTTTTTACAATAATTGGATTGGTGTTGGAGATTTTAGGGTGTGAACTATGTAATATTTTTGATCCATCCAAATTTTGGATGGTTACTCCTCCATCATTAAGGACCAAAGAACTATAATAATAATTGAATTATTATAAATTTGAAAAAAAATAAACTCATAAAATTTGTATTAAATAATTCAAATTCAGTATAATTTGACTTTTGATAAGAAAAACTATAATCTTTAAAAAAATAAAAATTGATAGATACCTGAAAAAAATAGAAAATAATATATATATATATATATATATATATAAGTAATGAGAATGTACACTCTCTTCCTCTCTTTATTTCCCCTTTAAAAAGATTACCCATGTTACTTCATTCATTTAACCATAACCAATTATATATATTTAAATTGTTAGATAATTTTGAATATGCACAAAATATGCTTCTTTTAGAAACCATCAAATTTGTAAAATAAGTAGGTTTTGAAATTCCAAGCTGAGCAGACCCTACGTTTGCTCTGCCCAGTCAAAAAATTAAGTAATTCAACCACAAAAAACACTTACATGAGACCTTTTCCATACTCGTCAAACATATTGCTATGGGACATAAATACAAGCTTGAAAAAACAACATGTACTGCAAAATCAGTGAACGTCGGAGACTTTAACAATACTCATACTCTAACTTTTCTACATTGTGTATATATATATTTGTAAAGGGGTTTATTGGATTTGAAATGTGAATAATCTACCCCCGATCGGGGTGCCAACTAGCAGGGTCAGAGCCACGTTGCAGTGAAGGAGAATGGGTATGTGGCAACCGCATGCGGCGGCAGGCGTACCAAAGCCGACAAGGAGAGGATAGCTCCCCCAACGGATCATCGTGACAGTGTTAAATTGGAATAGAGAGCAACCCGACGAGCCAGGTGGGTTGTCAAAGAAAGGTTGGAAAGTGGGCCGCCAAGCTCGATTGACGTGGGGTATTAACTCGTTTTGGGTTATTCCTTGGAGGTTTATTCTCTGCAAAGTTGTTGTTCAGTGCATGGTTATGTTCTCTAGTTTCTGGCGCGAGCAGCCTTGCCCACTTCACAGACGACATCGGAGGCCTGCAGTTGTGAATTTGTATGTACCCAACTCGCTATTCGCCATAATGATGAAACTGGTTTCTGCTTACTGGTGCATGCGAAGGAACATTCTTATTTTTCTGGATTTTATTTACTTGGTCTGCAATATTGTTAGTTACTGCATTGACATGGTTAAAAATAGTCTGTTTAATGAAGATTATGATGGTTGTATGAGTCATCGTGGCTTGGTAGGAATTTTGAGAGGTTGTTGTAGGTCCTTGTCTGCAAATTTTCTATTTTTCATGTCCTACATGTTCAACTTAGTTAGGGTGGGGAATTTTATAGCCAAAGTTGTTTATTCTTTTACTGCGAATTTCCTAAGTTCGAATTTGCATGTTGGTTATTCTGTGCATCCCTTGAATTTGTCTAGTCTGAATTGGGAAACAACCTGTATGGCTAATAATGATTTAAACGTTGGTGGGGGAGGGTATTTGAGGTTTTTTTTTTACCTGGTAAGTTATTCAACTTACTCTGTTATGTCACCTCCCTTCAGTTCTTCTCAGAAGGGTGATTGGGTTAGCAGTAATAGGGGTATCGAGATTATATTTATGGTTATGTTTCGGTCTTTTCGTTTAATCAAGTCTTTCGGGTTTGGGTATACTCTAGCTTTGGATAGGCACGTTGTCTGCACTCTTATCGCTCAAAGCCTCGTAAAGCAGCATTATCCTATCATTGATGGTAGAAATCTTCCCATGTCTAAATTCTTGATTTTTAATATGTTGGGATGTTGTAAAAAAATTTCTGCTACAGGTATTTTAGGCAAACCCTACTGCTAGATAATACTGTTGGAAGACTATCCTATAAAAATTATGGCCCAAGGGAACAGGGGAAAGAAGGACATCAAGGAAAAAGGAAAGGCCAAAGTCTCAAACCTTCCAACCAAGCGTGGAAGGAATTCGAGCAGGGAAGTTATGGAAACTCTATTTCAATCTTATTTCGAGGAGACACCTTTATTTGTCAAATCTCTCATTCATGGATGGGAGACCGATGCCAGAACTAAGATGGAGGAAGAAGAAGATACTGCTAAGGATGAATTTACCCAAATCATCACTGACCCGAGTCATGCTTGAGGTAGAATTTCACTGTTCAATCATTCTATCAGAATCTATTGGTTGATGAAATGCCTTCTATTCAAGGCAATAATGGTACAAGAGGTTGGGGGGATCCCAAAGCTGCAACAACTTTGTTTGAAATGAAGAGAAGCATTCAAGAAATGAACCTTCATCAGCACCATCAGTATTTGTGCCTCAGTATAATCGAGGAGGACTTATAATCCATGCATCAGGTTGATATGTCGGGCTCTAGTGTCAAGGACCCAGCTCTTGTCGAGTCAGATGATGATTGAGCAATGATCAGCCTAAGTTTACTTTTTGATAATGATAGTGGATAGCTTTTATGTTTATGTTATGTGTATGTTTACAAATACTGATATTGATATTATCTATTTAAAGACATTAAGTAGTAGACTTAAGATGTATATGTTTTGGATGGTGTATAACTCGCTCAGACTGCCAACAAACATGTTTTCCTACAAGCAGGTTGAGGCCTAATGTTGTATTTTCAGACCTTCTTTTGTTTATAAATATAAAATAGAAAGGACCTACTAAACTTACAAAAAAAAATGTGAATAATTTGAATACTTTGGATCTTTAAAGAGGTTGAATCTATTTTTCCATTCAATAATAACAAATAACGTAGAATGCATAATAGTTAAATTACACCTAATAAGGAGCACTCTCCTTGAATTTTTAGCAGTGGGAAGTTCAAAATAAAACCTTCAGTCAAATTTGAGGATTTCAAGAATTCTCTGCCTCTAACCATTAAAAAAAAATGATGGGTAGGAAAATTATATTAGCCATATTTTTATCTAGCCTTGTGCTAATTTTCCTATCAAATTTCATACTTCTAATTAGAAAGTAAACTAACCTCTGCCTTCCAACTACATCTATAAATATTTGTTGATTTTTTGCAATCAGAAAACATGATCTTCAATGATTATTAAAATAGGTAAGGGTGTAAAAACACCCACACTTTTTTATTGAGAAAAAACCTTG
The DNA here is from genome assembly GCA_034641835.2 of Pinus albicaulis. Taxonomy (NCBI): domain Eukaryota; kingdom Viridiplantae; phylum Streptophyta; class Pinopsida; order Pinales; family Pinaceae; genus Pinus; species Pinus albicaulis. The sequence goes on along the minus strand of CM076575.1, from coordinate 1,256,182,975 downwards.
TATAACAACCTAATTTATAGGAGAAATGACCTTTCTCTTTCTCTTTGTATCTAAATACATTCGGAAAAATGCATAGAAAAGTGTAATTTTGTATCATTTACTAATGAAATAAAATTATGATTTTTTTAGGAAAATGAAAATTATAGGAGCAAGATTTTAGCAATAACTAAAAGATAAAACTTAACACCCAACCTATCATAAGTCAAGAAAAAGAGAAAAACCCATAGGGAAACACCCCCTCAAAACAAAGTACATAAAAAAAGAAAGAGAAAAATGAGGTGGTGAAGGAAGGAAGACTCAAGCTAACCCACCAAAGGAAACTTCTTTTAATCCAAGGATTTTTCCTAACTAAATAAATATTGGTGATTCCAAGGACTTTTTGAAAATATCTACTATTTGTTCTTCATTAGGTTCATACTATAAGATAATAACATCATCTTGTATAAGTTGGCAAGTGAAGTGCACATGGATCTCAATATTTTTGGCCCTTCGATGCTCCATGGGATTTCTAGAAATATGTATTTCACTTTTATTTTCACACCAAAGAAGAGTAGGTTGATCCTAAAAAATGCCAAACTCAAGCAATAGTTGTCATAACCAAAGAAATTGACTTTTGAGAACTGCAAGTCAATACTCAATTTTTGTCATAGATAATATAATTGTTAATCATTTCATGCAGGACCAAGAAATATGAGCAAAAAAAAGACAAAAAAACAAATATAAAGGTGGAATTACGATCATCCACTAATCTAGCCCAATCATAATATGTAAAACCCACAAGCTCAAGAGAACCAATAGTACACTAAATGCCAAAATTGGAAGTTCCCTAAATATATCTCATAATATGCTTCACTGCTTTCCAATGACTATGATGAGGATGATGAGGATCCTGAGAGAATATAGAAACAAACCCTACTACTAAGCAATGTCAAGTCAGGTGTGTGTCAAATAGAGTAGTCTTATTTCAAGCCCTTGAGTTTGAGCACACACAAAGCCATGCCCAAGTTAGCTTGACGCGTCTAATTCAACTTGAGGAGATAATGAAGAGACATGAAAAACCAAAGTTGTGCAAGGGAAAGTTGGGTAAGGGCCCTCATGCGATGGATGAAAGCCTTGCAGTAGCCTAAATGGTGATGTGATGTGAGGGCAAGATGACATGATGGGATCATGTGATGAGTTGGACCAAACAGAGGTTGAAGTCGGTCCAAGTAGGGACATAGCCAATCATTCAAGTTTGGTCGCTTATATAATGGAGAGCTGAGCGATGGAATGGGCCATCAATCTAACTCGACCAATCAAACAAGACGAAAAGCAGAACGAAGAAGAAGCGAATGAAGAGAGTTGTAGGTCAAATGAAGGGAAGAGGAATGAGCTAAGGTCTATGTGGCTTGTTGTTCAAGCCAAGTAAGAGGACATGCAAGGTTTTGTTTAGCGTGTCTGTGGTATCTTTGTTTAGGGAAAAAGGGTCGAGTTTCTAGTTTAGGTTTGAGCTTCAGTTATGTGTGTGAGCTGAAAGGTTACACACAAGTTGGTTGTCGATTGGGACATCGTAAGGGGCTGCAAATCATATTGTGATATCTTTGTGTTGGATAGTTGAGGAAGTGAATCACTAGGGGTTTGGCCCAACCAATGTTGTATGTAAATTTGAAGTGATACTATTATTTAAGTGTGGTGATACTTATTTAGGAATTCCCCCTCCCATGTTACATTGGTATTATACTTGTGAACTATTGCATATTGTTGTTATATTAATTCCTACAAGTGTTTTGCGTTGAAGTTATGTTGTGAATATTTATAGTTGAAGAATTGTGCATAATAATTGAAGTATATTGGTGAATGAAGTAAAATTGTAAAAGAATCTAAGTGTTGGAATTATTTGAAGGGATATTGTACTAGACTTAGTTAGACTACTAATTCTATAAGTAAGAAATATGGTTTGCATGCAAGGTACATAGACTAGAGGCATAGTTCGGGTGTTAGTAAGCCCATGTTGCTCAAGCCATTTGGAAGAAAGTACACTAGTGTCACACACCTCGAGGAAATTGGTAACCATACGATCGGAGGTGCACCTTAGGGGTGTGACATTTGGTATCAGATCAAATCGTGACAGGATGGTGCTCACTAGAACCAAGTACATGAAGTGGTGAGGCTAACAAATATAGGGCTTGGAAAAAAAGTTGAGTCAACTAGTAGGATAAATTAGAGAGTATAATGCGAAGTCTAATGAGACGAAAAGAGAAGTTAGTTCTACATATGGGACAATTATTCGAGGAGTTGATGAGCTTGATGATGTCGTTGTAGATTTCGATCAAAGACATGACGCATACGAGAGATTGGCTAGGTTGGAAGAGGTCGTCATTAGGGGAATTTTGAGGTCTAAAATGGGTCTCCTAAGCAAAATGTACAATCAAAATTCACTTTATGAGAACCAATCACATTTTAGAGGATGACATCATCCCCAATGGTTGAGGTAGCATTGCTTGAGTTAAAGGTACTTACTTGTTACATTTTCAATGGTGGATAAAAACTCATGGTTAACCATGGTAGTGCTCTAAGTACTTTTAAAGTCATAAAGTAGATTACTAATAATAAATGTCATTTCACATTTTTTTAATAAAATATTATTATTGTCATTTCATATTTTTTGAAAGAAACAATGCACATCTTTATATAATCTTCATGTATTTACACATTTTTCAATAAATATTATATTATGTCATATTTTAGAATATATTTTATATTCCTTTTTATATTATATATTATTTTTTCCTATGTTATTAATCAAATCATTTCAATATGCAATATAAAATAATATATTACATTTATTATATTATTTTATTTTATTTTTATATAGTATATTAATTACATGTTATTATATAATTTAAATAATATAAAATTTAATTAATAGTATATTATACAATTAAAAATTTATGAATTTATATTTATAATTGATTTTAAGTTATTTAAGTACAAAGTACAAACGCATTAGTTGTTCAATGATAATGACATTTTATTGAAAAGCTCATTCTTATTTATAGTCACATCAATACAATTTTTTTATTAATTTTATTTTGGTACACATTTTCAATGTTATTATATAATTTAAATAATATAAATTTTAATTAATAGTATATTATATAATTAAGAATTTATGGATTTATATTTATAATCTATTTTAAATTATTTAAGTACAAAGTACAAATTCATTAGTAAAGCTCATTCTTATTTATAGTCACATCAATATAACTTTTTTAGTAATTTTATTTTGGTACACATTTTCAATTGAATTTAACCATGGTTACATGGATTGTGGTGCAAAAAGTAAAATGCAAATTCATAAATATTATTTTATTGGTTTAACTATTATTTTATTATTTCCTTAGGAGGCCCATTTTAGACCTCAAAATTTCCCTATTGGAGAGGCCCCTCTATCGTGAAGGATGAGATCACAGCTTTGAAGAAAGAATTTGGGCAAGGTTCATTTGTGTTGGCAGCCCAACAGACTCCCCTCTCATTTTTGGAAAATGATATGGGACCCTCCTTAAATTTATCTTCCAGTTTTCATTTTTCACCTTTGGATTTGGTTTTGGATGACTGTAATATTGGTCTTAGTGTACAACTTTCTTTTTCTCAATGATGATATGACATATTCTTGGTTACTTTGACAAGTGTGTCAATTTGCAAGATTTGCTTCCGTTCATTCCTTGATGAGCTTGTCTCTCATTCGGTTGTAATATAAAAACCTTGTATCTTTGCGTTACTTCAACAAGTTATTGAAGGCCTATGAATCTAGATTTCACGTGAATGTTAGAGTGAAAAGGGCTGCTACAGAATCTTGATTTTATAGCAGCCTTATCTTATTTCAATTTTCATATTATAATGTTTTCTAACACTTCATTTCATATGTTTGGTTGAATTATGTATATGCCTTAATATATATATTTGGGTTAAGTTAATGGATGGTTATGATTTTATGGATTATAAACTTTGTATTAAATTTGCGCTTGAATGCTATTACAAACAGTTTGTTTCCTATATGTTCCATACCATGAATTTATCATATGAGAATTGGTTTAATTTATTGGTTGGATGACCAACTTTTGATTATCTACCTGCATTCATGTATATGGAGATATTTCTTTCGAACGTTTTGAATCTACAATTATGAGAAATGATGTTCTTGCGCTAAGGGTAATTGTTTTTAGATTTGTATCATGGTTTTACGGATGATTTGGAATTCTTGTCAGGTATTTTAATCCTGATTTGCACCAACTGTTTCTAATCTACAACTGACAGTTTCTCATACCCTGCTACAATTATTATCTTTGTAATATCCTCCCGCTTGTCGATTTCTAAGTTATTCTCTTGATGTTTCGAGGATACAAACTCTTGGTTCTTTCATTGTTTCTTTCATACTTCTCAAACTCCTCTACGAGCTACGGTTTGGTCACCGACGTGTTTTTTTCATCCTCTCTATTTCACCTTGATTCCTAGTTGAAACCCTCTCAAATTATAGCAATGGCTCACCTTATTCAGTCAGAAACCATTGGGTTAGAAATGGTAGAGGCATACGATGAATGTGTAGACTTGTTTCACCAAGTTGGTTGGTCGGATTTCCTTCAGTTGTTTATGGGTTTCATTAAAGGGGTTGTCAAGGATTTTTCCTCATCTTTTGATGGGAAGACAACCTGATTACGTGATGTGGAGTTTTGTGGTAGGCACTGATTTCATTATATAGGCTTCCCATATTTTCGTCGAGGGAGAAAAATTGTCTAAAAAATGTGGAGTGACATTCTGTGGAAGAAACTTCTTGGAAGTAAAGACTATGTATATCATGTAAAAGGTATTCCAATTTCTTCTTTGAAACCGAAATGGAAAAATTTAGTGCTTTTTTTGCATTGGTATCTTACTTGTGAATGTCGATACAATTTGGTTTTTATCTATCACATCTGATTGTTAATGGAATTTATCAGCCATAAACTTGATTTTCCCTTTTATTTTCATAAAATATTAACTAAAATGTACCACACATACTAGTCACATTGAAATAAATTTGAAAGATCACTTTTTCATCATAGTATTATCTATATTCTGGTTAAACACCAATTGAAAAAAAGGCAAAGGATGAATAATATCATTTCCCATAATGAAATAGATTTTATAAGCCCCAACTTCCTAAAGAATATGAATTCCCATGTATCTCTGCACCTAATCCTTCTTTGGATTGTCTTGTTTGGTTACCATCTCACCATTAATTAAAACATTATTGTGAAAAATCATTTCATGAAGAAAAACATTGTGTTTTGGATGATTGTAGGGCTAAAACCCTTGAACCTATTCTTGTTTTCTTAACTATATTCATGGCCAACGATACCATTTTCTGCCATATAGAACTAAAAAAATAAATTTAGGGATAAAAATAAGTGAAACCCTCAAGGGTAACTCTTCAACCTGAACATGTACCTACAAAACCTGCACTTGAATAAGAGATCAATCAAGTTGAACAAAGTCGTCAATCTAAGGTTAAGATTAAACAAATTCAGAGGAAAATTTCTCGAGCAAGAAGAAACAAGCATACAAAATCTCATGTAAAGGACTTGTTTGACAATTTGGAAGCTCTTCTTGATCCTTCACCAAATAAAACCAAACCTCATTTTGAAGATTATGTGGGTCACAGTAAGTTTGAGCCTGATGACAATAACGACTCGAGCAGACTCCTTGCAATAATTTTTATTTTGAACTTGCTTTGTTGTAGTTATACCAGCATTAGCAGTTCCTATTTATTATGCCATGCTTGAATGGTTGTATTAATCAGTTACTGCAAGAGAATGAACAACTCAAGACTTTGTGTTGAGCTAGGGAAACACATAGGGAACCAAAATCCTCCAACACTAAGAATAAATCTTAGGCTAAAGATACACATATTATCATCAAGTCATAAAAGGTCAAAGTAATTATATCTTCATATATAGATGACTCCAGTCTTGATAAGTAATTATTTTGTTCCTATCTATGATCGTGATTTTTTAGGTTTTCGAGGTATGTGTCTATTTGATATATTTTAATAAATTTAAAAAGGATTTGCTACAAAATCCTTGATTCCTAATAGCCCTATCTTGTTGTCTATATAATGTTTAATTATTGTTTGTTTGTTGTAAAAGTTCCTTCATGGTTGTTGAATATTTTCTTTGGATTCTATGAAGTAGGATATGCTTGATTGGTTGGTACCTATTGCGAGATGTGCATGGATGCCCTATCAGTCATTTATCTTTTTCTTTTAAATTTTACAATTCAGCCAGCCGACTAAGAAAATAGTTTGAAATATCTTTGTAACTGACAATTAGAGACATTAAAGGATTACTATTTTTTTGGATGCAGTGAGGTCTCTAGACCTATATAAAAACTCTGGATTATATACAGTATAGAGGAGGTACATGTAGTATTATAAAGGGAGATTTTGGAGAAAAGGAAAAATTTTAACTATATGTGACTGTGGAATATTTTTAAATTAGACTTTGACTTTTAAGACTTGGTTTTATTTAGTCAATTACTTATTGTTCCTTTAATAGTTCCATAGTCGTTGATATTTATCATCTTCTATATTCTGTATAATTTGATTTCTCATAATATAACATACAACATTTACTATTTGTGTGGTTTTATTCCGTAAATAGTTCACAAATCATCTCATTTATTTTATGTCTTATGTTGATTCAATTTGTATAAGTTGGGGTACGATCAATATCGCTCTCTAGTGACCTATGTCGCAAGGTCCATAGTTGCTCTGGGCATACATATAGTCTATGTTCCTGTGGTTTTATTCCAAAAATTTATAAATTGGATCATTCCATCTTTCTCATGAATTGAATTAGTGTTTATGTTGTAGTTATTTCTAATTTCATATGTTAATTTTGATTATTTTCTTATTGGTTTGATTTATAAACATGTAATTGGATGACTATATCTTTTATGAGATTGTTACAATATCCCTCTATATCTAGATTGAGTAATAGGAAGTAAAGTACAATAATTAGAATCTTTGGCATTGATTTTTGATGTTAATCATAAGAACATATATAGTTTGACTTGCATTTGTTCAAAAGATAAGAGACTTGCATTTTAGCAGTTGTATGTCTTTCTTTCGCATTAAGGATTACTTTTCTAGTTTTATTTTAATTTATAATTTCACATATAAACTAAAATTAGGAATTATATTCTTACTATCTTTGTAGATAATTGTATTTCACTTCTTTTTGTACGAGTTACAATCTCTTATGGTATTTACATTGATGTATAATAATTTTTTTTGTAGATATTTTAATGTATTATTTTTCTAATGAGTATTTGATTTTTTTTATAGTATTACTGTAACTGATATTTTTCTTATATAATTATATTTTACATTTAGTGTACTTTTAGTATTTATTAACTTGTAAATTGTATTTTATTATTTAACCTGTATTTTAGGTACATTTAAAAATACTTTTAGTTTCACATGGGTAGTATAGATTTGGATTAGTTTTCCCCTGGTGTTATTCTTTGCCAAAGGAGGACTCCAAAGGATAACTGAGCCTTAAAACTTGTCGAGAATGACCACTCCAAAAAACTAGGGTTATTTAAAGATCTCAAGTCTGGGTTGTTTATCCCTTGTTGACTAGGGTGCACAATGTTGGAAAGTGTAACTAGGTTCGGTCTTCATAATGACTATGTAATTATGAATTTATGTAATGAAGAAGACAAAGATAATAAAATATATTTTTGTAATACTTTCTTCACGGGTTTCATGAGCAAGGATTTTTTATTATATTTCAAAGACTTCTTCTTGGTTCCTTTTAGGAATTGTCATCTTGTCATAAAATTATAATTTAGAGACATAAATATGAAGTGTTGATACACTTTCAAAGGATCAGTGATCCAAGACCTTGTCAATTGGCTCATAAAATATTGCTCAAGTATGATGCAAATACCCCTGAACAAATCAGTCTAATAGATGTCGAAGATACTTCTTGCCAAGCCAGCTTACAAACAATAGAAAAGTCGACTCATGAACAGTCACAACTATTCATGGACATGTCATCTTATTTCCCATGGCTAGCCACTATAAATACACAGGTAGACTTTGCTAAAATTACAGAAGAAACAGTTCGGACTAATATGAGTTTTTCAGACATCTCTGTGGCCTCATTTGGTGAGACATAACTCATACAATCTGAGATAAAAAGCACAAAGACAAGAACTACAATTAGGGTATATAAAACGAAGTGAAGAAGAATTATTGTGTCATTGTATTGGGTCTAACCACTTCGGATATCTCTACCATAAAAGGTGACATATCATAGTTTGAAGGTGCAACATAAATGGTGAAATATCATAGTCCAGAGGTGCATCATAGAGGTTGCATATCACAATTCGGAGGTGCATTATATAAGTGGCATATCACAGTTCAGAAGTGAAAAAAAAGGTAAGGGTTAACACAGGTGCTAACATAGTGCAAGGACCTGTCTAAAGGACTACAAGGAGCAAAGAAGGGACTAGATAAACCAAGGGATAGAAGAATGAAGTATATGATATAACAAGGAGGTTGAGAATAATTTATCTAGGAACCGTTATTTCCTAGGGTCAAGGAGTGCAGAAAGAAGGAGTACAATTAGAGACCAAGTTTTCTAGTCCTAGCATAGAATGGTGTAGAAAAGGACATCAGCATAATGAGCCAAGAAAAGAGAAGTGACAAGGTATTGGTGCTATACAAGGGTCAAGGGTATGTGTCATGGTAATGGTACTTGTTAACTGAAAGTATATGAGAAGAATTACATGTGGTTTTTCCTCTCCAAGGGGGAGAGGTTTTGGCCCTGGATTGAATAGCCAAAATTTGTGTCTCTTGTGTTTTTTATAATTGACTTGATGAAAGACCTAATAAGCTAATAAAGAAAATTCTTAAGAGTAAGAGAAGTAAGCTCACAAGTAATTATCAAGTAGAGAATTGAATTAAACTATGCCCTTACAAATTCTCAACATGGTATTAGAATTAAGGTGTTGAAGACAAAGGGCTACTTGACAAGGATACACTCACAGATCAAAGAGAAAGAATCAATTTCTAGAAGGAATCAAAGCAAAAGTCAAATTCTACATTGAAAAGTCAAATTAGTTTGCAAGAAAACCCTCAAGCCATCTCAAGGAGACCTTCAACCTTATTCAAAGGTTCCACACATCAAGGAGGTAATTTTTTCCATCAAAGATTCTTGATATTGAAGCCTAATCAACATTGTTGGAAGACACATCATCAAGAACTATCCAACACTATTGAAGACATCATCATTCCGAAGTAATCATCAAAATAATCCTTGATCATCAAGGATTCATTGAAGAAATCAATCTAAGAGGGAGTTCCTGCCATCATCGTCATCCAAGAAGTTGATAGAAGGAAGAAATAAATCCACACACGTAAGTACTTATATTGCCTCATTTGACTTTGTCAAAATGACTTATTGCAAGGAGAACAACAAATTGGTTGGGTCATCAAAATTTCGAGCAATGGAAGAAAATGACAGATTTGAATCTAATTGAAAATGAAGTAATGGGATACATCAAAGGATATACAACTCAACCTTCAAAATAATATGCTCTAGCTCATGCCAAGTACATGAATGGAGAAATAAGAGACGAGAGGATTCTCATAGAATCCATTAAGGACTCAATCATACCCTATGTATCAAAACTAGAAATTGTAAAAGAAATATATGAAAAATTGTTGGAGCTATTCTCAATAAGTACTGCAGGAGAAGTAATCTCTCTGAGACAAGAACTATACAAGATTAAATTGTCAAGAGAGGAAGGAATCACTTCATATTTTTTGAGGATTTCTGAAATACGAGACCAGCTGCAGGAATTGGGAGAAGTAATGTCTGATAGTGAAATGACTACAATGGTGTTGAATTCTCTACCATAAGAATGGGGAAACTTCACTTCAATCATATATGGGAAGAAAGAAGCAACACCATTCAAATATTCATGGTATCTATTTAAAATAGAGGAGACCAGGTTAAAAGAAAAAGTTGATATAGGACCAAGTGAAGAAAATCAAGCCTTTGCAACCAAGTCCAGGAAGAAAGGAAGATTTGGTCCTCAAAATAAAAGAAGAAATATGGACAAAGTATGATGCTTTGGATGTAATGAAATTGGGAATTATAAAATGTATTGTCTTAAATATGGAAATAACAAGAGGAAAAAGGAAGAAGCCCATGTCACAGAAGAAATGGGAGAACATGATGCAAATAAATATAAGAAAGAGGAAGCGAAATATCTCTACTATGATTGATATCATCTTCCTCTTTAAGAGGTTTCTGTCAATTGTAAAATAGTATGTTAGGAAGCATTGTACTTTAATGAATCACTCTAGAAATAACATCATGATAGAAGCATGGAAGGAGCACTTGTCATAGGATAATGTCTTCTATACAACTATGCTATGAAAGAAGTGGCTCCTGGGAACCTCATTGATAACAAAATTTATGGAAGGAAGTCATCTAGATCAAGGGTCATCTATGGAAACAAGTGCTGACATTTTCTAATGGAGTCCCCTTTGGATTCATTGGTTAGGAAGAAAGCAAAAGGTTTCATCGGGAATTCTATCTTGCAGAATTCCAGGATTAGGATATGCTGACATATTTATGAAGTTGGTTAAGGGAATGGCACTCTTCACTCTAAAAACAAAAAAGTGTTTCTGGATTTTATGAATTCATGTCATATCATTGCAGGTAATGAACTTCTATATTTAGAAGTATGATCAAAGAAAGGAGAAACTCTTCTTATACACATGTTATCAATAAAAAATTAAATCAAAATAATATTTCCTCATATGGAATATGAGGTGGTTATATACAAACAAGGAACTTTATACTGGAAGATCCTGGGAATGAAGTAAACTTGTGTAAAGAAAAGAAGAGATCATGAAGTGAAACCATGATAAGAGGCAGATATCATTCAGAAGCCAAGAATATTTGACTAGGAGATCTCCTAGAAAGATATGTAAACTCTGATAGAAGTCCGGTAAAGATGAAGACCCTTGACAATACATATCTTTAGGAGATGTATCAATCTAAATAAAGAATGGTGATGCCTACAAAAATATTTCATGGAGAAAGATCATCATTTAGGTAACTTTTGATTTAAAATTCCATATATATATATATATATGAGAAATATTGATGAATAAATTTATGATAGATGACATTACTCATGGATGAATGTGATTAATGATATGTGCCCTATGAAGTTATCCCAAAGTTGAAGACTCCTCAATATCAAATAAATTCATGACATCGAAGGGAGGAGTTCTTCATGAGTAGCTGGGTGTCTCACCATTGCTACTACAGGTCCCCGGTTAAGAGGGATCCTGGTGGTAAGTTTTTTACTTGGAAGAAACTTGGCAATTACTAAGAATGAGTTTAGGTACATTCCTTGTATAGGAATGAGTATGTCCTTCCTAAAATAAAAGGAAGCGACAAATTTGATTCTCTAATTTATGTGTCATGCACTAGAATAAGACTAATCGTTGTAAGTCTTAGTGAAGGTCATGAAGGAGAGAATGGATAGACACATCATTCTAGTCTTCACCTGGGAAGACAAAATGGAGGATTGGGTAATCATCTAGTATTCGATACTCTTTGATAATGTGATAGGGAATTCAAGATAAGAGTAGTCGTGGACCAATATTCTTTGAGGATTAGCTAACCAAGATAATAATGGTCCAGTAATTTCATACTTTTTGAACACCTGGGTGGAGTGTGTACCTTGGAGAGACAATGGCGATGGTGTCTATAAGTCATTTGTCTCTCCAAAATTGTAGCCCATTGTCTTGTTGAGAGAGGGGGTTGTTATTCAAGGCCAGCTTGCATTATGGAAATGTTGGTTGATATGATGCTATACATCTGTGATTACCAATTTGATTCTTCTTATGAGATTCTTCAGATTGAGAGTGACCATGTACCATTATGCATACCTCCCTAGTTAAGAGGGAGTGTTGGAAAGTGTAACTAGGTTCAGTCTTCATAATGAATATGTAATTATGAATTTATGTAATGAAGAAGACAACGATAATAAAATACATTTTTGTAATACTTGCTTCATGGGTTTCATGAGCAAGGACCTTTTATTATTGACATCTTTTAGGAAATTTTCATCTTGTCATAAATGTATAGTTTAGAGTCATAAATATTAAGTGTTGTTACACTTGAAAAGGATCAGTATTGATGCTCCAAGACCTTGGCTCATAAAATATTTCTCAAGTATGATGCAAATACTCCTGAGCAAATCAATCTAATAGATGCTTGAGATACTCCTCACCAAGTCACCTTACAAACAACAGACAATTCAGATCATGAACAATCACAACTATTCATGGATAGGTCAACTTAAATACACAAGTAGACTTCACTGAAATTATATAAGAAACAATTAAAACTAATCTAATTTTTTCGGACATCTCTGCAGCCTCATTTGGTGAGACATAACTCGAACAACTCTGAGATAACAAGCACAAATACAAGAACTACAGCTAGGGTATATAAAACAAAGTGAAGAAGAAGTATTATGTCACTGTATTGGGTATAACCATTCAGATATCTCTACCATAAAAGGTGACATATCACAATTCAGAGGTGCAGCATAAAATGTGACATATCACAATTCAAAGGTGCATCATAGAGGTTCCATATCATAGTTTGGAGGTGCCGTATAGAGGTGGTATATCACATTTCTGAAGTACAACAAAAGGTAAGGTTTAACGCAGGTGATAACACAGTGCAAGGGTCTATCTAGAGGACTACAAGAAGGAGCGAAGAAGGGACTAGATAGACCAAGTGCTAGAATAATGAATGTAATATCCCTTTCAAAATAATTTACCTGTTTTACTGAAAAACTAATTCAACCATAATTTCTTCATAAAATCAACATTCAATTTATAGAATATTTCCATGTAAAGTAAAAAAAATTACAAAGTACATGTAATTCCATAACACCATAATGCAGAAAATAAACTCAAATTTATTATAATATAAACTGGGGTTTACATTCTATAACCATAAAATAACTTAGATAATTGAAATAGAACCGGCCTCAATAATATGCTACAATGTTGCATCGACTCTTCACCAAAAATGAATGCAATCAATCACTACAACCTGTAAATCCTGAATGGATCCACCAAGGGAAGAAATGGGTGCTCACCCACTCTCACTAATTCACCCAAGGGTTTACGTCCTGGGGCTACTATTGAAGTAGAGAATCCAAGTTCTCAAACCTCTCACACAAACAATTATCCAATCCATGATGTCTCCAAGTGTCCTTCGCTTCTCCTTTTATAGATCTAATAGATATATCTCTAGGCCTATAGAAGCATCTTATTTTATTATATTATCATTTTTCTAGAATATCCTCCATTGACTCTATCAAAGTGAATTTTAATTTAATTCTATTTCACTTAAGTCACTTTTGGGCCTTTTCCTTCAATTGATTATTTTTCCTTTGAATAAATTACTAATTAAAGTCATTTTTAATTAAGGGAAATGGTAAACTGCCCAAAATACTCTCACCGACCAATATAAGTCCCTCCTCAACATCCCATTCTGAATATCTTCTCATTTTGGTTCCATCGAGCTATTACACTGAGGTGTTATATAAAATAATATTCTCGAAATACAACCTCGAGCATAGTTAATTAATTTAGGCTCCATTATAATGTTACTTTTGAAAGTGGTTGGAATGCTACGAAATGAAAGAAAAATTGTGCTGATGTTGAAATATGCCAAGAAAATGCCATCAGATCCCATAAAACTCCTCAAAACTCCCTCAAAATTCCTGATAACACAAACCTGCACTAATGGCCTGGCCATCCCTTGTCCTGGAAATCCACCCTGATTGTACTATGGAGGAAAATAAAAATGGTAACATTACAATGAATTATATGCTACAACAAGGAGGTTCAGAATAGTTTATCTAGGAACCGATATTTCCTAGTGTCAAGGAGTGAAAAAAGACGAAGGAGTACAGTTAGAGACAAATTTCTCTAGTCCTGGTGCAGAAAAAGAGATTAGCATAAGGAGCCAAGAAAAGAGAAGTGACAAGGTTTTGGAGGCATACAAGGGTCAACGACATGTGTCATGGTCATGGTACTTGACAATTGAAAGTCTATAAGAAGAATTACTTGCAAGTTTTCCTCTCCAAGAGCGAGAGGTTTTGGCCCTGACTTGAATAACTTAAATTTGTGTCTCTTGTGTTTTTGATAATCAACTTGATGAAAGACCTAATAAGATAATAAATAGAAGACCTAAGTAAGAGAAGTAATCTCACGAGCAATTATCAAGTAGAGAATTGAATTAAACTATGCCCTTCCAAATTCTCAAAACATAAAACCCATGTAAACAAAATGGTGCTAGAAGGAGAGCCCATTCAACTGTAAATGGAAAAAGGAAGTCATAAAAGACAAATAGTTAGGTCACCTATTGTCACTAAGAGTCATACATACCCTCCCCTTGCTGAGAATTTTTCTAGTTCTCATCCCCAACCTAGAAAAACCAGCAGTGAGCCTACCACTCCAACTTAAACACACATATGATTTGAAATTGATGAATTCCATCAAATATCTCATGAACTTATCTCTCTAACTCAAGAAAAATCAGAATGAACTAGCTCTCTCCAAATAATATTTTCTCACCACTTAGTCACTTTTCTTCACCTTCAGTCACAAGAACCCATAGTACTAGATCCACACGCAGATAACCCTTAGACTACCACCACTCTCAATGATAGATTGTGTTGAGCCCTAGAATTGCCTTCTCTTTTACAAACCTTCACTTCATTTCATCATTCTTTTATCACTTCATAAGCCTAAAATCAATGAAGAATGATTAGGATTGCTTAAAGGTTACATGCAATTGATTAACATATTGTATTTTCATGATTTTTTCTATTTTAACAATTTTCTGTAAAATAGCTACATAATACAGGCATTCCGTAGCTGACTGCGCATTCCGTAGCTGATCCCGAATTCCGCAGTTGTTTTACAGTTTGAGTGGGTTACAGGTGTCGTCTCAAAGAAAGGCGCATATGGGCAGATTCCTTACCTCATCCACATCATTCGTTGCTCTCCACAAAGTCTGAGCAAAAATATCTAAGTGGTTATGCACGTGGGACACCCAAACTAAGAGGCAGTCTCTTATTAAAACACGGATTCTACAGGTGTCCGCAATGAAGAACGAGGCTATCAATAAGAGTTTCAATTTGATTAGAAGTAGAAAGACATTTATCCCTTTATTTTCTCCAGTTCCGTTATGTAAATTTTCTATTAATATGCTTGGGGAACCAAGAGAAGGAGGTTAGCTCTTGGTCATATTTTGGCTTTTTCTGCTAACCGTGAATACTCTGTTTTAAGTATTTTTCTCCTTTAATGAAAAAGACATCGTTCTAGTGCAAGAGTTGAGTCAACGTTAATTGGATTTGCAAGCTAATCTGGCAGTAGAGGGCCCCTACTGCCCGAGAAGCTCCGTTCAGATGATTTAGATAAGTAGCCTTAGCTTGATTTTGTTTTCAATTTCCAATTTCAATAGTTTTATCAACTTCATGCTTTTACGCTCATTTACATTACATATTACGGTTAGTCCTATTCTAAAAATTCTTCCAAAATACCTTTAATGATGAATGGGAATTAACTGTGATATTTTAGGAATTTAATTGTGTTTTCATTTCGAACTGTGTGTTTTATGTCAATCTGCATTAGATATTACAGCGAGACTTGTTTTCTTAAGCTATTCCAAACATCACTATGTTAAGCAAGATAATGCCGTAATATGCAATAGATTAGTTTCACTATGGTTTAATACTCCGAAGGTAGAATGCATGTGGTTTAGCTTTGTCTTTTCTTTTCAAGTATGATAATGGCTCTTTAGTTTAATACTGTTCATTGTAGATTAATAGCATCTTAGTCTAGTTTTAACTCATTTCTTTAACACTTCAAGTTTAGTTGTTGTCCATTGTAGTTTACTTTGTCTTAGTTGATAAATTCAATCTCACAGGCTTAATTATCTACAAAACTTCTTTTGTTCAAAATTCATACTCATACACAATTATCTGGACAAAAGATAGTATTATTATAAGGTCTGGAGTATTTTGCAGCTTCTTTATCATTTCACAAACAAGCATCTTTCTCAAAGACTATTTTTGAAAGGAAATCTATAACTTTTGAGAAAGGTTTAATGGTGTTAAATTGAGTTGCAAAACAGAAGTAGAAACTAGTTTAGAGTAGAAACTTTCCCTTGTTACAAATATTCTTTTCCACATATTTTCCAATAAATCTTTATTCATGGATAAAGATGTTGTACATTGTAAGTTATCTGTTTGATTAGTGATTTAGGAGAAAACTTCATTTACACTTAGCTTGTTCATTTCTCAAGTTCATTTCAATTTCATGTTGTGAGTTTACAATAGAGTCATTATCAGGCTTTGTATTTTTTGGTTGCTAGTCATAGTTAGACTCTGTTTTGTTTCAGCATTTGCATTTGTTTACCATCATAGTTTAGGCTTCACTCTATTTTGACCAATAGTTTCCCTTCATTTAGCACTTAGTTCTTTTCCTTTTCAAAATAAAACCATAAAACCAAAAACATCAGTAAACACTAAACACAACGTAGTGGGAAATAGATACCTAGGCACATATAGTGCACCACACTTCAGCAGTTTACTGACCCTGGTTGACAATTAATGAACTCAATTTAGGAGACTAGGTTGAGCACAAACATTTTGGCGCCGTTGCCGGGGAAGTGTAACTAGGTATCCTGATTTCCTACATCCAAAAAAAAAAAAAAACTTCAATCACCTACCACACCCATTATATCATGTGGTGCAGTAAGAGCCACACATCCACATCATGAATTCATATTTTTTCAGGTAGAAGAAGAGGTGACAAAGGAGGTTGAAGAAATGGATGGAGATGATGACAATGAGGAAGATCCTTTTGGATTTCCCATTCAAGAAACTGATATCAATATTCAAATGAAGAACATCCATCCATCTGTACTTCCTAACTTCAAAGGTATGAGATTAGAAGACCCGGAAACCTTTCTTTTTGAATTTGAAATAATTTGTAGATCTTATGGCTACTCATTGCATGTGCAAAAATTGAATTTGTTTCCGGCAACATTAAAGGATAGAGCTCTTAGATGGTTCATGACTTTAGGAACAAATTCTATAAGGACATGGGATGATATGAAAAGAGTATTTTGGAAAAATATAAAGGTTATTGCATGCACCATGACCTTAGAAATGAAGTCTTTAAGATGAACCAAAAAGAGGGTGAAAGCCTAGAATATTTAGTGGAGAGATTTACTTATAATATCAAAAGATCTAAATTGCATAATTTAGGATCAGATGCATTAAAAACTCTTCTACTAAATGCTATAAAGGATGAATGGATTGATCTTCTTAATCTTGTGGGAAAAGGAGATGTTTATCGATTGTCATTTCAAGAAATTTGTGAACTATGCAAGAACATATCAAGAGGAAAAGCAAAGTGTGTAAGGTCCACTCAAGATCCATTTGTGGCAAAAGTAAGTAAGTCAGCATCAAGATTGGTAAGTCAAACTGAACCTAACAATTTGCTAAACATTCTTGGTAATTTAAATGAACAAACTAACATGCTAAGAATGAAAAACAAGCAAAAAGTTGCTTCATTTATATTTTTCCCTAAATGTAGAAAGAAACATACTTTGCATGAATGTCCACTTGATAACATTAAAATGTGTAAAATTTGTGCAGGATCACATACTATTGAAGATTGCCCATCATTACCAGGGTTGAAGGCAATTTACCAGAAGGATAATGGAGCAAATCAAGCACAAGAGAAACTTTGTCATGTAGCTCCAAGAGGACTATGGCAGCCTCATCAACCCAATATGATGCAATATCCTTATGCATAGTATCAAGGTTATGAAAAACAATCTCAAGGTAATTGGAAAACACCCTTGCCTTGGCAACCTTGGCCATATCAATCCCAACCTCAAAATCAACCTTGGAAACCTTGGCCATCTCAATCCCAACCTCAAAACCAATCTTGGCAACAAAGTTGGCAAAGGCCCTATAAAGGAAATCCACCATATCCTCAATCTTTCCCTCTCTATCCTCAATACCATGATCAATGTTATCCATACCATTTACCTCCACTACAACATCAATATCACCCTTATTTTACCTCAATTCAAACTTTCCCATTATCATCCACACAAGCACCCCAAAGATTCCCCACTCCACTACCTCCACAACCATTTCATATTCCCAACAATAAAACACCTCAATCAACTTACAAATCTGAGGTATTGCAAAATGATTCACCAGCTGTCATTGAAGAACAACAACCAACAGAAGAAGACTCAGATGAGGTCCAAGAATCAGGGATGTCTATTGATAAAGAGGAGATATTGGAACCAGAGATTGAAAAGTCTCATGCATGCCTATCACTAGATTCTATGAATGAAGATCATATCTCCGAAGACTTGCATTTCATGATAGAGGAAAGACAAGGAAGACAAGATTACATTGAATATTGGTTCAATTCAGTCATTGGATTCCAATGCTCAATTATTCAATATCTTTTGACATCATCTAAATCAAGACAGTTGGCATCTCATATACATGTACATATCAAAGAGTGTCTTTCAAACCTGCATATGAGTTTATCTATCATCTTGTTACAGACATGGTTCCATTGGAAGTACTCATATACTTGAACAAGATTTTCTTTTTCAAGTAGAGTAGGACATAAAAAAAAAAAAAAAAAAAGGAAAAAAAGAAAAAAGAGTAAAGAGAAAAATAAGTCCTATTGTGAAAACCAGCTTGCTGGCGCAATTGGACATGAGCTTTGTTTGAAAACCAGGCAACTGGCGGGAAAATTTCACAATAAGTTCTGCAATTTCATGATGGTTTCAATCTTTCATGGTTCTTCAAATCATTCTTGGTTCTATGCTCGAGTTGGATGATGTGGAATTCCTTAAGGTCCACCTTCCAACATATTTTGTCCCATCGACCTCAACACTTTATCTGGGATCAAGATTAGAGATTATTTGAAGTGCCTTGGAGCTTGCATTCATCAATGGAAAGCCTCCTCGTTGATAACAATGGGAATACAACAATGTCTCTTAATTGTCAAATCTTGCAGGCGACTCGACTTCGACACATTCATTCGTCCCTGTCAAGATGCACTGAGGTACCTTGACACTCATTTACATTATCGGTGAGTTGTCTCGCATTGGTTAACGATTTTTATTATTGATCGATAATCCAATGATTTCTTCCCATGCTCGACTTCGACACATCTATTCGCATGGTAAGAATTGTACCATGAATGTTGGCTTTGAAGAAGACTAATGATTTTATGGAATCAACAACAACTTGCAACAGTACATTTTATTAGTTTCTTGTAGCAGCATGTTCATATTTTTTTCAAATCAATAACAGCTGCAGAAAGTGGTAGTTTTTGCAGCTATTGCTGTAGCAGCCTGTTTTCGTCTTTTTGCAACTTTTTCCAGAAGGCAGTTTTGGTGCAATTGTTGCAAGAGATTGGAGCAGAAATAAAAAATTCTGAGCTTCTGGGTTTTCTCAGAATATGATAAATTGAGTAAATGGTGGACAGAATTTGGAAAAAATAAATTTTTAAGGGCATTTCAGAAGGGTTTTTCAGGCAGATTTTCAATTTTCAGCGTTATGGACAGAATATGACAGATTTGAGTATTTTTACACAGCAGCACCTTTTCTTCATCAAAATAAAATTCTGGAAGCATGTGGCAGTAGAGAAGGTAAAAATACACAGTTTCCCTTTGGAATCACTCAAATTTTCCTTAAAATGAGTTCGTGGCGTACTTTTTTGTTGCAACATTGGGCAAAATGAAGGGTGAAACAGGGCAGAAATTGATTTTGTCATAACTTTCAAACCGTGCATCCGTTGATCCTGAAATTTTTATGGTAAATGAATAGAGGTAGGGTGAATAAACAAAAAACATTTCAGAAAATTTCAGTTTGTATTTTTCAAGAAATTGGCCACTTTCACCTACAGCCATTCCTCATCTTCCGGGGGATCCGTGTAACCAATGGAAGATATTTTTCGTCGGAAAATGCATAATAATATTGGTGACAACCTCAGAAAATTTCAGGGAAGTCTGATGTACCATTTGAGAGAAATTCCAAAATTCATTTCATTCTACAATTCCACTCCATCTCACTCCATTTTCACTCCATCTCACGCCATTTTCATTTCATTTCACAAGTCCTATTCCACTTTCACTCCATTACATTTCACATCCATCTTCCATATTCATACTTCATTTCTTCTTACAGATTGCATGTTGCAGCCACATCTTATTCAGCAGTTCTGACATAATTGTACAACCTACAAAGAGATGATGATTATAGGAAATTGAAGGATTCTGTTTTGAAGATCAACATGCTCAAAGAGGACCAAAGGAACAACATCAAGCACAACAATTAACAAGGTCAAAATTCTGAGGTAAATTGTGAAAATTATTTTAATAGCAAAAAGTTAAAACATGAAATAGATACAATGTGTATAATCATGTGTTTCCTAAACAACCTATCATTCGAATTGATTAGCCATATCCTTTATCCAACATTCACTTATTTCACCCTCCATCAAATCCATAGCCACTTCATTTTCCCTTATAGCTTAATTACCTCCATCCATTCACTTCCATTACACTTTGCATCCAATCCATCTCTAAGTGCAGAAAGGTAATTCTAAGGGTGAAGCATCATTCTTCAACTAATCCATCTTCAGACACAGAGATACAGTTTCAAAATAAAGCATTAGACTCTGTAGTCAATCTAGCTTCAAGCATAGAAAAGTAATTATGAAAGGAAGATAATCTGTATAAAGGAGAAATGGCTAATTGTCAGGACAGAATCAGTTGAAGTCAAGTATTTGGAAGGATATCCATAAGTCAAGGAGCTACTACAATAAGAAGGGAGGCTAAACTTTATAGAGAAATTTGATGGCTTCCATAAGGAGATTACAAAATCTTTTGCCAAAACTTTTGATGGAGCAGAAGAAGAAAAACTGACATGGTTATTGAAAATAAACTTGACACTCCACTACAAGAGGAAGATGAAGAACTAATTTCTGAAATGTTAACAGAGATTAGAAAATAGATTAGGGCCAAAAGAAGCAGAAAGATAAAGTTGGATGTTTTAACAGAGGTTTTAGAGCACATGGAATAAGTTTTGATGAAATTGCATGAGGACATGCAATAGTCTTGCAGTGGGGGTATGTTGAGCCCTAGAATTGCCTTCTCTTTTACAAACCTTCACTTCATTTCATCATTATTTTATCACTTCATAAGCCTAAAATCAATGAAGAATGATTAGGATTGTTTAAAGGTTACATGAAATTGATTAACATATTGTATTTTCATGATTTTTGCTATTTTAACAATTTTCTGCAAAATAGCTACAGAATACAGGCATTCCGTAGCTGACCGCGCATTCCATAGCTGATCCCGAATTCCGCAGCTGTTTTACAGTTTGAGTGGGTTCGAGGTGTCGTCTGAAGGGAAAACACATATGGGTAGATTCCTTACCTCATCCACATCATTCGTTGCTCTCCACAAAGTCTGAGCAAAAATATCTAAGTGGTTATGCACGTGGGACACCCAAACTAAGAGGCAGTCTCTTATTAAAACACAGATTCTACAGGTGTCCGCAATGAAGAACGAGGCTGTCAATAAGAGTTTCAATTTGATTAGAAGTAGAAAGACACTTATCCCTTTATTTTCTCCAGTTCTGTTATGTAAATTTGCTATTAATATGCTTGGGGAACCGAGAGAAAGAGGTTAGATCTTGGTCAGATTTTGGCTTTTTCTGCTAACCGTGAATACTCTGTTTTAAGCATTTTTCTCCTTTAATGAAAGAAGCAGTATTCCTTTGAATGCATTGAGTCGATCTTAAGTTAGATTACATGCTACCAGGTGGTGGAGGGCCCCTGCCTCCTGTGCAGCTCTGTTTTCTTTAATTTAGATAAGTAACTCTCGTTTCATTCTTAGCTTAGTTAATTTTCTGAATTTTGCGTTTTTATGTTCATTTGTATTGAATTCTACAGTTTAGTCTCATTCTAATGAATTCTTCCAAAATATCTGTAATGATGAATGGGAATTAACTGTGGTATTTTAGGAGTTTAATTGCGTTTTCATTTCAAACTGTGTGTTTTCTGTCAATCTGCATTAGATATTACAGCCAGACTTGTTTTCTTAAGCTACTCCAAAACAACACTATGTTAAGCAAGATAAGGCTGTAATATGCAATAGATTAGTTGCACTATGGTTTAATACTCCGGAGGTAGAATGCATGTGGTTCAGCTTTGTCCTTTCTTTTCAAGTATGATAATGGCTCTTTAGTTTAATATTGTTCATTGTAGATTAATAGCATCTTAGTTTAGTTTTAACTCATTGCTTTAACACTTCAAGTTTAGCTGTTGTCCATTGTAGTTTACTTTGTCTTAGTTGATAAATTCAATCTCACAGGCTTAATTATTTACAAAACTTCTTTTGTTCAAAATTCATACTCATATACAATTATCTGGACAAAAGATAGTATTATGATAAGGTCTGGAGTATTTTGCAGCTTCTTTATCATTTCAAAAACAAGCCTCTTTCTCAAAGACTATTTTTGAAAGAAAATCTATAACTTTTGAGAAAGGTTTAATGGTGTTAAATTGAGTTGCAAAACAGAAGTAGAAACTAGTTTAGAGTAGAAACTTTACCTTGTTACAAATATTCTTTTCCACATATTTTCCAATAAATCTTTATTCATGGATAAAGATGTTGTACATTGTAAGTTATTTTTTTGATTAGTGATTTAGGAGAAAACTTCATTTACACTTAGCTTGTTCATTTCTCAGGTTCATTTCAATTTCATGTTGTGAGTTTACAATAGAGTCATTATCAAGCTTTGTATTTGTTGGTTGCTAGTCATAGTTAGACTCTGTTTTGTTTCAGAATTTGCATTTGTTTACCATCATAGTTTAGGCTTCACTCTGCTTTGACCAATAGTTTCCCTTCATTTAGCACTTAGTTCTTTTCCTTTTCAAAATAAAACCATAAAACCAAAAACATCAGAAAACACTAAACACAACGTAGTGGGAAATAGATACCTAGGCACATATAGTGCACCACACTTCAGCAGTTTACTGACCCTGGTTGACAATTAATGAACTCAATTTAGGAGACTAGGTTGAGCACAAACAGATTGCACAAAATTTTAATTGGTAGAATCATTGACCTCAATCTGTCTATGTTTGAGCTACATGTTGGTGAGTCCAAACAACTGACACTATTTTGAGGTTTCAGTTCTCCTCCCTCCCCACCTAGCTCACCCTCTTCCTAGGGAGACTACTCTAGTGAAGAAGGTTCTTATGTTAGGTCCCTATATTACTATTATAGTCCCTTATTGGTGTTAGTGTAACCCCGTAACCTGAATATTGTTATTATTGTGCCCTTACATTATTATTGTTAGGTCGGCTAGGATTATATTGTGACCCCATGGACTCCTATATATAGAAGTAGGTTTTGGTCATTTGTATCATCTAATAATTGTTCATTTATGTAATGTATTGGAGGTTTCCCCCTCAAAGTGGTTGATTTCTAAGCCGTTTATCTCTCTTTTATTCTATTTTTGGAGCTAGTTTCATAACATTTGGTATCAGAGCTTTGGATTCTAGGGTTTCGCTGCTCCAAACAGGTCATCATGGCATTTTCGCTATAACATTTTTTCTACGAAGGTTCAGAAGCTGAAATTTTTACAAAGCGAAGTCAAAATCCTGAGGAACTTCATGTGACAATTTCAGATCTTGGTTTGCAATATTTTCGGCGATATGATCTATGGAAGTTAGGGATTTTTCTGGCTCCAGAATTTCACCTAAAACAGGTCATTGTGGAATTTGTGATATAACTTTCTTTCTACGAAGTTTCAGAAGCTGAAATTTTTACAGAGAAAAGCTGCAATCCTAAGGAACCTCCTGTAAAATTTCAGATCTTGGTTCGCAATATTTTCAGAGATATTATATGTGGATATTAGGGTTTTTTCAAGCTCCCGAATTTCATCTCAAAGAGGTGACCGTGGGAAAATCGTCATAACTCTATATCTGAGAGTCGGATTGGAATTATGTATAAAGTGGCTGCAAGTACACGGGCTGTAGTTTCCTGTGCATCAATTTCAGAGCCGAAGGAGGAAACAGTGACACGTGGCACGTCGTACAAGTTTGCTCTACTGAACCAATCCATAATTAAGTCATTGTGGGAGATTAGGAATAACTTTGTCTTGAAGAATCCTAATCAGGTCATACCTGTAGCATTCGAAAAAAGATTCAAAGGGCTAATACAGGACCAAATTTCAGATATTGAATATCCGAAATAATAGAGATAATTTAGTTTCAATATCGAGCTCCTCAAAAACAAGAAAAAGGTGCGTATTTTTTTTGAATTGCATAAGTCTTGTTTGAAAAATCTGTTTGAATTGATTCTAAGGGAATATTGTAGAATAGATATTAGTATTGGCTTCTAAAATGCCCCTAAAAATAATTCAACGCCAATTAAGCCTTCAGAAGGCTCTAATATGACCCATGAAGATGAAGAACTGCAACGTGACATGTCAAAATTACAAGAGCAAGTGCACCAAATTTCGCTCTCGCAAAGATCAATAGAAAATGAAATGGAAGTTTTGAAGAAAAGTGTGGAAGCTACGATGGATGGTTTGAAGAAAGGCATGGAAGTTAAGATGGATGGCATGGAAGCTAAGATGGATGACATGGAAGCTAAGATCGATGAAAAAATTAAAGACAACATGGAAAACATGAAGAATGATCTAAAAGCGGAAATGGAAGTTTTGACAAAGTTGATACAAGAAATGTTTCCTAATGGTGAAAATATAGTAGAGGAAACTCATGATGAGAACAAAATAAATGTTAATCATGATTTCATAAACTCTAATGTTGGATGGAAGAACCACCATATTCCAAAGATGGATATGAGGAATTTTGATGGCAAGGATACCATAACATGGTTACTACAGATGGAAAAATATTTTGAACTCAATAATGTGCAAAACACACAAAAGGTATGCATTACAACTTTACATTTAGAACAAAATACATTTGTATGGTATCTATGGCTTTGCTCCCATAAAAAATTTTTCACTTGGTCAATTTTTACAGAGGAAATGATAGCACATTATGAGGATACAAAGAGCAACACCTTCTTTAGCCAATTGATAAATCTCAAACAAAAGGGTTTAGTGGTGGAGCACATTGAGGACTTCCAAAAATTGAATATAAGGGTACTAATATTCCAGAGGAAAACAATATTGATGTATTCATAGGGACTTTAAAGGATAACATCTAACATGAGGTTCTCATTTGGGAACCTGATTCATTGGAGAAGGCATTCATGTTGGTAAGAAAAATCGAATGTAAAATTATGGCGACAGGGAATCCTACCACTCACATCTATAAGGATGGAAGTGTTCCTACTCCTAGACTTCTGCAACCTACAAGGTTGACACCAAAACAATTGGAAGAAAAAAGAGCAAAAGGGCTTTGCTATAGTTGTGATAGAAAATACACTAAAGGTCATAAGTGTGCTAAGAAGAAATTATTTTACATAGATTGTGAAGAGGAGGAAGAAAATGAACAATAAGCTTCAAAAGAAGAGGATACACACCAAGAACCAACCCTTGAAGAAGAAGAAATGATTCTGACCATATCGTGTAATGCATTGGCAGAAATTACCACTCCTCAAACTCTCAAGATAGAAGGACATATCAAGAATAAAAAGGTAATAATGTTGATTCATTCGGGTAGTACCCATCATTTTATTCATTGTAAGGTAGCCAAGGAATTGAATTGTTTCCTATACCCAACACCAAAATGTCAAGTGAGGGTAGCAAATGGAGGAACTATAAATTTCTCTGAAAAATGCCATAATATAAAGCTAACTATGGGGTAATATGTATTTAATAGTCCAATGCTTTATATTCTAATGGGAGGTGTTGATTTTGTACTAGGAGTACAATGGTTACAATCTTTGGGGACGGTAGCTTTTAATTTTCAATAGCATTTCTTGAAAAAATTTTCGGAAGGAAAGGAATTCGAATTACGGGGTATAGAATGGAAGCCAAGAAAGATAATAATCTCTAATGTCATGACAAATCTTTTGAAGAAAGAACAACGAGGCGTACTTGCACAATTATGCTCACTAGAAGTTCCAACATCAAAATCAATTATTTCTCCAGATCTCCAAAAAGTCTTGGATAATCATTCCAAGGTGTTTGAAACTCCCAAAGGACTCCCACCTATTCATGATCATGATCATGCTATTCATTTGATTCCAGGAAGTGTCCCTCCAAACACTGGGCCCTACAAATATCCTTATGTCCAAAAGAGCAATTGTCGTATGATTGCAGAAATGTTAGAGGCTGGTATAACTAAACCTAGTCAAAGTTCTTTCTCTGCTCCAGTAGTATTGGTGCACAAGAAGGATGGATCATGGTGCATGTGTCTGGATTATAGGGAGCTCAATAATCTCACTATTAAACATAAATTTCCCATTCATATTATTGATGAATTATTGGATGAATTACATGGAGAAATTTACTTTACCAAGTTGGATCTTCGTTCAGGATATCATCAAATTAGAATGAAGACTGAAGATATTTTAAAAACAACATTTTGATCTCATGAAGTTCATTATGAATTTTTGGTCATGCCTTTTGGCCTTACCAACGCACCTTCTACATTTCAAGGGTTGATGAACTCCATTTTCAAACCCTTCCTTAGAAAATTTGTGCTAGTACTTTTTGATGATATACTAATCTACAACAGACCTTGGAAGGAACATGTTCAACATGCCGACATGGTGCCTTCAACTATTGGAGGAGAATCAATTATATGCAAAAACATTCAAATGTTTCTTTGGAGTACAAGAGGTGGAATATCTGGGTCATATTGTATCTCACACGGGTGTTAAGGTAGACCGTAACAAAATTAAAGCCATCAAGGAATGGAAAGTCCCCACAACATAAAACAGTTGCGAGGATTTCTTTGGTCAACAGAGTATTATCACAAGTTTGTTAAGAATTATGGGAGAATAGTAGCACCTCTAACAACATTATTGAAGAAAGATGCATTTTCATGGACTCCTAAAGAAACTAAGGCCTTTAAACGTCTTAAAGAGGCAATGTGCCTAGCACCGGTCTTAGCTACACTAAACTTCACAAAAACATTTATTGCAGAATGAAATGCCTCATTAAATGGCATTGGTGTTGTTTTAATGCAATAAGGAAGACACGTTGCTTTTGAAAGTAGTCCAATCAAGGGAAAGTATTTACAAAAACCTATTTATGAGAAGGAAATGTTGGTAATACTACATGCACCGAAGTAATGGCACTCTTAGGTAATGTGAATACGCTTCAATGTAAAAACAAATCATGATAGTCCTAAATACTTCTTGGAACAAATATTATCTTCAAAAGAGCAACAAAAATGAGTCACAAAGATGTTGGGTTATGAATTTGAAATCATCTACAAAAAATGGAAGTTAAACGTTGTTGAAGTTGCGTATAATTTCAAGAAAGGATGAAGAGGTGGAATCATTTTCAGGTTCTTTATATTATCCAACCAGACTGGATAACCGAAGCAAGGGATGAATAGAAGAAGGATGAAGAAGTGTTGACAGTCATTCAAAATTTGCAGAAAGATCCTAGTACATCTAATACATTTAGTTGGAAAAATGATTCCATATGGTACAAAGATCGCTTATATATTTTCAAGAATTCCCACCTAAAACAAAATATTCTTTTGGAATTGCACACTTCCCCTTTAGGAGGACACTCATGATTTTTAAAAACTTACCATAAGGTGAAGAAATTTTTTTTTGGGATGGCCTTAAATCTGATATTCAAAATTTGGTGGCAGAATGCTTGGTTTGCCAGCAAAATAAAGTTAAGAAAATTAAGACCCCAGGTCTTCTACAACCTTTATCAATTCCAAGTCAACAATTGGAAGAGATTTCAATGGATTTTATCACAGGTTTACGTACGTTCGAAGGAAAGAGTGTCATCATGGTGGTAGTTGATAGACTTACCAAGTATGCACACTTTTGTGATTTATCTCATCCATTTAAAGCAAGTACAGTTTCTATTGCATTTATGGAAATAATTCAAAAACTACATGGAAACCCAAAGATTATTGTAAGTGAAAGAGATCCCATTTTTACTGGAAATTTTTGGACAGAATTATTTTCTTCTTGGGTACTCAACTAGCTCATAGCTCATCTTATCATCCTCAATCTGATGGTCAGGCTGAGATAGTGAATAAATGTTTGAAGTATATCTTTGTTGTTTTGTATCTGATAATAAAACACAATGGGACAAGTGGTTACCTCTCGTTGAATGGTGGTATAACACTTCCTTCCATACTGCAGCAAAAATGACCCCATTTATGGCACTTTATGGATATCATCCACTGTCCATCACATCTTATTTAAGAGAAAATTCTAAGGTTCAAGCAGTGGAAGATCACATCGACCATCAACAAGAAGTTCTCCAACTCTTAAAGGATAACCTAAATTTGGCAAAAAATTGAATGAAACAACAAGCAGATCAACATCGCAGCGAGAGAAGTTTTGATGTAGGAGACTGGGTATTTTTACGACTACAACCATACAAACAAATGTCCCTCAAGCAAGCTAAGAAGGATAATAAATTATCACCAAAGTACTATGGTCCTTACAAGGTGTTGCCAAAGATTTCTACTATGGCATACAAATTGTAGCTTCCTGCTTCTTCGTGAGTGCATCTAGTTTTACATGTTTCATGCTTAAAGAAGGTTATAGAGGACAAACTTCCAATTCAAACAATATTTTCATAACTCGATGAGGAAGGAAAAACCATATTGGAACCTGAAGCAGTCACGGAAACAAGAACTTGACACCTATGAAATCGATTAATTTCAGAGTATCCCATCAAATGGAAGAACTTACCCACTAAAAATTCTACATGGGAGGATGATAATTTTATACAAAAGCATCCAAAGATACTCAAGCGTTGAGGACAACACTTTTTGAAGGAGAGGAGCATGTTAGGTCCCTATATTACTAGTATAGTCCCTTATTGTTGTTAGTGTAACCCCCTTATTGTTATTGTTGTACCCCTGTAACCCCCATATTGTTATTATTGTGCCTTTACATTATTATTGTTAGGTCGGCTAGGATTATATTGTGACCCCATGGACTCCTATATATAGAAGGAGGTTTTTTCATTTGTATCATCCAAGAATTTTTCATTTATGTAATATAAAGGAGGTTTCCCCCTCGAAGTGGCTTATTTATAAGGCGTTGATCTCTTTTCGCAGGCTTTTTGGAGTCGTCATAACATTTGGTATCAGAGCTTTGGATTCTAGGGTTTCACTGCTCCAAACAGGTCATCGTGGCATTTTCGCTATACTTTTTTTTCTACGAACGTTTAGAATCTGAATGTTTTACAGAAAGAAGCTAAAATCTTGAGGAACGTTGTGTAAAAATTTTCGATCTTGGTTCAAAATATTTTCGGAGATATGATCTGTGGAAGTTAGGGATTTTTCAAGCTCCTGAATGTCACCTAAAAAAGGTCATCGTGAAATGCCAGTTAGAATATATTCCTACATAGAAAATAAAACCACCCCCATTCTTGCTTACTTATGAGATATTTAATCACAAAGTACACAATTGTATGATATATTTGAGGGTTTCCTTGAACACTATGCCACTCTCTGTATGCAATAAATTAAATTCCCAAATGCAACCTTTTGAAGAAAGAATCATTCAACTTGATAGAAAAAATTCGAAGGTAGTAGGAGAGCTTACTAACATACTTATCATATTATCATCAGATCACAAGGTTCATTAGACCATCAACATAGTTATTGTAGACATTCTTGAAGCATACGGTTTATTTTTAGGTTGGGATTGGATTCAACATTTAAAGGGTTACATGTTTACAAACCTAACATATTTATGGTTACCTTGGAAAGGAGAACCCAATAAGATTATAAATAACATACATAAATATATGCATCATGTTGTAACTAACATTGAATTTCCTAACGAACCAAGAGTGTTTATTGATTCTTCAAGTATCGATTCATTCTTTGGTAATTTTTTTGCTTATCTTTCTCCTTTTTCAAACAAGGAACAATGATTTGAATTATTGATTTTCAATCAATTGGTAACAATAGAGAAAAAAATGATTGAAGTTAATTCTGATCATAAATGTGAATTATGGTATTTTTAGTTTGATGGGTCTAAATCCAAAGAAGCACATGTGCAGGTTGCCTCCTCTTGGATCCTAGAGGAAATAACATACTTATTGCTTGTAGGTTAGAGTTTTAGTGCACTAACAATGTTGCAGAATATGAAGGACCCATACAAGGACTCAAGAAGGCTTCAGATATTAGAATTAAGTGTCTGAAAATGTATGGTGATTATAAAATAATCATAAAACAGATAAAAAATGTCATCCATTTCCTTTTAGATTGTTTAAAAAGTTATCAAGCAGAGGCATGTGAGTTGATTTCCAAATTTCCTGCATTTAATATTGTTTCTATACCTAGATATATAAATCAAGAAGATGATATGTTAGCAAATGTGGCATATAGATTAATTTTAGCAGAGGGGATTGAACCTAATTCTTTTTTTGTCGACTTATTGTTTATACCATAAATATTAGATAATGTAACTAACTAGTGGGTGTTTGATCATGATCAAAACATACTCGAGTTCTTACATTCATAAGACATTTTTTGTGATACCTTAATCGATGAGTTGATTCATAAGGAGAACCTTCATGACTTTTCTCAGATTCTGAGTCAATGATTAGTGGAATATTCAACTGATATGGTAAACTCTATCCCTCGACCTGTTAATAGGATTGAAATGTTTTATGAAGAAAACCATGAACTTTAAAACCAACAATACAACCATGTAATACGAGGTCATTAATTTGGAAACTAAAGATAAAACTCAAAAAATAAATTTGGAAATTAATTGCACCCATCA
The DNA here is from genome assembly GCA_034641835.2 of Pinus albicaulis. Lineage (NCBI taxonomy): Eukaryota > Viridiplantae > Streptophyta > Pinopsida > Pinales > Pinaceae > Pinus > Pinus albicaulis. The sequence goes on along the minus strand of CM076575.1, from coordinate 1,256,151,842 downwards.
CAAAAATATGGATTTCATACATCTATTTAGAGATTTATAAAGACATATTTTTGTAATAATATGGGTACCTTAAAAATTTTGATCCCAATACTATACAACATGTAATTCCCATTAAACCTCACACTAAGCCTTTCCAACAAAAGTTGAAAAAACTCCATCCCAACTTGGAGCCATCTATCAAGAGTGAGTTGAAAAAACTCTTAGTGGCTAAGATAATATTCTCTATCCATCCACTTTCCTTGGTGGGTATGCTGGATAGAGAATATTATCTTAGCTCACAGTTTCTCATACCTTGCTACCATTATTATATTTGTACTATCCTCCCACTTGCCGATGTCTAAGTTAATCTCTTGGGGTTTCAAGGATACCAAATATTGGTTATTTCATTGCTTCTTTCATACTTCTCAAAATCCTCTATGAGCTACGGTTTGGTCACCCACATGTTGTGTTCACCCTCTCTATTTCACATTGATTCTCGGTTGAAACCCTCTCAGATTATAGCCCTGATTTGCCAAAAAAGGTACATGTTTTATTTTTTTTTGTCTTCATTCTTTCCTTTTTATTCTGTCTTGGAGGAGGATTTATTGTTCTTGGAAGCTAGAGGTAGATGCTTTGTATTATTATCAGGCCTAGAGGGAGACTCATAGGATTGAGAAGATTTTTTTTTTTTTTTTTTGTGGAGACTGGGATTTATGTTGATCTTTGGATTCATGAGCCACCAAAACCTTATTTTAATAGCTATATTTTACTAACTACTTGAGCTTAGGTTTTTCTCTCGTTAGACAATCACAAAATGTGTCAAAGTTGGGAATTTTGAATGTGTCACCAAGCACATTCCTTTTTGCATAAAAGGTAGATGAGAAAACTTGAAAATGACCCTTTAGTTTTGAAAAGATAAAAAAAATACATTTTTCTTCCTTTTTCTCCTTGCCACATGCTTTTAATTAGAACAAAAATGACATGAATTGAGAAAAATACTCAAAATAGAGGCATGATCATCAGGTATAAGGATTGATAATCTATTTTCCAATTCTAAAGCATGGAATTCATTGAATCTTCCAAATATATAGGCTAGCTTATCCCAAATTTGTTTAGGAGTGGTACATTCTTTAAGATTAAATAATAGGTTCTTTGAAACATGAAATCTAATCAATGCCATTGCTTCATCTTGTTTATTTCTATAAGAAAATCTTTCTAACTTCTTTTTTAAAAACTAGTTGGTTTTCACTTAACATTTTCGATAGTACCTTGGATCGTAATAATTTTTGAATTTTCTTTTTGCATGTATGATAAGTATATGAAGTAAGTAACTCTATTATTCTTAGCTTCACCATAATGTCGAAACCACTCTTTTTTTTACAATGACTACAATTTAATACTTGGCCTAGAAATACCTCGCTCAAAAAAATTCGCCCAAATATTTAACTCCAAAAATAAAATTTCTCTTACCTTAGTAAATATATATATAAATATATATATTTCCAATAAATTTTGTCGAAATATTCCCCATGAACTTAAAAAATCCTTTTCTTCTCTTAAATTATCATCCAAATTGTTCTTTCCTCTTAAATAAATTTGGTGAAAATAATAGGCCTTAACAAGACCAAAATTGTTGAAGAGTTGGTGAAAATATGAGGCAATGGCTCTAGTTTGGTTGGCAAGAGATCAATCAAGGTCGATTTGATTACCCACTCCTATAACAATTCTTCATCCAGGTGAACACACCAACACTAAACCTTGTAGTCAAAAGACCACCTTGAGAGCCAGAAATGTCATATAAATATGTTGCACACAAATATCTGATAAAAAGGAGCCACATGAACATAAATAACCTAACCAGATTTGATATTTGAAGAAGCCCTTCTTTGATTCCATCATTGTTGCATATATTGTGTACAATTGTCCAAAATTGATCACAATCTCAAACACCAATGTGTTTCCCACTCCACGCCAAAAGACAACACTGAGAAGTGAGCATTCAATGGAAAAATGTGTCTGCAACAAAAAAAATACCTTTCCACAATGACATTCATGGCGTCCACCTGGCCAACAGTTTCACAATGTAGTTTGAAACCTTCTTCCATTCATATTGGGTATCCAACTACCTTGTTGAGACAAAAATTGTGATGAAGTCACTCTTAAAAACATTCTGACTCCCACCCGCCCTTCCAAACCCTCTCACAAAAATTGGTAATTTAGCACTAGGAAACAACTCAGAGATTGTTTGGCTCTATTTCCCATTCCACGTTGAAGTTCAAAGGGTCGCTTGTCAATAGAATGGCGTGATGCAGCATAACAATTGGTGATAGAAATTTAGGCCGAGAACCAGAGCATGCATGGTTGCAAGAGGTCACTAGTAGTTCATCGAAAGAAAAATACAATAGACTAGACAAAAAAACACCAAATCGCAACTGGAAATTCTCTTGTCAATAGGATTAGATTAATAGGGGGTCATTTTCCTTGAGGTTGCAAAGGAAATCCATGTGCATTGTCCATAGGTTTTCAAAGGCAGACGCAAAACTATCTTGAACCTAATCACAAAGAAACCTTAGAAAAAACAAGTTATAAAAAAAATCAGAATCAACTTCCAACCCAAATTAGATTACAATAGATCTCTAAAAATAATGAGAATGATCTTAAAGTCAATATTGATACCAATTAAGAGAAAAAAATCACTTACTAATTAGTCTGCAATTTCTAACAACCTTATACAAAGAGATCAGAGTGAAGAAAGAAGAAAATAATTCATTGCTTGAGGAAAAACATTGTACATCAACCTAATTTATAGGAGAAATGGAATCTTCTATAGATATCTATAAGATAATACTTATAACATAGAAGAAAAAGATGCTACATAAGCTTACAAGATCCATGGATTCTTTAGTGGAACTCTAATAAGGTGGTGTTCCAATTTACTAGCTACATGACATATGTGTTACCATATGTTTATACAAATTTTAGATACTTAGCAAATAGGGACTCAATCAAGTATGGACGCACTTTGAGATAGTGTGACCTTCATAATTGGCTCCCACCCTCAACCCCTCCCCTAATCATTTTAAACATGAAACTTGATATAAATGTGAACTTGACATGTGTTGATTTTTGTAACTATATTCGATCTTCATAATGTATATTTTAGTCATTAATATATTTGTAAGCATGTTCTTCATGCTAGAAACAAAAAGAAAAATTTAAGAGACATTTTCTTCATGTCTCTTGCCAATTACCCAAGAGACATCAACACCGTGAAGATGTGACCAAATATTTAAGTGAAAAATCAGTGAAGGTCGAACAATACATCAACAATCCAAATTTAAATTTCCTATGTTATTTTCGTTTTATGGCATATTTTATAGTTATTTTTCCCATAAACCACCTAGAATTTGTTGAAATCACAAGTTTAAGATGTGAAGTATCTACAATCTGGGTGCCCTAGGGTTTTGAATGGGTTTGAACCCATTTATGCATTCAAAATCAAATTTTAAACAACAATAAATCATGATCTCACCCAAAATGTGTTGCCAAATTAAGAAAAAAAACAAATACACATAATGAAAAATAGTTAGATTGTGCCTTAACTTTTTGAGGGTAGGTTTTTCAAAATAAAGTCATTTTTCAAATTTGACGGCTTCAACAATTCACCACTTATTTCAACATTTTGAACAAAGAACTATGATTGGAAAAATAAATAAATAATGTTAGCACTATTTTATTCTAGCCTCAAGCAAATCAAATTCTATCTCACTCATCAAAAAAAAACTTTTCCCCCAAATCGATCCATATCAAAAATGGTTTTTGAATTTATTCAATCACAAAACTCAATATTCATTAACATGGTGCTCCACTTTAGGGACTTTGTGAAGTCTAGACACCTTTTGAGAAAATGTGACCTTCATAATTGGCTCTCACCCTCAACTTATCCCCATGAAATAAATGTGAGAGTTAACGGAAACTAAACCCCACACAAATCAATCAATTTACAACTCATTGATAAATGTTTAATATTCACATATAAATTCTTTTTTGTTAACAAACTTGCACTTTGTAAAGAAGTGAAACCATACACATTTAGGTTAAATAAAATATCTAGCTTCATGATATTTATCATGTTAAGAAAGTAGGTGAAATCACACACATGTACAATGTTAATTAAAAAGGAAACAAACACATTTACAAAATTAATCAAAAACCTACAAAGTTAAAATTTCAAAGATAATGTTTACCTCATGCTCTATTGTGTATAGTTATCCCATCAGAACATTATTTCATATGTAAATTTCTATTTAAAACTTGTTTGCATAGTATTTATAGTTTCTCTCATCTTCCATATGCAATGAAGGTAATCTTAGTTTTATTAAAGTAGGTAGTTGTTGTGGAGGTAAATCCCCTCTGCGGACAGAGGCGATCTCGCTAGCCCTAGAGTGGGTCTAGCAACAATTGAAACATGCAAAGTTATTGATTCCTAGTTACAAAATATAGAATCGCGATAGATCACTTACCATGATTCCTTCGCTACTGTTGTTGAAGAAGAAATTGTGCTTCCGTTCCTAGCTGGACAGGTCACGATACGTGAGCTTGCTGCATCCAGATACTTGTACACATGCGAAGAAGAGAGACAGCATGCAACGTAATATTTCACACTTTTATAACTATCAATCAATCAGAGAGGAACCAATGAAATTGCATTATATAATGGACAAACACAATCATGGAACCAATAGCAGAGTCATATATATTAATATACAAGAGAACGATTACAACCGGTGCTCTAACGTCGTGATCTTCCTTCGACAGGGTTCCAGCAGGATGTGTCTCACAAAGCTCATCAGGGATTTGACAGAACTTTCTCTCTCATAGGGTTCTCCTTAGCTCTTCTCTTTATTGTCACTCAACTATAATTTCCTTCCCAAAAGTTTAGCTAGCTAGCAAATGGAGAGGGAAGGCTTTTATAAAGGGAGAAGGAGAGGTTAGGCTCCATATAATCATGGGGGAGAGTCCTATCTCTTAGGAAGGTTCCATGAGAGGTGGAAAACCACTTCCTAAATAGGGAGATCTAGAGGCAAACAACCCAACCCCTTTTTGATGATCCATTCTGAAGTTGTTAGAATCAAACTTCCACCTTCTATTTTTAAAAAAAATTCCTTAATAAGCTTGGCGTGGGTGCAACACAGGGACATAGTGCCAGCTGGCCTGCCCACTATTGTGAATTTTCCCCATTGGCACGAGGGATGAAATGACTACCTGCGCCAATGCCAAAACATGGGTTTTTAGGGTTTTTCAGAGGAAATGTTCTTGAGGAGAATTCTTGCCCTTATGCAGAAGGATGCCATCAAGGTGTTTTTAGGACATTTTACTGTTCACAGGTCACGGGAATAGTCCTCCAATGTACGGGACGAGGGATTGCAGGGATGGTGAAAAAATGTTGTGTAATAGATGCCCCCTAAAGCATGAGGTTCGAGAGAGAGGGAGGGGTGAAATGCTTTATGAGAACATGTCCAACTGAAAACACTGCCGTCGGAAGACCTGCGAATACAAATACAACTGATACCTCTGATACATGGTATGTGGTATGGGCACAACCATCCATAAAATGTACTGACACAATGAGATCCAAGGTATGGACGTAGCCATCCAGTAAAATAAGGATCAACAAGTAGACTCAGGTATGGTCGCAACCATCCAATCAAAAGAGTCATGTAATAAGTCATAATAATCCACAGAGAACCTGTAGCCTAGATGTTATCAGAAAAAATCCAGGGTCTTGTGCTCCATCTTGACCCAAATAGAGTACAAGTTTGAGCATGCGAATATGTGAGCTGAAGTCGAACATGCAAGAACATCGTCTGATTACCAGCCAATAATGAAAGACGTTAACAGACGCGAGAGAAACCACCAATAATGACGATGGCTCTCAAGCTACAATAGGTACAATATACGGAATATGAACAGTGAGCTGGCATCAAACACCCATAGAATCATCTAATCGAAGGCTATTAATGAAAACCTTGCGTCAAATGCGAAGAACCTACCATTGAGGCATGCAGGCTCTAAGGAACCTGAAGGGAGTCTCTAGATCAGCTTCCTGGATAATGAGTTGAAGTCAACAAGAAGTGACCTTGATCAAAGGTGGGCTATAATGTTTCCCACATCATCGACACGAGACAGAGGGACATTATGTTTGTGAATAAAGACCAACAAAGAATCAGAGGGAGGTTGAAAAATGCAGAGGCCAACTTCTCTTGAATATAACAGTAGCACAAAATTGGATTTGGCAGTATTTAACATCAAAGGATCTGAGGACATGGTGATGTGGAAAAGAGCAGATGAGCGGTCAAAAGAGATTACCCAAACCCATGGAGGTAAGTAGATAACGAGATGAGATGTCCCCAAGCCGACATGAATGCAGATAAGTGCCATGTTCAAGAGGGACATACTGCTGACACGACTATAATACTGGTTCCATTTTCCCCCACAATTTCTGGCGAGTACCCCAATTATTTTTGAAAACAAGCTTGAAGGGGATAACATGTGCTTGTGATATAATTTTTTCCTTCGGAAAAATCCAACCTAGTACATTTTACGAGCCCTAGGAAGGAGGAACTCGAGTAACGTCATTACGACGGAGTCCGATGTCATTAGTTTTTAATGAGTCTGACAAAGGAATAACTAGGCGTCTTTTCATGTTTAGAGAGTTTGAAAATATAGTGGAAAAGAAAACTACAGCAGTCCCTTTTCATAGATAGTCCCACGGATCCGAAAAGGTAGAAAACTATGTCTGAGAGAACCTCCTAGTCGCGATAGGCTAGGGTATTCCTTTTTCGTAAATAATCTATCCCAGCCCGAAAAAGGGGTAAAAATATACTGGGTAGATGTCGTTTCACAACCAATTTAACGAGCTCAAAACGACAAGCGACTCAGCAATATTTTCAGTTTTAGAGAGTCAGAAAAGAGCTGAAAGGTGACTCCAGTAGTGACTTTTTCGTGTTTTTACCGAGTTCGAAAAAGTATAAAATACAACTCGTCTCTTCGTCAAAATCATGTGGAAAACCTATTGCTACACAAAAATACGCGTGTAAAACATATTCGTTGAAAATAATGCGAAAATATATTGAAAAACATGTTTAAAAACCCATTTAGGAGTTTGAAAAGCTATAAAAGGCCAACAGTGGTAAAAAATATTTACTTTTCACTTTTTACCTCTTTGCAGAGCAATAGTGACCCTTTTGTGCTTCGATCTTCAGGGGACGAGTGTGACCAATCCAGTAGACCAAATCGACTTCCGTCCGGTTTAGGTAAGATCTGACCTCTTTGTCCATATTTTAAGGTACATTTCATTGTATTTAATCATGGTTTGAGGTCTTTTAGGGAGGGAATTTTAAATTTTAGGGCTCCGTCGTTGGCGTAAGTTCTAGGCACGGACCTGCGCCAATCCGCCTTGTTTTACACAGAGGCCGCGCCAGTTGGCGCGACTGTTAGCCAAACAGTCGTGCCAATGGCGCAATGCAAATTCCGGCTAAAAAATCTCAAAAATGAACCAATTAAATGAAATTTTGAATACTTGAGTAGGTTTATAATGCTCCTATTTTTTATTTGATGCAAGTACCCAGAAAATTATGGTCATTGAATGGAAAGAGAGAAAGCACAGTGAGGAAGATGAATTGGCAATGGGAAATGAGCATTGTATGAATGCTCTCTGGAATTACGGGCTGAAAAAATTCTTCCTAACGCCATGTCTCCGAGCTCAGCCCGAAATACTATATTTTCTGATTAGCATTTGGGATGAGGATGAGAAGAAGTTCAAACTTTGATATCAGGTACTTGAGCTCAAAGTTTCAGACGTGTACTTCATCACTGGACTGTCACGCAGGGGTCCAGTCCCTATCTTGACCGACACCAGGCCTTCAGGTGAAAACGGGACAATGGTCATGGACAAGGTATGCCGAGGGGCATGCAAAGGAACAGGGAGCGGGAAGGTAGACATTCAGACCGTCCCCAATCTAGCACTAAGAGTAGTGCTTCATACCATTGCGGGGGCTGCGGGGTCGCAGGCACCGCACGAGGCTACAAAGACATAGCTCCTTCTTGCATCATAGTGCATGAACCCAACAATATTTGACTGGGCCACAACTGTGACTATGAACATTAAACAGCAATTGAAAAAATGCAAGAAGACCAAACTAAAACATTTTGGATATGCGTCAATCCTGGTGTCATTCTTCTTGCAACGATTACCAATTTTCCAGTGCCAGGGGGCATAGTCTCGGATCCACCATTGAGAGAGCCACGAATGGCTCGATGGGCAGCATTGATGCCCAGGGCAGGGGGCAGCCAGCAGATGTCCTGGCAGCTCAAGTTCTTTGGGTGGCTCCGACGACAGTTGATCGTCATGGAGGACTGGCCCTATGCGGGCACCGATTTCACTGGAGACCTAAACCTTTCGCTCCTGGAAGGAGAGGACTGGGATGAAAAGCTTGGGAAGACTCTTTTTAATTTTATGATTTTTATGACTTTTTGGTATACATGCATGTTCTAACAGCTGATCCTATATGTATGCAGATTTTGGTCCAGAGAGGCCCGCCGGAATGTCACCAGTAGTGAGGAGGACCCTTCTTGCTTATGACCCTCAAGGTGAGGGGGCGAGGGGGACGAGCTTGTACAAAACCTAGAAGGGATTGCTCGCAGAGTTCCTATTACACAAAAAAAATTCACCATCCCTGCAATTCCCCGTCCCGCACATTGGAGGGCTTATTCCGTGACCTATGAGCAGTGACATGATCTGAAAACACTTTCATGGCATTCCCCTGAACATGGAATTTCATTCCTCTAAAGACAACTCCTTATGAAAAACCCTAAAAATAGCCTTTCTATCCTTGGCGCGACTGCTCAGTGTCATACCCATGCCAATGGGGGAAATCCTCCAAAGAGGGCATGCCAACTGGTGCATTGTCTCAGTGTTGTACCCACGCCAGGCTTAATAAGGAGTGTTTTTTAAAAATAAATGGCGGAAGATTGACTCCAACAAACTCTTGAACTAGACTCTAAATCGAGTTGGGATGTTTGGCTCCGGTTCTCCATGTAGAGGAAGTAGTTTTCCACCTCTCATGGAAGCTTCCTTGAGGATAGGGCCAATCCCATGATTGTAGGGATCCAAACTCCTCTTCCACCATCTATATAAGCTTTCCATTTCCCTTTTCAAGCTAGTCTCCAAGAGCCTTCATAGCCTAAAGAATGCTGCAATTGTCCTCATATAGCCAAATCAGTAGCAAGGAGATTGACGATCGAAGAGAGAGGCTTGTCCCCATTCCCGACAAGCTTTACCAAGACATATTCCACTGACGACCTGCCGAAGGAAGATTCAGCATCAGAGCCTGGTTGTATTTTCCTTTGTATGAATTAATGATAAGCGACTATTGGTTATGGTTCCACTCGTATTGTTCATTATGATCATGAGTTGTGTCTTCTCTAACTGATACATAATTGCATATATTGGGTTTTACGCTCGTGTTTTTCGTGTTTCTTGTGTGTGCAGGTGTTCGATCGCGGCGAGCGAGAGGATTGTGATCTACTGGAGCAAGGAAACGGGAGCGCCATCTTCTCTACGAACAACAGCATTGGACTTGAGGTAGGCCTTCATCGCAAGTTGTTCTATTTCAATTAGGAACTTGCACCTTAGCATGATACGATTGTTGCTAGACCCGATCTGGGCTAGTAGGGATCACCTCTGTCCGCAGAGGGGATTTACCTCTACAACAAATTGGTGACTCCGTTGGGGATTTAGCTTGTTGTTTGTTTTATAAACTACAGACGGAGCCTGAAGTTAGCTAGATAGCCTTCGAAATGCTCTTGATCTGGATTAGTGAAAGTATATGAATGTTGCTTCAGTCAATCTCCAGTCTAGCTTATGAACTAAACACTTCGAGTATTGTCTTGTCTTTCGGTCGATTATTAACTTTGCTTGCTTGATCAGCTCTTTTGGCTAGTTTTTTTCGTGTGCTTGGCTTTTGTTTTCAGCTTCAATATCACTAGTCTGCTTCTTGGATTGCTCTTTTTTATTTTTACATGGTAAACTTGACTGGCGCACTTATTAGCCTGACAGTCGTGCCAATTGGTGCTAGTTTCCAGTTTACTACCCGCGCCAATCCTGTTATGGTGCTAGTTTCCGCCTGACAGTCGCACCAATCCTAAAAGGTGCTAGGGTTTGCTCTGTTTTGAGCTTTCTGAGTTTGATTTGTGTGTTTGGTTTCATTTTTATGACTGCTTGAGTGTTCTGGAGCCTTGTTTGACTGACTGTGACCTTCATCCTTTGGTTGTTTGCCTGTTTCTATCGATTTTGCATTCTAGCCCTAGGGCATCTAGGTGCTATTGTGCGTCGAGCCTCCCTTGGGAGTTTGTGGTTTCTATCTGTTCAGTAAACCTTGCGATAGCTTCTCTGCATTTGTTTAGTGGTTTTTTATCATTTTATTGCGTTATTTGAGTGATTGGTTTATTATTCATTCGAATTTCGCTTTGTCTCGTTTTGGGCCTAGATTACATGGTTCATTTGAGTCTTTGGGATTCTTTTGGTTTGGAGAGATTGTTTTGTCAATTTGAGGTCTGATTGTGTGCTTGCATTGAGTGAAATTTGATTGTTTTTCTCTTTCGCTATCACTTCTCAAGTTGCTTCTTATTAGTTTTCATTTCGTTTAGTGCACTTTGCTCTTAAACATTGAAAATACAAAAAAATCTCTTTCACTTTGATCAGTTAATGAAAATCGAATCTTTTCTATGTCATTAGTGATTTGTAACTTTGAAAGAAAAGCTTTTAGTTTCCATTAGCTGCATTAGAGATGTTATTTGTTGTTGTATTGTCATTTTTTTATTGTGTGAAAAGCTCTTAACTCTCTCGTAATTAGCTTTTCATCGAATGAAATGATATCCTGTGGCATGTAGTGTGCATTTAGGATATTTTGAGACATAACACTCGCTAGGGCCTGAAAATTGAAACATAATTGAAGATAAACATTAAAATTTATTCTATTTACACTAAGGCAGCATTGAAACATTAATGAAATATTTAGAGGTCTAGGCTAGAGACGTGTTATGGCGTCTTTAAATCTAGTAGTTGTCGTTCGCCTCTTGGATTTAGACAGCACTAGTATGGACTTGTGCTCCCCGTACCATCGCGTATATAAAGGGAGACCCCACTAGGTTTCTATCCTTTATCCATAGGAAGCCGAGTCTGCTGCCCTATACCCGTGATACACCGGACACAGCATTCAGGGAGATTGCCTGGACGTACGTTAAGTCCTTGGTTGATTTCTCTTTCATTTTAAAACCAAGGTGTATATTGCAGTTCATGGATATCTGGTACACCCTTTTGCCTAGATTTCCAGAGTAGTCATTTCGATATTTCTGACTCTTTAAATTTGAAAAGGTCATCAAGCGCTTGTCCTTTCATGCTTTTTTCCAATCTCAAAGTGATAGAGTCACCTTTTTCCTATTTCTTGACTCTTAAAATATGAAACTGTAGAGTTTTGTTTCAATGTTTTAAAAATTAACTGCCCACGAAATATTCCTGGTTAAAGTTAGTTTCCTTAGCGTGTTGTTTTGGATCGTTTCTGATGGCAAATTTTCCGGAGTTCACCAACCAAGGAATCCCCTCCGAAGGGAATCCTAGTCCTTTTCCTCCTTTTGGAAATGTTAGTGCTCCTTATATGGCAACGTTGTCCCTTCCTGGGTTAACTGTTGGGTTGCCTGTTTGGTTGTTTTCAACCTTTGTTGTCCCGAATGTCCCGACTACTGTTCAATCAGTTCCTCCGCCTGAACAACATCATGTTTATTCCAAGGTGGACCTCTCCCCTTCTTCGCCTGTTTCTATGTCCTCATCTTCTACTTCGCTTGGTGAAAGTCTGGATTTGAGTAACCAGGTGGCTAAGAAGAAGAAGAAGAAGACAAAGAAGAAGAAGTTCGATAAGAGAGAGGCTAAAGCTGCAGCTTCTAATGCAACTCCTCTTGATAAACCTTCCAACCCTCCATGGAAAGTCAAACACCCTTGCATGTTGTGCACGGGAGACCATCTTCTTCGAGATTGCCCTGGCATTCCCAAGGTGCTCGAAGCATGGTCCAACAGTCGTCCCCCGTTGCCTTTGGCTTCCGGGAGGCGGGTCGAGGGCACGTCTTCGGCTGCTGGTAAAACTCTTAAGAAGCAGGGTAAGCCTGCCAATCCCTGTAAGTTGCGTGAAGGACATCATGTCATTCACCTTTGTCCATATATGGATGAAGCCAAGCACGTTTTGGACAACTCGGTTGTTTCTGCACCATGCCTTCTGGCTGGTTACCAACAGCTTTCTTTGAGTCCTCCACCAGCTGATCCTACGATTGGTCAAGAGTCATCCTTGGTCAATCCCACTCCCCCAGAAATTCAAATTCAAGAATCCATCCCTGACCAACCATTGGTCATGGGATCGGTTGAACTGGCCCTGTCTGCGGTGCACCAGGTCTTTTCCGTTGAGAGTGGACCTCACATCCCTCAAGTTCTTCTTATTTCTTCAGATTCTTCAGACTTGGAGAAAGATTCTCCTATCCCTATATCTCAAGAAGCTGCTTCTCCGCCTCTCTTGATGGAGATCCTGGAGGATACTCCTCCTGCCTTCGAGATGGAGGTCATGGAGGATGCTCCTTCTTCTTCCATAACACCAAGGGAAGACCATATCAGTTCAATGGTAGCCCCTCCGAGTAGTTTGGTCACTTCCTTTGATTGGAATCAATTTACAGGATACCGCCTTCCGTCTTATGTGCCTTTCAAGATAATAGTATAGGATTTTGGTCTAGTCGTACCCAGCACCATTATAGATGAAGGTGTGTATGTTAGTATTTTATCCTCAACTACTTGGCATGCTTTTGGTTCACCGCTGCTTGCGCCTGTTACACAGAATCTGTTGGCATTCAACAGAAGAACAAGTCAACCGTTAGGGATCCTTCCAAGGTTACCTGTTACTTTGGGAGGTAAAACCATCCATATGGACGTGATGGTTGTTCCAGGCCCCTTGGATTTCAATCTGCTCTTGGGGCGTGATTACACTTTTTCGTGTGGTATGTTTTCCACATGAAGGATGGATTGTGACCATTGATCATCTTTCATTCTTTGGTCCCGATGTGGCAACTGGCCCACCATCATCCCTTCCTTGTTTTTATCCACCCGTTGTATCTATCCCACCATAGGTCAACTATGTGGCTACCTACCCCATGCCTGTACTCAGTGATGATGCCGTCGTGCATAGTGTGTTGGGGGAATTGGGTCCGGACTTCCAAAATATTTTCCTTCCATCCAATGGGAAACTCTTGGAAGCGATGACTTCTTGTTCATTATGATGAAGTCTCTCAGAGCATGGTTCTTTTCCTGTGTCAAGCTCCTTAAAAAATGAAATCGGGTTGTCGGAGAAGAGTTCGTTTTTCTTGTGTCAAGCTCCTTAACAAATGAAACAAGGTTGTCGGAGCAGAGTTCCTTGTCTTGTGCCAAGAACCTTAAACCATGAAACAAGGTGTCCTGAGGATAGTTATTTTAATGTGTCAACCTCGTTAAAATAATGAAACACGTTCTTGTTCAATTTGAGTCTTTGATCAGATCTCGTAAAATCCTAGTCGAGTCTTTCTTAGATCTCGTAACTTGAACCTTCACTCCCTCCATCTGTTTACTCAGGTGCATGGACTGAAGCTTGGGGGGAATGTACCTCAAATTGAGTCAACATGTTGGGGTCATGCTTAATTTTTCAAGCATAGTTTGTTTCTTTTTCAAGCTTGTGTAAAAATGAAACTGGTTTCAAGCATAGTTCATCTTTTTTTCAAGCTTGTTCAAAAATGAAACCAACTTCAAGCAGAGTTTCCTGATTTCAAGCTTGTGTAAAAATGAAACCACTCCCATTTTACCTCTTGTGATTGCCATTTTATCAACCTGTTTTTCTAGATGAGCCTTGGTTTTCTCACTCCATCATCACTATCTTCTTGGCCGATCATATGCCTTCACTTGATTGTTTTACCCATTCTTGAGGAACCGCTACAATGAGTGGTCTTGTTACCCAGCCTCTTAACCTTTACTTATTCAAAAAGTTCCAACATTATTGGAACCAGTTGCTACCCTTGATGCCACTCGTTCCTCCAGGAAGAGTCATCTTTTAGCTCTTTTCTGACTCTCTAAACATGAAAATATTTCAGAGTCCCTTGTCGTTTCGATCTCATTAGAGTGGCTACGAATTGACATCTACCCAGTATACGTTTACCCCTTTTTTGGGTTGGGATAGATTATTTACGAAAAAGGAATACCCTAGCCTATCGCGACTAGGAGGTTTTCTCAGAAATAGTTTTCTACCTTTTCAGATCTGAGGAACTATTTACGAAAAGGGACCCTCGGAGTTTACTTTTCTGCTATCTTTTCAAACTCTCTAAACATGAAAAGAAGTCGAGTTCTTCCTTTTTCAGACTCGTTAAACCCTAATGACATTAGATTTAGTCGTAATGATGATATTCTAGTTCCTCCTTCCTAGGGCTCGTTAAATGTACTAGGATGGATTCATCCGAAGGACGAACTTATATGACAAGCATATGCTATCCCCTTCAAGCTTGTTTTCAAAAATAATTTGGGTACTTGCCAGGAATGGTGGGAAAAAATGGAACCAACATCATTGTCGTGTCGGCAGTATGTCACTCTTGAACATGGCACTTGTCTGCATTTGTGTTGGGTTGGGGACATCTCATCTCGTTTTCCACTTGCCTCCATGGGTTTGGGTGATCCCTTTTGACCTCTCATCTGCTCTCTGCCTCGTCATCATGACCCCTGATCTGTTGATGTCAAACACTGCCAAATCCACTGTCGTGCCGCCGATATGTTCAAGAGAATTTGACCTCTGCAAAAGTCTCAACCTTCCTCTGATTCTCATCTGATCCTGATTCACAAAGACATTATGTTCCTCTGTCTCACGTCGATGATGTGGGAAACACTATGGCCCACCTTCGATCAAGGTCACTTCCTGTCGACTTCAACTCATTATCCAGGAAGCTGATCTAGAGACTCCCTTCTGGTACCTTGGAGCTTGCATGCCTCAATGTCAGGTTCTTCACATTCGACGTGAGGTTTTAATCACTGGCCTCCGATCGAGTGATTCTACAGGTGTTCGACGCCAGCTCACTGATTCACATGCCTTAGATTGTACCTATAGTACCTTGAGGACCATTTTCATTATTGGTGGTACCTCTCGTGTCTGTTAACAAATTTCATCATTGGCTGGTAGTCAGGTGATGTTCTTGCATGTTTGACTTCAACTCACTTATTCGCATGCTTGAACTTGTACTTTTTTCGGGTCGAGATGGAGCGCAAGACCCTGGATTTTGTCTGTTAGAATCCAGGCTATGATTTTCTGGATTATTATGATTGGTTGCATGACTCATTCATTGGATGGCTACGACCATACCTGAGTCTATTTATCGATTCTCACTGGATGGCTGCGTCGATACCTTGGATCTGGATTATTGTATACTCTGTTATGGATGGTTGCACCCATACCACATATATCATGTATTTGAGATATCAGTTGTATTTCTCTACGCAGGTTTTCCGACGACAGTGTTTTCAGTTGGACACGTTCTCATAAAGCATTTCACCCCTCTCTCTCTTTTGGGCCTCATGCTTTAGGGGGCATATGTTACACAAAAATTTTTCACCGTCCCTGCAATTCCCCATCCCGCACATTGGAGGGCTTATTCCGTGACCTGTGAGCAGTGACATGATCTGAAAAAACTTTAATGGCATTCCCATGAACATGGACTTTCATTTCTCTGAAGACAAATCCTTGTGAAAAACCCTAAAAATAGCCTTTTTATCCTTGGCGCGACTGCTCAGTGTCATACCCGCGCCAATGGGGGAAATCCTCCAAAGAGGCGCACCAACTGGCGCACTGTCTCAGTGTTGTACCTGCGCCAGGCTTAATAAGGAGTGTTTTTAAAAAATAAATGGCGAAATATTGACTCTAACAAACTCTTGAACTGGACTCTAAATCGATTTGGGATTTTTGGCTCCTATTCTCCATGTAGAGGAAGTAGTTTTCCACCTCTCATGGAAGCTTCCTTGAGGATAGGGCCAATCCCATGATTGTAGGGATCCCAACTCCTCTTCCACCATATATATAAGCTTGCCATTTCCCTTTGCAAGCTAGTCTCCAAGAGCCTTCATAGCCTAAAGGATGCTACAATTTTCCTCATAGAGCCAAATCAGTAGCAAGGATATTGACGATCGAAGAGAGAGGCTTGTCCCCATTCCCGACAATCTTTACCGATACGTATTCCGCTGACGACCCGCCGAAGGAAGATTCAGCGTTAGAGCTTGGTTGTATTTTCCTTTGTATGAATTAATGATAAGAGATTATTGGTTATGGTTCCACTCATATTTTTCATTATGATCATGAGTTGTGTCTTCTCTGACTGATACATAATTGCATATAATGGGTTTTACGCTCGTGTCTGTCGTGTTTCTTGTGTGTGCATGTGTTCAATCGTGGCGAGCGAGAGGATTGTGATCTGCTGGAGAAAGGAAATGGGAGCGCCATATTCTCTACAAAAAACAACATTGGACTTGAGTTAGGCCTTCATCGCAAGTTGGTATATTGCAATTAGGAACTTGCACCTTAGCGTGATACGATTGTTGCTAGACCTGATCTGGGCTAGTAGGGATCACCTCTGTCTGCAGAGGGGATTTACGTCTACAACAGTTCCAGATTATTCTCGTTTATCTGATGTTCCCTTAGCTTATCAGAGGCACACCATGGGGGTGTCGAGTCATCTCCACCGCTCACTGAGGCGGTTGGTGCGGGCAGTGACGTGCTACAACAAGCACCACGCTGATTAGTCACCTAGGCTTTCTATTTTCATATTTTTTGAGAGACATGTCATCTTTGGATGTAACTGAAATAAACATGTATATTTTTGGTTTTATATGATGCACATGTTACTAACACTCGACATATATATATATACATCTATTTTCTACATGGATCTTTCTTACATATGATAATGTTTTTACAAATTGCATAAATTTCTATCTAATCCCATGTTGGCTACTGCGTCTATTAGTGTATTCATTCATCTTGGTATATTCTTATTGAAACTATAAATCAATCTTGTGGACAAGATCCATCTCACTAGTACCAAAAGGTAATCTAGCAACAAACAACCAAACAAACCTATCTTTCTCTAGACATATGTGATTTACAAAAGAATACTATAAAGGTGTTAAGGTCTTACCGTAGATCCAATGCTTGTTCGAAGTAGTTGTCCTTTGGTCACTTGAAAGAGTTATATTTATAGACCTACTGTCACAAACAAAAAAACATTAAATAGCACCTGTATAGTAAATATTATAAATCATGCCTATCATGGTGATCAAGGAATCCATGAAATAAACAGTTAATTAACAACTTATTGAGAAAAATGAATTCATTTGTATTAACTTTGAATAAATAAAACCTTACAACCTTAGCCTTGATGTTGAACAGGCCTTCCCGAGGTCTGAAGTAGGAATCTCCTCTACTCTGACAAGCCTTGCACTCTTCCAACTGAGACAGATAGAGGTATGTGATCTCTCCTCACAAAATATCAGTTAAATGAGTCTGAATCCCAACAGCACTTTACCTCAAATAATTCTAAAGCTTGAACTCCCCTTAAGGCTACCCAATGCCTCCTTTTATAGTGCAAAAGAAGAGGTTGCAGTTCCAACTATGAAGGGATAGAATCCTCCTTCAAAGGGATAAGCTCCTCACATCAAGGGGTTAGCTCCTTAAGGTAAGGGATACATGAACCTCAAAAGAGCGGTTCTGCCACCGTAAGATTCCTTCCAGAGGCTTCTAGAATTTACTGAAAGTGAGATTTTTGAGTTTACTTGCACCTTTTTAATATTTTATAGGGGTCCGCACCCATAACACAGAGCAAGTGTGTTCAGGTACGCAGGAGTCATGAACATTAGGTGCGGGACCACAGGCAAGATAAAGAGAAAGTGCGATACCAGAGTTAAGGAGATTTTTGAGAAATTTTCTCTTATTTTCAAGGCTTGACATGAGGAAATGATGTGTTAGACTTGCAAAGGAGGAAGTATGAGTGATAATGAGCTCATACAAATAGCAGAATGTCAAGATGAAAATTTTCAGTGCAACAGATTTCCCCCTACAGTGCAAAGTCTGGAATAAATGAAGATGAAGTTTTTCATATATGAAGAGTGAAGTACTTTATCATTTCAAGGATCCTCCTGTGGACACCCCAGTCGAAACCTGTAAAAAAATTCAATGCAAAATATATATATGTAAACATATCATCGCTGAGGTAGGCATTCCCATACTCAGATCAAAACTAACTAGAAAACTGATTTAAACTGTTCTGATACAGGAATGATTTTCAATACATCAACAGTATAGACATGTGTAGACACAGTATGGATGCAGCCATCTGTTTATGAATAGTCCACTGTATAAATGAATAACAAAATTCCTCGCAACCTGGATGGTAGAAACTAGATCCAGGGTCTTGATTTCCGCATCTCGAACTAGTACGATTCTATCCATGTGAATGAATGTGTTGAAGTCGAACATGGTAGAAACCACTTGATTACCAGTCAATGATGTAAACTGTTAACAAGTGTGAGAGTAACCACCAGTAATGTCAATGGCCCTCAAAGTACTCAGTACAATCCATGAAATGTGAATGAATGAGCTGAAGTCGAACATGTCACGGAATCATTCGATCGAAGGTCAATGATGCAACCTGTCGTCGAAGGCGAGAAACCTGCCATTGAGGCATGCAGATTTCAAGGTACTGACGATTTCTAGATCAAATTCCTAGATAATGAGCTGTCGTCGATAGAAAGTGATCTGTCGTAGGCAAGCCCACAACACGAAATCATAGATCAAGTTTTGAAGAAATATATTGGCAAGGACTGACTCAGGGATGGTCAAAATGGAAGACAAATATTTTGCAAATGAATGGTTTGTTTGAACTGTCCTCTTGAACACATAACGACACTGCAGATGGCTTGGTGACAATTGACCCAAAGCTAATACCCAGAAACCGGCTGAAGACTTTCAATATGGTTTGATTAACTGTTAGGAAAAGGATTTTCCCAACCCAGGTGAACAAAAGTGTCGTGTTCAAGAGTGGTTAACGGCTTTTCGAAAAATCAAAATACAACAAACAGGTTCATTTTTCTCTCTTTTCCCCCACCATTTCTGGCAAGTACCTCTTTATTTTTGACAAGCTTGAGGAGGATAACATTTGCTTGTTTATAAGCTCATCCTTCGGATGAGTCCAACTTATTTTAAGATTCGAACCCTAAGAAGGAGTGGTTCGTTCCTGTTTAAAAATTGAACAGGTCCTTTACTGTTAAATTTTAACGAGTCCAGTATAGGAGAAACTCGGTGTTTTTTCAATTTTAGGGAGTCAGAAGAAAAAACTTAAGAAGACTCCATGGGGGTACTTTTTCGTAAATTTAGTCTCTCGAGCCCGAAAAAGGATAAAATAATGCGGGAGAGAACTCTATTGACCGTAATTAGTCAACGTATACCTTTTTCGTAAATAATCCATTTCAGTCCGGAAAAGGGGTAAACTTATACTGAAGGGACGATCATTCATTTACTTTAACGAGTTCGAATAATCAAGTACTCGGCAATATTTTCATATTTAGAGAGTCTGAAAAGGGCTTAAAAGAGGACTCCAAGGTTTCGCTTTTTCAGTAAGTTTTAACGAGTTTGAAAAAGGGATAAAAATGTACTCATGGTTTTCACTTTTTCGTAAGTTTTAACGAGTTCGAAAAAGGGATAAAAATGTACTCATGTGGCCGACTTTCAATTTAATTAACGAGCAGGAAAAGACGGAAAGAACTCGGCATTTTCATGTGTTTTATGAGAATGAAAGATAGCAAAATAATCTCGGGATTTTCATGAGTTTAACGAGTCTTGAAAATAATAACCAAAATTGACTCAAGATAGGTTTCATTTTTACAAAAGCTTGAAACAGAGAAAAACTATGCTTCAGAGTGGTTTCATTTTACACAAGCTTGAAACAGAGAGAAAACTGTGCTTGATGCCCCCTAAGCGTAACTGCTAGAGCGCATGCCCCCCCAGCTTCATTTCATTCAACTAAATACACTGCTGGTAATTAATAGCTGGATGGAATGAAGGTTCATTTACGAGATCATATGAAAGACCTGACCTAAAACTGTAAGAAAATTATGCAAAAACTAAAATAACTAACCTAAATATATGACTTAACATTTACGAGATCTAGTCAAAGACTCGACTCAATTAGGGGAGGATTTGTTTCATTTTTTAATGAGCTTGACACAGGAAAATAACTATTCTCATGGCAACGTGTTTCATTTTTTAACGAGGTTGACACAGTAAAAGGAAATTTCCCCATACTTGATTCATTTTTTTTTACGAGGTTGACTCAGTAACAGTAACCATCCTCAGAAACTACTTATTTCTAATCTATTAATATACTCTCTACAATCTACCTACTGATTCATTTTTTAATGAGGTTGACAGGAAAATAACTATCCTCATACCTGATTCATTTTTTAACGAGGTTGACACAGTAAAAGGAACTATCCTCAGGAACTTGATCATGGCTTCCAACTGGAAGAAACACATGTCAATGGACACACCTTGATCATGGCGTCCAAGAGGTCTTCATCAGAAGGAAGAATAGTTCTCTGGAAGGAACACATGTCAAGGGACTCAAAAAGGATAAGAACATCACGTTCAAATAATCCCATAGAGTTTTCCATGTCAATTACCAGATCCAAGTCAAAGGAAGACGAGAAAACAGTGAGAGGCTCGCTTACATCGGTAACTGAATACATGGGACTAGTTGCCACATAATTAACCCGTGGTGGGGTAGATATCATTTTCGTATGAGGAACATTCAGGGATGTCGGATTATTGGTAGTCAAATCGAGACTAGGGAACGAAAGCTGGTCTACAGTCACAATATTCCCATTATGAGGGAAAGACATCGCGCGAAAGAGTGTCGACACTACAACTTTCATTGCATAGACATAGTCTCGCCCAAGGAGTAAATTGAAATCCAAGGGGCCTCAAACTACCATAAGATCAATACAGACAGTTTTACCTTCCAAAGTAATAGAAAAATTAGGAAGGATCCCTAAAGGTTCACTAATGATTATGTTAAAATCTTTCAGATTCTGCATAATAGTTACAAGTTGAGGGGAACCCAAAGCTTTCCAAGCAGTTGAGGATAAAATAATAACAGAAGCACCTTCATCTACCTGTGTGCGGTGTATGTCCCTACCACCAAAATTCATAATGATTTGGAAAGGGATGGAGGAATGAAGATGAGGTTCTGTTAGTCTATTCCAATCAAAGGAAAAGACCTCAGTACTTGGAGGGAGTTCTGTAGAAACAGGTGAAATGTCCCCTGGCGTAGAAGAATTTGATGTGACAAGAAGAACCTAAGTGGTATGAAGTTCACTCTCTACAGGGAGAATGGGATCGACCGAATGTGAAATCAAATCGACCACTTGATCAACTAATGGATCATCAACCTGAGTGATATGAGTTTCACTCTCCAATGGAAGAGTGGTATCGAATGTACTTGAAATTAGATCAATCACTCCATTAGTTGACAGTAGGTTGGGAGAAAGTTGACAATAACCAGTTGGAAGTTCTTGTTGTGGAATAGTAAGTTTTTCCAAAAAATTTGAGGCTTCATCCATGTGAGGGCGAATGTGAGTTTGATGACTCCCTTTGCATAACCTACAAGGAAACCTAACTTTACCCTTTTTCCCAAGAACCTGACTATCACTGGTTGATGGATCAACGGAAAGTTGATGAGATTTTTCTGACCATACTTCCAAGACCTTTGGAATACCGGGACAATTGATAAGGAAGTGGTCACCCTTACAAATCCTGCAAGGGTATTTGGGTTTACGATGCATGTTGGAGGTTTCCTCAACACTACTAACATTTACAACCATGGTTGGTTGGTTGACTTCTTTCTTATCTTGCTTCTTCTTCTTCTTCCCTTTCTTCTTCTTCTTAGCCACCAGGTTACTAGCGTCAAGGCTTTTACCAAGCGAAGAGGAAGAAATGGAGGAAGAAATATTAGGTGAAGAAGGTAAAGGGTCAACAGAAGGTTGGTGATATTGAGATGGTGAAATCTGTTGAGGTGAAGCATTCGGTTGAGGTGGAACAATTGGAGTATTCGGGGCCAACGAAGTTGAAAATAACCATATCGGTAAACCTGTTGTAAATCAAGGTAATGAAAATGTAGCCATATAATGAGGACCAACATTTCCAAAGCAAGGAAAAGTACTAGGATTCTCGTTAAGAGGGGTTCCTTGGTTGGTAAATTCTGGAACAGTTGCCATTATATTCAACTTCAGTGAATTTTATTAACAATTTAAAACTAAAATTAACAATTCATAATTCACACCTAACAATTAAAATTCACAACTCACACCTATGGTCTCTAAAATTAAAAACAAACAAATTAACACACGTTATCAAATCTAGGAGTCAAACCACCACTACAAGAAAAAAGCACATTGGTGAGGGGCGAAATGGTCACCATAAGCTCATTGGTGAGGGTCAAAAGAGCCTTCGTCACCAAAAACTGAACGTCACCAAAGGTGGCGTCGCCGAAAGTATAGGTGTTGTGGTGACATTCAAGGTCCGTCACCAATAATGATTTATAGTGACGAATAGTGACCGTCACCATTTCATATGAGCAATGGTGACGGACAATAGCCTCCATCACCAAAAAATTGAACGTCACCAAAGGTGGCATCGCCAAAAGTATAGGTGTTGTGGTGACATTCAAAGTCCGTCACCAATAATGATTTATAGTGACGGATAGTGACCGTCACCATTTCATATGGGCAATGGTGACGGACAATAGCCTCCATCACCAAAAAACTGAACGTCACCAAAGGTGGCGTCACCGAAAGTATGTGTTGTGGTGACATTCAAGGTCCGTCACAAATATTGATTATAATGACGGATAGTGACCGTCACCATTTCATATGAACATCAACGATTTTTTGTGATGGCCCTTTCATGGCCGTCACTATTGGTGCATATATATGGCGACGTTCATTGACCGTCACCATAAACTCATTGGTGACATCAAGGTCCGTCACGAATAATGACTATAATGACAAACAGTGACCCTCACCATTTCATATCAACAACAATGATTTATGGTGACGGACCTTTAATGGTCATCACTATTGATGCGTATATATGGTGGCGTTCGTTGACCATCACCATTTCATATTTTGGTGAGGGTCGAAAAATGTCACCATAAACTTATTGGTGATGGTCAAAAGAGCATCCGTCACCAAAAATTGATCTTCGTCATTCCCTATATATGAATATCAGGGCATGATGGAATCAAACCACCAACCTCCTGCTTGTAAAGCAGGTGCTATTCCATTGTGCTAGCACCCTTTAAAGAATTAGACTTTTAAAAATTATATCTTGAAACTTCATAGATTGTAAATTCTACAACTTTCAATAAATTAAAGTCTTGACAATCTTTTACTAAACAAACAAAACACCATCGACATTGCAGGTCCCTACCTAATGGTTATGAAAGTTATGAAAAGTAGGTGAAGGGAAGAATTAGACTTTTAAAAATGATACATGGACTACTACCACAAGAATCCCCCAAGAGAGATCCAGTGGGAGAATCTCTTGAATCAGATTCAATGGAAAATTAAGGACTAAATGAAAGAGAAAGGCCTCAGCAGGATGGGGAATCCACCACCTCGAGTCAAGGAATAGAAGAGGTCCTCAAAAATTCTTACAAAACTTTGAAATAGAGCTAAGGGTATAATATCTACTTAAGATCTACTTATGAATATTGCTTATGTAAAATAACTCAAATAGACAAGCAAATCCACAATTATAAAGTGATTATTTAGTATTTCAATCACTAATTTCAGGGCCAAAAAGCTAAATAACCTAAAACACTAAAATATCCTAAAACAACGTGTGAAATAAAGACAAAGAAAAAAAGAATATGTTCTCAAACAATAATACAAAACAAAGACAAAGAGAATATGTTCTAGAACAATAATACAAAACACATCCAACATTTTGAAGTATTTGACTTGTCTTGGTTAACATGCGTCCTTAGCAAATACAATGTAGCAATATCTTCCCCACAAAAGAGAAGACATGTCAGAATAGTATGTTTGACACAGAAAATCATAAAGATGCCACAATAGCTACTCCATTCAACACATGCACAAGCAATACAACTTAGATGTTGATGGCAAAGTGTGGGATAGAAACAAATATCCTAGATGCTAGTTGTCTCACAACAATTAATTCAGATTTTACATATTGGTATGATGTTGTGGTGAAGTTCCCAGTTTCTAACCAAAAAAGAAAGTAATAGATCAACATAACATACACTGCCAACATGTAACCTAGCCAATGGCTTCATCATATGCCTCATGCCAGGGATTGGATTTTGCATACTAGACCAGCGATAGTTAAGTTCTAAATTTCAACCTGATTATTTCAGACAACGTATGAGCAACAGTAGAGAAGTCCTATAATAGAACTTCCATCACATTATAGTGATTTTGTTGTAGCATTTGTTTTAGTTTTAGGGCTCATGTTTCAAACAATTTTAACATGGTTTTAAGGTTCCAAAAATATCATGGGAAAGTCTCCCTTATTGCAGTATTTGGTGGTAGCCTCCATGAATAGTTTGACATCAATAATCTTGTTATAATACAACCATTTTTAGTAGCATGTTGTCATCCTCCATGGTCTCCAAACAAAGCAAACAGATCACCATCCAAGCATAAATATAACTCAGCATATAAGATCAAATTTCGCTGGGAGGATGTGAGGTCATATAACATACTCTTGTAGGATTATGAGGCAATATGAAGATGATATATAGAATAAAATTACTGCAGATTCGATGACAGCATGTGAAGAGCGCTAAATAGAAGATACAACAGTGGATATATCCTTTGATTGGTGGTTCTCTGGAACCCAATAGTGTTGGTCTTTCCAATGGTTGATACCTCCAACTGTGGTAAATTTTCACCAACAAATAGAACTAGGGTTAATGATAGCACGATTATGGCTCTGATACCAATGTTTGGACAGATAGGGCAGCATGAAAACAAGTATAAAAATACAGGTGCAATCAACAAATGTTTCCAACAATGATGTGGGGTTTTTGGGAAGCTTGTTGTGGGATAATTTGAGGGATTTCAAACAACTTTTCAGCCTTGTGAACAACAATAATCTTTATTACTTGTTTGTGACTACATCTAGGGTCATTGTAAGCAAATTATAGCGAACAATAAAACTCTAAATACCCATCAATCAGAACAGTTCATCTTTCCTTCAAGCAGGAACCAATTTAAATCTTCATGTGTCTTCACCTTACAGAAATTTTGTGGCAGAAATGGTGGTGGTAAAAAATATCGTAAGGGTTGTTAATATGTAGTGAAAGTTTTTTTTTTGAAACCCTTGGAAACATACAACAAACCCTTGAACAAAGGCACTAGAACCTTTGTGAAATCCTTAGGTAGCATTTGAATTGGACATTAGTATGTCATTATAAACATTGGAGTGCTTTGGTATTCAGAGGCATTTCAAGAGCCCTTTTCATATCTTACTTGGAGTGGTTTGTGGATATACCTCTCGTTGTTGGGTGTTCCTAGACTAGATCCTAGCAATCTAAAGAATGTATCAGATCCTAGTAATCTGTTGGGTGTTCCTAGTAACTTTTTGGTTGTATCAGATCCTAGACCAGCTGGTGTTCCTCCTCGGCAACATACATTCCTTAATTCATAGAGAATAACATGAGGAAAAGGAGACCTTGAACCACATGTATATGCATAACCTTATCTTTGACCGTTAGCTTGAGTACAACAGCCTGAAATAGGTCTAGCCTCCTCATCTTAGATATTATCTAGGCTTTACTCAGACAGTTCAGTTGATAAATGGGTTTCAACTGACCAATAGTTTACACCCAAAACCACAATTTGAACTTAGTTCAGGCTAGCAATGGCAAAATCGGATCTTCTAATCATCCAAAAGGTTACAAAATTTCAACATTCTAATTGCCCCATGGCCAGGAAAAGCCAATCCTTTGAGTGTAGGAACCTCCTTTGTTTTATAAAAAGGAAAGGTTATAAAGGTGATAGAAAATTACTTGGTTATATAGGTGGTAGAAAGGTCAAAAAGGAATTTGGCCAGCCCAACTTTAGAAATGGCATCCACAAAACCATGTTGCATTAGTTTAGGTCCTTCAATCTACAAACAACAAAAATGTACCGCTCTAGGGTTTTTTCAAGGTGTTGAATCCATATATGTAGTCAAAATTCCATTTTAAATAACAAAATTAAGATTTGGCAAAAAACAAATTTGGGGTAATAAGACAAAAACTCAAAAATGTAACATGTTTAGATTCCAAAGATTACATTTTTTGGTAGCCACGGTGCATGGGTTGTCTATAGTTGCACACAATCCATGTTATGTCTTACACCATGACCTTATCTTAAGGCATACAGACACACCCTAGTCTAGTATTGACTATGTGAGTCTCTCTATATATATCATTGAATTTTCTGCTTTAGCTTATCCATCCATCCCTTGATCAGTCAATCAATCAATGATGGTGAAAGTGTCATCCATTCTCTTGAATTTTTAGTGCATTCAGGTTTTCATTAACCTCTGCAAATTCCATGCTAGCAGTCAAGGGCACAAATGGGAATTGAATCCAAGAAATTTGGAAGGGAAAGGCAAGTTGGCTCATTATGGTCAGCCCTACAGAAAGATCAATGCCCCAAGTTTCTTTCAACTTTGCAGAGGCGATCTGTATATAAATGTAACCAACTGGGGAGCTACCCTCGTCTCCCTCACTCTCCTTGATGCTAAAGGCAATCATCCCTAAACCCTACCCTTCAACTGCTTTACCATCATTTACTCAGAGGGAGCTAGCTCATTAAGTATTGGTATTTATGCATTCAGGCCATCTAGCAGACGTACTTCTTGGCTATAAAAATATTGCCTCATACATGGCATGTATTTGCATTTCCCTTTGGAAATTAGTACTGCCATCATATGCTAGAATTTTAAGATAAATTTACAGTTTCTACTCACATATTGAAATGGATCTCAAATGTATGTATTACCATGGGGAATATGAGATTTTTTATTAATGCAGAACATGAGCTCCAGTAGACCTTACTTTGGTGCCTTGGTGGGTCGTGTAGCCAACCGTATCAAAGATGGAGAATTCACACTAAATGGGAAAACATATCAGTTGCCTAAGAATGATGGCAACAACACACTCCATGGTGAAAATCTGCATTTTATATTCTGCATGCATGTTTTATCCAGCTAACTAGAGCCCTATAATGACCACTACTTAGGAATAAAATCTCTCTTTTTCTGTATATGTATGTTTTTTTGTGGAGGTCTAGAGCACTACTATTTTAGGTAACATATGTGTAGTTTGGTGATCTGAATGAATGCAGGAGGGCTGAGAGGCTTTGACATTGTCCTGTGGGAAGTGAAGGAGCAGAGAGTCTTTGACATGCAGAATTTTATATGACAAAAAGAGTCTTTGAGCCACAAAGGAGGGATCTAACATAATTTTGTTGATCCCCTACAACTATCAAGTGTTCAGCAAAGGAGGTGTTAAAACAGTTCTGTACTACAGCAGAAGATACAAGAAGTACCGCTATATTGTATGGTGTTCCTATCAAGCGATGAGGCCCAAACTTAACCATAAAATTGCCCCCGTGTATCAGTATTAAAATTGGTTTAAATAAATGCCAAAAATGATGCACAGGTTGGTTCAAATCGGTATGTCGGCTCCTTAATCAAAAGAGAGGACTGTTCAGTTCATACATAAACAACTCTAAATAACTAGTCATGCTCATCATTTTGGAATGAAAATTTCAGTGAAAAATACAGTGAGAATTCTGAGATAAAACAGGAGGCCAAGGAGATTAAAAGGGAGATCATAATTACAACGTTTTGGGCTAGAAATATATATCTCTTGCAGACCTATTTGCACCTGTGGAAATAAATTTTTTTGGAACTGAATTCAGGCCTGAAATTTCGGCCCTATCAAAGCCTGAAATTTCGGCCCTAACAGGCCTGTAACTTCGGCCTTTCCAGAAGCTCGGACCTAGGACTCTTCTCTGCAACTCAGACCCTTCTAATTCGGACCTGTGGTGAAATATGTGACCTTGCAACAGTCTTGTAATTCGGATCTATAGTGGCAGTTTTGAAGACAAATTCAGACCTGTAGATCTCTGTTTTTGGAATAAAATTACAGAGAAGTCTTGAGAGGAACAGTGTTGAGTTTATTTTACAGTGAATATATCTAGCATACATATTGAAGAACATCTATTTCACACGACGTCCATTTGACTTCGTTCAAGCATCATTGGAAAGCGCTCGATGAGCTCTTCGACATGGAAACCTTTGCATCAACTTTTGAAGATATAAGTTTTTCGGGTTTGTAAAATCCATTTGGATCATAAAATCTGAATTGTGCTTTCAATTCAGTAGATCTGCGTAATATTCTGGCAGGAAATAATTAGCCAGGTTGCCGAGATTAGAAAATTTAACACATTCAAACAGTAGTTGATTAGGAAAATTGTGATGGAAGTTAATGTGAAAATATTTTTCCCTAATTTTTGGTCATTTGTCCCTGATACAAAAGAGCGCCTCTCTTTTTCATGTCATTTGATTTAGAGTTTTGATGACAAAGGACAATATTCCATTATGCTATGAATCTTGTCTAGCAATCTGGACATGGTTGGAAGGTCTTGTTGTTGAATGATTGATTATTTCTTGAATTACCACCATGGAATCTCCAATTACCACCAATTTTTTGACCTGCCTTGCACACAACATAGGACCTTAAAACAATGATAGGGTTTTAGTGTGATTTTTAGATGTCTCTCCCAATCCCCCGGCATAAGTAAATTATTGTGGTCCTCTAGGGTTGTAAATAGCCACCCCTGCACCTGCCACTCCTAAGTCACTATGGTGACTTTATTGCACATCAAACTTTATATTCTAGCACCACTGTACTGTCCACGGACTCTAAGTGATAACACTCAAGTGACCATCCTTTTGGAAACGAATCGATGGCTTTTAAATTTTAAAGCTTAGTAAGAATTTATTTTAGTTGTCCAAGTCTGTTACTCTGTCTTAATAATCTACTATGGGTGAAATGTTTTGACATTTTTCATGACCTTGTTATGAGCAACACTTTACATATTGTATGTTGTCTCTGATTTGGAAAGGAAGTCAGTGTTGAAATAAAAGGACACTGAAAATGGAGAATTTTAAGAGACCACTTTCAAGCTTTGGGCATATATGGGACAATCTTCCATTATGCTATGATTCATTTATAAGTTTTAATCCTAGCTGATAAAGACCCCTAGTTTGTTAATATATGTTAGAAACTTAGGATATAATATGAATAAGAGCATTTAATCTGAAAATTTATAGCAAACTAACCTGATTTTCCTTCCGACCGAGACCCATGAGAAAATTATCAGGTTTTATATCTCGATGAAGGAAGCTCTTGCTATGTACATACTCAATCCTTCGAATCTGACATCCACAATGAGAGCCAAATCTTAGTCATTTAGTTCACGGTATTAATCCCACCACCTGATAGGATTTTAGAATATTTAAGATTTCAATCAATGCACTTTGCAATTATCAACTAACAAGTGAAAACATTTTATAATGAAAAAAGGAATGTAACCAGTAGTGTTTTAACTCGTATTAAAAGAGCTCAAGGAAAGAGATACCCACTAGCTGATCAACAAGCATCAATGTAGTCTTCAAGGAAAGCTTTCTATTACAGTAATTAAATAAGTCTTCAAGACTTGGCCTAAGAAGATCAAGGAACATGGCATTGTAATCACCTTCTACACCAAACCATCTTACATTTGGGATACCACCTGTTGATTCAACAGTGTGATTAAAATATATTTAACCAAAATTAAGTTAGATATAACGAAAAACAAAACTTAATATAACAACCACCCCTTGTGATAACATTGAAGAGTTGGCACATTGAGAACGGTATGTTCACCTTCTGCTCCTCCTCCTTGGAGTATTCTGTAAAATTTGGACTCATACAACAGCTGACGATGTTTAGTTTTCACACTTTCATGTTTGATAAAAAAGATCATTAGATAAATACAATAATGAAAAATGTGCATCTTATAAAAGGAAGAAGGATCACATCAGATATTAAGTTGCTTGTACATTACATTACAAATACAAAGATCATAGAAGAAAAAATACTTCAGCAAAAGCCTGAAAGAATAGTAAAAATAATAGCTGAATTTCTTGGTGTGAAATATAAGAATGGGCAAGCACGTAAATGATTTGCAGAAGCAACAGGTGCATATTAAGATCCCCTTAATCTTCTTTGACAAACTTTAGACAGTTACAGTTATTTTAGCTATACCCTAAATGAAGTCCAATGTTGATTACCTTTTATGGTTCACATATAAGTCTGCAAAAACTTTCTATCTCAAAAAGAAATTCACTTTTCGGTTTTAACTTTCACCTAATCTGGCCAGGAAGCACATTGCTAGAGTTTTCTTCATTTCTTAATATATTTCTGTACTCTCAAGTTCCATGTGGGTATAGACAAACAGAGTAGTAGTCCATAGCTCTTAGTCCAGACAAAATGCTACTTCATTTTGTCTGGCATCAGGCAATCAATTTTAGGTCCATTTCAGGAAATTACTATAAATTCCTTCTGCATCTTGATAATTTTAAAAGACTTGTGCCAGCAAATGTTTAACGCAAGATCTGTTGAAGGAATTCTGGGATATGAATCTTAGACAAATACAAGACCAGGGAAATAAAGAACAAGACGATAGCTTTGATGTGGTGCCACCAACATATGAATGAAGCAAATAACTTATACAAATAAACTGAATAAAAAAGGCTAAAGGCAAGATCTTTGGAGTTTGAGATCTATTCGGCTGACTGGCCCATAATTCACGTTTTCAATGACTTTTAAAGTAAAGAAATGACCATACCAGTTTAATGCCAACTTCCTCATTTGTCAAAATATTGGTCCCTGAAAATACAAACAGAATAGAATGTCAAAATAGAGAAAACAAATAACAAGCATCATAATCAATTCCGACCGAAATGCACAATGCGATAAAAGAAAATTTGTCTTTTTCCTTACAGAGGAGTGAAGGCTATGCTGTTTAAAAAGTGAATTTTTTATCAAAGAACCTAGGTCACACGAGATCCCCTTCCCATATAAACAAGGAGAGTGAGCAAGTCCAATTCACCAATGAGCTGACACTTGTACAGGTATGTATGACTGACTTTTCTTCCAGGCATGTAAAGGCAAACTAATGAGATTCTACCATTCATCCCTACTTACTGAGCATAATCATGTACCCCCGGTCACTTAGCAAAATCATGAAATAATGGGCAGATAAAGCACAACCATCGAAAATTTACAAGCAGCCGATGTCGACCTCCAAAGTCGGGGTGAGAAGGTGGGTTATATTTGAACCCCGGGCTTCGCCAGCTTAAAATGAAAGTCTGCTTCAGTTCCAACATCAAGAGTATCTACATCTTTGGCACTCAGGATGAGAACTGTATGGCAAGCTTCAGCTTTGCAGCTACGATCCAGAAAAGACAAACATAAAATGGTTCTATGGACATGGCAACAATCCAGATCCCATGGAATGTCGATTGTCACAACGCAGATTTTTTTTTGGAAAACCACCGATATACACAATTCAGAATAATAAAAGAACAATCTATTCTCATCAGACTGATGTAGATATCCCCATCGATGTTAAAAAAAGGCATCCAAGCATACATAAAATGATAATGAATAAAAAATCTGTACGTGCCCATTAAAATGCATCCAAGTATACAATGACCTTGATTACATTTCAAATCAAATTGGGTGTGCCCAAACAAAAAAGAACTTACCAAGGTATATTTCCCCGAATGAACTGCTGCCAATTTTTCTCCCCAGTCTGTATTTTTCCCCCACCTTTGGCTCCATGTCTGGCTCAAGAGATAACGTAATAATCTATTGATGTTCCTGTTATATCAGACTATATACAGTAAGCCTCTAATTCCAATCTGATCTGAACCCAATTAAAATGCCCTCATTTTATCTTTTCTCCGCTTGATCCTTTCACAGTATTGAGCATGGTCCATAATCTCTGAAATCATACATTGCCCAGATACTGATCAAGTATAGTGCCTGTTTTGAGCTCAGACACAAAGAAAATCATATACCCACATACCAAAATCAGCAACCCACTAGGGTAAACACATTTTTAGGCTCACTGGGACCATTTTCAAAGATGCCCACATCAGCTTTCAGCGGTTATTGCATGATTCTTATTCCAAAAATGCCTCAAACAAAACACCTGAAATTCCCACTAGACATCAATGAAGCATGCTGCAATATAAGATTCCAATCATCAAGCCCGTCGACCTTATCATTCCTATTGTAATTATTATGAGATTTCAGTCATCTGGGCTTCATTTCAGTAAGCCTCAATGGACTTAGGCTGGGGCTTGTTCAGTCTTCCATGTCCTTTCTCTTTTCGGAAGGCACAAACCAAGGTCTATCTGACCCTAACTATGACAGTGGGTTCAAACCCTCTGCGCCCCATCCTTTGCAGCCTTGATTTGAAGCTTATATTGCCTTCCACCTTGATGTGGGGCCATAGAGCACCACCTACTGAATACTTCACCCCACCCGTAAGCCCTCTCTCTTTGATGGCAAGCGGTCACCGATCTACACGAGGTGCATGTCGACCTTGCCCTCTAAGCCTTGCCCCATGGTGTAATGGTTCATGATGTGATGTCTTTCGTCTTTATTTATACAAAGTGAATTTTATTTTCTGAAACTACGAATTTCAAAGTCACAATTTACATACATGGGTGATCTACAAGTGTTTTTCTTTTAAAGTTAAAGAACGCTTTCTAATACATCTAGCAACCGTGATGTAATATATCTGTCCTGAAGTTCTCCACTCTACTTTAACTTGAGAAGAATATAACTTTTGTTACGTGGTCAACATCGTCAGATTTGTATCAAAAGATTTGAAAAGTCAATTATATTTGTCCAAATATTCTGAAAAAAAAAAACTTATCAGTTTGAAAACTCAATTTTATTTGTCCAAATATTCTGATAAAAAAAGATTTATCAGTATTGTTAATTTTTCATTAGTCAACAAGATCGATATAACAATTAAAAAGGAATCCTGGGAGATTAAAAAAATAAATTAATAGTCTAGAATGTCTTTTGATTAAATCACGCTAACTTCAGATTACTATCCACTTCCATATCCTAGGCAGCATTTAGAATGTTTAAATAAAAAAATTAAAAAGTTAAAAGGGAAAAGAAAAATTAAAAACAAAGTAACATTTTATATTTAAAATTTAAAAAAAAAAAAATTTTAAAAAGGAAAAGGAAAATTTTGAATGCGTAGTCTAAACAGGCAACGTTTTCACCCAGAATCCGGCAATGATTTTCAAAAAATCTGGCAAATTTTTGCCCAGAATCTTGTTTACAGTTGTTAAACTTTAGAATTTTGAGTACCCTAAGGGTTTTTGATAGTGCTCAATCCATTTCCATTATCAAAAATTGATTCCAAATTCTCCAACTACCTAATTTTTTTGAATTTTAGTTGATCGGATTCTGGCAGTTTTCTGTCGTCTGGGCTATTTCACTACCTTGATAGACAACTCCAATTTTGAAGGTTAGTTTAGTGGGTCGAGTTTTCTCCTTAAAGAATTTTGTTATTGAAATGTTATGAGTTCAATTCTCTCGATAGTCTCGGGATGTAACGGGAAGTGATCTTTTCGAGTGGATTTACCTAGTCACTTCCTTTCGAGTGGATCTACCTAGTACAAATATTCTGTGGACGTAGCATTCACTAATCTTCGGGGCTTGAGAACCATATAAAAAATACACTTTATACTTCGTTATTTTTATTTTAGAAAGAAAAATAATGGTAATAATAACTTCATGTTGTCGTTTGCTTTTGAGTATCATTAATGATTAATGAATATTAGCATACTCTTAAAGTGGGGGAAGGGAACGATGAAGAGAATATAAGGTGGATATGTTGTAAAAGGAAAGATGTTGTGTTAGATAATGCATTGTGGCCTATTTTATTATAATAATGTTTCCAAGTCCAATTTGTTGAAAATGTAACTAGTATCGGCCTTCATAATTGTTGATTGGCTCATGACATGATGTAATTTTTCTGTATTTGCAAAAGAGAAGAAAATAAAAGTATTATAAATATAAAAGAAAAATAATTTTAAGCATGGGTTTCATGCTTTATTTATTATGGTTATAGGCCAAAGCACCCATTGAGTGTTTCTAAGGTTGTGTCATGAGTAATTGCCCTTTTCATCATGTTCTAAACCCTTATTGGGCTTCTTATGTCAAGAAAGAAAAATATATTTGTATCAAAAATGTGTCTAGTCCCTCCTCCACCAAGTTGGCTTCAACATCTATCAAGTCGGCCTCATGAAAGTGATTCGACCACACAAAAGAGACTATATATAGACTAGCATTCGACCTATTGTGGCATCTAATTCAATCAAGTTCGATCTAAAGTAATATAACAAGGAAGAAGAGTGAAGGTCTAGAATAAACAAGGAGACAAAAGGAAAAGTTGAAATCTGAAGTTTGTGTCAATCTCCCTTACATATGTGAGTATTTACTACAGTTATTACAGTTGTGATAAAGGTCGAGTTCAAGAAGTTGGATCTGCAATCTAGAGAAGGAGAAAAAGAGTGAAAAAGACAAGAAAAGAAAGAAGAAACCCTATCGAAGAAAGGAGGACCTAAGACTTGAAGAATATCTCTCAAACGTGCGAAATTTCTGAGTTGAAGGAGGGACGAAAATTGCAAATCTATAATAGAGGCCGAAATTTTGTTGCAGGAGGTAGAGATCTGAAGTTTGAAGGAGGTTGACTTGGATTGACTTCGTTGGATCAAGCTCACTTGAAATAGCTTGTGTTGGTGGGTTGACTTGGTGGATGGAGGAAGGTTTGTTGTTGGTCTAGAGGTCTTGGTTGTCTCGCTTTGAATTGATTCTTGAAGAAGAAGAGAATTTTGGTTGGGTTTCCCTTAAGAGAGGGGTTTTCCCCTGGTTGAGAGCCTACACATTGTGTCCTTTATTGTTTTGATCTTCATACTTTTATGATTTGGTAATTGCTTGATGAAAAGAAGAGAAACAAGAAAAAAACTTCTCCCCCTAAGCTTAGACTTTGAGACTTTGTATATCGAATTCCCTTTTTAATAAGCTTATTCCTTTTTTTACATATTTATTGTTTATTTAATATTTTTGTCAATAGTTGCTTTTCTTGCCAATTGAAGTTCATCATTCACTTCATTTTATCTACACATCAGTTTCTGATCCATATCCTAAAAACTTTCCATTTCATCATTCTTTTTCTATAACTCACTCTCTAAACCTTACATTTTCTTTGTTGATGTTTGTAGCTCGAGAAAGTAGTTCTACACATTCCTAAGTGTCTTGATGGGGTAGCCTTGCTAGATGATGAGCTTGTAGGGACAACCTTGAGTGGGTTCTCAAAACCTTGGGCTACATTTGTGGCAGTCATTCTAGCAAGAAAAAAACTACCTATTAAGATTCAACAGGAAAATTTAGCACCCATGCCTAGTGCATTAAGAACCTAGTGCATTGAGCACCTGATTGCATTAAGCACCCAGACTAGGGTGGGGCCCACAGTGCTATTTTTGGGTGCATGTATATTTTGGTTATCCCTTAATTAAGATGGACATTAAATTGTAATCTATTCTCAATGTGGACTTGAATCAGTTAATTAAAAGTGATAAATTCAGTTAGCTAGTGGATTTCGAGTTATAGGTAGTTGGTGAGGCATGCAGAGTAATTCTAGTTGTAATAGAGTTCGAAGTGCAGTGGTGCATGAGTTAGTGCAAGTTGTAAATAGTTTAACTTAGTTAAGTGAGTTAAACTCATGTGTGCTAGTTGTAACTGAAGATACACTAGTGAGAGATCTAGTGAATTAAATATTAATTAATTCAAAATCAGTGATCTCACATGCAACTGAGGGTTTACTATTATTAGTTGCATGCATGTTAGATCCAATGGATACCTAGTTGAGTTCTATGTGAAAGGGAAGTTGACTATCAGTTGTAGGATTATTGGCTTGCACACTTGCAACCAAACACCCATTGGAGTGCCCATGATACTTGTGTAGTCAAGGTAGCCAAGAATTCGTATCTTTAGGGATCTTTACCATCAGGTATTGCGCAAGCAAGGCAGGTTGTCTGGAGGCTGAGAATTGGCAATGTGTTGGTCAGTTTTGCATATGACAGTGTGAGATAATTAGTTGAGTACTGGAGGGCTCTTGTGAGAAGAGTTTTGTATGTAATTGTTTCATGGTACATGCTTAATATACAATAGAGGATAGTGGGGTTTTTAGTTGTAAGCTTTCCCCGGGAAATTATATGTGTTGTGTGTGATTGATATTTCTTCATGTTCATGTGATTAGCGATTGTGCTTTTAATTATGCAAAATATTTGTAGAAGAAATTCAGTATTTAACTTTAGTACATTGTTAGATCGGGTGAATCCAAGATATACATGCATGTTGTATAATTTCTACATGGTATCAGAGCACAGGAAATTGCAGAAATGAAGCAGGAATTGATTTTGTGACTGGATAGAATTCGAATTTGCCGAAAGACTTTCTTGGTGCTATAGTTGATTCAAGATCGAAATGGCTTTCAATGGCTTGAGGTTAGAGTATGCACTCAACAACAGCTCTAACTACATTGCTTGGAAGGACAGGATGGAGGCAGTACTTGAAGACAATGGGTTGAAGAAATTCATTGACAAAGGTGTTCCTAAACCTGGTGCTACAGATGATGCAAATCTTGATGCATGGCCAAATAAAGTGGCAAAGGTGAGGATTTTCTTGTTGGAGGGAGTACGAGACCACATTGTCTCAAGCCTCCATGGGAAAACCACACCATATGCAATGTGGAAGGCTTTGATGGATCTATTCCAAAGCAGCAGCGACCATAGGAAATTGGTGCTCAAAGATAAACTCAGGAAGATCAAGATGGAAAAGGGTGACACCATTCCAAAATATTTAACAAAGTTTGTCCAATGTCGGGATGAACTGGGGAGCATTAGAATAACAGTTTTTGATGATGATTTGGTGAGCTTGGCTCTCCTAGGACTTCCCAAGAGTTGGCACAGTTATCAAGACTCTGTCAATGGAAGGGAAAAACTTCCAGATTGGGAACGATAGTGGTCGGATTTGGCGCAGGAGGAGTTCAAACGGAACACCTGAGATGGATCTTCATCTAAGAATGAGGATGAAGAGGATTGTGCTTTGGCTGCTACGGCAAGGAAGGGGAAGGAGAAGAAATTCCATTCTAAATCTGAGTCCAAGAATGGCAAGAAGCAGGACATGTCCAAGGTGAAGTGTTTTCACTATCACGAGCATGGGCATTTTGCTACTAATTGTCCACAAAAGAAGAAGAACAAGAAGCTTGGAGGATTTGTAGTTGGTAAGGCCCTTGCCTCGCAATTTGAGCTTGACTTATCATTGATCGCATGCATGGTGTCCAGTGCATTGGGATTTGTGTGGTATTTGGATAGTGGCGCTTCCTTTCACATTAAGCACCTAGTGCAGAAGCTATAACCACCGAAAACACAAATAAAATAGGTGAAGCTCGACTACTTAATAATACTTACTAATCAGACCACATTAGAACATCCTCTTTATCTATTCATTCCTCAATCCATCAATCCTTACCTCATTCATTGGTGAAGCCAGCGATCCCAACCATCCATCCCACGAAGACCAGTCTATTTTGCTACTTGACTGGCAGGATTTTCACCATTGTGGCAATATCAATCTAGCCTCTTGAATGAAGGCGAGCAGGTAAAGGCTGAAGGACAATGACAAATTAATATAGTTTACTATAGCCAAATTCGGAGTTCTTGAACATGTTTTCTGCTTCGAATTGCAGTGAAATCCCCAAATCAAGAGAAGAATATTTCAAATAAAGATAGAAAAAGAGTGAACCCAGGTCTGATATAATAATTTCGGGTTAAAAATCTAGTGGAGTGGATAGAAGAATTGAATGTCAAAGAAGGGT
This sequence comes from Pinus albicaulis, assembly GCA_034641835.2. Taxonomy (NCBI): domain Eukaryota; kingdom Viridiplantae; phylum Streptophyta; class Pinopsida; order Pinales; family Pinaceae; genus Pinus; species Pinus albicaulis. The sequence goes on along the minus strand of CM076575.1, from coordinate 1,256,113,609 downwards.
ATGGAATCTGCGGCGAAATCATAAAAATTATGAGCAGAGAAGGAGCACCGAACTCTATCGCAAACCTGGCAAGGAGAATATTGGTGGGAAAATAGTGAGAGGAGTGAGAGAGGTAGAGAAGGGTAAGAGAGGGAGATAGTGACACTAATATGGAAGGGGGGTAGAAAGAAGGATAGAGGGATGGATATAGTGAGGGGATTGGAGGGTCGAGAGAGAGAGAGAGAGAGAGGGGAAGAGAGAGAGAGGTAGGAGAGAAAGGGAGAGAGAAGAAGTACAATGTATTAAAACAATAAATATATTAGGCGCACTCTACACAAATCTACAATCAGAGAATTCAGGATAAAAAGAGCAGGCTCCAACAACAACTGCATAGAAGTCTTTATTACTCAAATATAAGAATGTCACAACAAGTTGTCATCTCACAAAAGCTCCTACTACAACCTACAAGCTAACAGTACTCACTCTTATTATCTATTTCTACAAATTTCTAACTACTGTGCCCATCCTTTTCATTTATAAGTTAAGAGAAGGTGATGTTAGAAAACAGGCTAATGATAGCGTTACTGGTGCATCTCCCTTGAGCATGAACAACTCCCTCATAGCTTTGCCTTGTATGCAAGGCTTTTCTTTTAGAGTATTGCATTATCATAGTAGATATAACTCCTCTCCTGAAGGTGCCATGATTCCATAAGTGTGCACTCATGAATGCACCTGAGATGATGGTGTTAATCTCCTCAACTAGTGTGCCATACTTGGTGGGTGTGACCTAACAACTAATTCATCTATCCTCGAAGGTGTCGTTATAAGCTTCTAGTTGTATTTAAGAATCTTTCTGACTGGTGTACCACAATCTAGCTCTGCAATCCTGGTGCTGCTCAACTTCTCAAGGCTGAGGTGAGACCAACTCGGACCAACTAGGTAATCTAACACTCTTGAGAAAAAAAAAATTCCAATAAGAGTGCTAAGGTGTTCTAAAGAGTGATAATGCATGTTGATGAGTGTTAAGGAGTACTGGGAAAAAACATTAAGGGAGCACTAGGTAAAAATTCATGGAAGTTAATGAATATGAGGAACGTGTACTTCTAGAGACTAGTGTTAATGGTCAGTGTTAGTTTTCATGCCAAGGAGGGAGTGACAAGGTATGCTAAGCATTGGTAAGGCATGCTAGGGAATATCAAGGCATGTTAAGAATTCCCAAAGTGTGCTTGGGAGTTCCAGGGTGTGCTAATTATATCATGTGCCAATTAATAGTGCTAAGATATGCCAATAAATGCTAGGTGCTAAGGATGTGGCGCAGGGTGCCAGGGTATATCAATATGTGTCAAGGCAACAAAAGGAAGAACCAATAAGAGGGTTAATAAGTCAAGACTCATTCTTTTTGAAAAGGGGCATGCTAGGCACACTAATAATAGGTCCCAATACATGCCAAGTGGCATTGTGTGCCAAGTGCTAATGTATGTCAATGCATTCAACCAAGGTGTTCTAGGGCATGCTAGGGACTATATGCAGCATGCCAACACATGCTAGGAGAGTTCCATGTTGTGTTAGCGCATGCCACCATGTGCTTGGGCGTCAATGTCATCAAAATATGTTCTAGGCACAAAGATGTTCCAAGACATGTGGGGTAATAAGAAATGTTAGTGTGTGCCAAAGCAGTAATTTAAGGTGTGCCCAAATTGTTGAGGATTGTTAGGTCTTTCTCATTAATAGAATTTTCAGAGCTCGATTATGTATTAAATAATATATTTCCTACACACAATAGTGGAACTTTATCTAAATGTGTAGAAATTTGAATAATAGATGAACTATTCACAGATATTATCCTGATTACACACTATTTGAGCTTCATGCATAATACATAACCTCTTCTACAATTGATCATCAATTTGCGGAAATTAGAAGCAGTCGCATGCGCACATTAAAACATAATCAAGCACACATATAACACAGTATGTAATGGGGAAAGTTTACAGCTGAAAACCCCCAACTATCTGTATATTATAATGATAGAGAACATGTAACAATACATAGCACAAAGCTCCTCACAGCTCTCAGCACTATCTCACATGCTACACACAAACTAGCTCAGATATGAACAAGTCACAAGTTCAAATCTCTTCCACCTATCTGTGTGCCTCTACTGCGCAATCCAAGATGAAGAATGATGAGATCCAAGTTCAAATCCCACTGACTTGTACTGCGCAATCCTCATTGGAAATCTCAATCAATGTGTGTGCAAATCTCATGCACAGCTATAGTCACAACTGATAGTAGACTCACCCTTTCACCCACCTCTAACACTGGTCTCTACTGAACTGTCCATGCACTGTAGTCAACTGATGTATTCTTTAGTTGATTTATGAGTTAATAATTAGTGAATTAATTAATAATTAATTCACACCACTCATCACTAGTGTATTTATCAATTAGACTAAATACAACTAGTTCAACTAAGTTAAACCGAACACAACTCCATCAACTGTCTCATCAACTCCACCAAACTCTGCCACATGAGTTCTAACTGAATTCAACCATGCAATAGCTCAACTAAACCCTAGGAATAGCGTAATTCCTTCTGTCAGCTGCATGTGCCACATTCGTAGCTCGAACTGAAGTGCTCCAAGAGGATAAGATAATGTTTATAGTCCAAATATTATTAAGAGCTAATAATATTCGACTGATCTATTTTTAGACTGGCAGTCTAAAAATAGACTCCGCTCAATGTCTAAAAATAGAGGTCCATATATTTTTACCAACTTGACCAATCATCCATAAATAGCATCTTGCAACTCATAGACTATGATCCATATGTCTAAAAATAGACATAGTCTAAAAATAGACTTTGCGACAAAAATCACCTGTGTGGCCCCCACCTAGTTTTGGTGATCACTTTCCAACTAGGATCAGGAAAGATGTTTCAGGATGCCTCCTTCACTGTTTCTTGTTGCCATCTTCAACAAAATGGAATTTTCTAGATAATAAACTTAATAGATATGAATCATGTGTTGAATCATAGGAAATCTCTATTCGACTAGTCATTACTTGAGGGAAATGATACACGCTTATTACTTCTTAAAAAATTGACTGACCCTAACCACTATGGCCTTGGACATATTATAAAAAATTCTCAACAATAATGGTATTAAATCGTTATCTTTTGAAAAAAAAAATATTAACAGGCACATAGCATCATCAAAAACTCATTAGAATGATCAATGATGACGGACATTTTTTGATCGTCACCAAAAGTAACAAAAATAGCATTGGTGAGGGTCATTAAAAGTTCGTCACTAGAAGTGTCACCAAAGAGAGAATTAGTGATGGGCCTTTAACGAACCTCACCAAAAGTGAAATGTCTTTAGTGACGGACCATAAAGGACCATCACTATATACACTTACAGTGACGGTTTTTAGTGATCAATGATGACGGACATTTTTTGACCGTCACCAAAAGTAACAAAAAGAACATCAGTGAGGGTCATTAAAAGTTCATCACTAGAAGTGTCACCAAAGAGAGAATTAGTGATGGGCCTTTAACGACCGTCACCAAAAGTGTCATTAAAAATGTCTTTGGTGACGGACCATAAAGGACCATCACTATATACACTTACAGTGACGATTTTTTAATGACCGTCACCATATGTGACATTGGTGACGGACCTTAAAGGTCCGTCACAAGCATGACCCTCACCAATGTGCTTTTTTCTTGTAGTGCACACACAAATAGTAGATTCCCGCACTAAAAACACTAGTTGGTGATGAAATCCAACATCGTAGAATTTTAATGCAGAAATGGCGGTTGGAACAGTTACCCCGACAACCTGCTTAATGAAACAGACTGGCACAAGTTTCTTCACAAAACCATCTCGAGTGAAGAGAACACCCCAGAGAGTCCAAGTGAGTATAGTCGACGTCTGCTCCAGGCACAGTGAGATCTTTCCTTCACCGTCACCTTAGGAAATAATCTTAAGTTTATGGACACTAAGGTTGCCAACAGCAAAAAATACAACTGGGGGAACATTCTACGATCCAATTCTATGCGCAAGGGCAGAGTAACAAAGCTCAATCCCCTTGAAGGCTCCTCAACATGGTCAATCTGAGGTTTACCAACAAGTGACCCTAGGCTCCTCGACAATGGTTAATCCGAGGTTTACCGTTTGTAATGCGCGCAGATCTTCTATCTTCCTCGATGAAACAGAATTGATTGTCTCAAAGGTTTGGACATGATCTCGTGATTAACTCCTTTAAGAGAAGCTTCCCAGAATGTACCAGTTACAATTGGATTTATTTCCTACTGCAAGATTTATCTACTTGTTTATTTTAGTTTCTTTGGAAATTTAACTACTACCGATTCCAAAGCACTAATCCTGAGCTAGATTGGTGGAAAGAGCCCTAAAAATGTAAAAAGTACTAGATGAATTTTAATTAAGCGTTGTGTTATTTAGGTTGTTTACTCAAAAGGGTAAATGGATATGAAACCAATGGTGTTATGACCCGACCCAAAACTGAATGCAATCGAATATGATAATGTAATATTTTCAATTCGATGAATCCTAAATAAAGTAAGGAGAGAGTTTCCATTCACTTCCAACAATGCAAAAAATTGATCACTAAGAGAAAATATAACAAATTCTCTAATGCACTAATTTCATCAAGAAAAACTAATGCAAATCAATTCCAAAATAGTTTTTTTATTTTTGTGTTTTTAAAACAAGCATCAAAACATCTAAATTCAAATCAAATGAAATTGATCTAAATCTACGATTGATTTTTCAGAATGTAAACTATGTAGTTGTAATCTATGCACAATTCACTCATATTCTGAAAATGAGAATTCTAATTATGCAAATGTGATCTATGCATGAGAATTCTCAAACACAAGATGATTCTAATGTAATCTAAGAACCAATCAAGTGCAAGTAAAGAAAATTGGGTGAGAGTTCCAAAGATCAAAAAATAAAAATACTCAAAGGCGATTAACACTCATACACAATTTAGCGCCCCCTCCCCCCCCCGGTGAATGAGGGGGAAATTGTTTTTCAAAAACAAAAGAAAAAAGATGCAAAATTGTGAAAAGACTAAGACAAACCTCCAAGTAATGACCAAAGGAAATCAAATTAAGAATTTCTCAAAAAAGAGACTTAAAACACCCAATTAACTTAACAGATATTGATGAGATAAAAAATTACCAAAAGAAACTCATAAACAATAATTTTTGACAGAAAAATATAAATCTAGGTAGATGCTAAGAATCCTAAATTAAATATAAACTCAAACTGGAAGGAGAAATCTTAATTTTTTCAAAAATTTGACAGGCTCTAGAGAAAACAGGTGCGGTCCCGCACTGGTTACTCAAGGAAAGTGCAGAGATGCCCACACTGTGTGTGAATACAGAGCGCGGTCCCCCGAAAACTTCAAGAAAAACAAAAAAGTTCTTAAAAATTTTGAAAGAAAAGTAAAACTAAGCTACCCAAGCGAGTATACATCAATCAAAAACCATAAAAAATCAATTTCTCAAGTCAAAACAAAGGAAAACCAAAAATCAAGAATCTTTCCCCAGTGGAGTCACCAATTTGTTGACCGGATAAATCAATCTTGCAAACAAGATCGATCTCCCTAGTACCAAAAGGTAATCTAGCAAAAAACAGCCAAACAAACCTATCTTTCTCTAGACATATGCGATTTACAAAATAATACTATAAAGGTGTTAAGTTCTTACTGTAGATCCAATGCTTGTTCAAAGTAGTTGTCCTTCGGTCACTTGAAGGAGTTATCTTTATAGACCTGCAGTCACAAACAAGAAAACATTAAATAGCACCTATATAGTAAATATTATAAATCATGCCTATCATGGTGATCAAGGAATCCATGAAATAAACATTTAATTAACAGCTTATTGAGAAAAATGAATTCATTTGTATTAACTTTGAATAAATAAAACCTTACAACCTTAGCCTTGATGTTGAACAGGCCTTCCCAGGGTCCGAAGCAGGAATCTCCTCTACTCTGGCAAGCCTTGCACTCTTCCAACCGAGACAGTAGGGGTATGTGATCTCTCCTCACAAAATCTCAGTTAAATGAGTCTGAATCCCAACAGCACTTTACCTCAAATAATTCTAAAACTTGAACTCCCCTTGAGGCTACCCAATGCCTCTTTTTATAGTGCAAAAGAAGAGGTTTCAATTCCAACTATGAAGGGATAGAATCCTCCTTCAAAGGGATAAGCTCCTCACATCAAGGGGTTAGCTCCTTAAGGTAAGGGATACATGAACCTCAAAAGAGCGGTTCTGCCACCGCAAGATTCCTTCCAGATGCTTCTAGAAATTACTGAAAGTGAGATTTTTTAGTTTACTTGTGCCTTTTTAATCTTTTACAGGGGTCCACAACCTTAACATAGAGAAAGTGCATTCAGGTACACAGGATTCATGAACATTAGGTGCGGGACCGTAGGCAAGACAAAGAGAAAGTGTGATACCAAAGTTAAAGATATTTTTGAGAACTTTTCTCTTATTTTTAAGGCTTGAAATGAGGAACTGATGTGTTAGAATTGCAAAGGAGGAAGTATGAGTGATAATGAGCTCATACAAATAGCAGAATGTCAAGATGACAACTTTTAGTGCAACAATGTTGATATGTAATGTAATCAAAATTTCTTTCAAGTAAACGAATACGTTAATACAGTATTAAAATGCATGGGTTTCTAACTAAATAATGACCATTAAGCTGTAAAACCACAAGCTGTGAATCCAGATGTACAAGTAACACGCGAATAACGAGGTTAACAACCTCATTTAATAATTCCAAAATGGCACTATATTCCGCGGCATTATTTGTAGCAGGCCCTAGACAAACACCTTGTAAATTAACCAACTCACCAGCAGGATTGTAAATTACCCAGGCTGTCGAAGACAGGTTCCTGGTACTGCGGGAGGAACCATCTGCGAAACTGACATAAGGAGTAATAGACATATGCACAATCAGGAAGACCCAATAAGCATAAAATCGCTTACAAAGCACACCACACCACACATGCACAAAAATGAAAAAATCACCTATGTACATATACTACGCAAGAATGATTCAAGCATAATATTTCTTCAGGTATAACCCATTTCTGGGTTGTGCGAAAGGAAGACCTTCATAATCGATCAGCTCATAAGCCCCATTTTTCAATACACGTTTAACGATATAGGGCCCATGCCACATAGGTTGGAATTTTCCTACCCCAAGCTTGTCATGGGCTTGATCATACAAGAGGAAGAGGTCCCCTTCAATAAAAGAGTGCGGAGAAAACGATTGATCGAAATGAGCCTTAACCCGCTTTTTTTGTGCCTTGATGACCAAGGCAGCCAAGCGGTGAGTTTTGTCCAATCTCTCGAGATATAGGATACGTTCTTCCTCTGGGGAAGTGTCAGGCAGTAATTCCACAACCAATTTTAGTGAAGGGATCTCACATTCAACTGAAAGAGTAGCTTGCAGACCATACACCAACTGAAAAGGTGTGAATCCGGTTGCACTCTTCACTGACATTCGGTAGGCCCAAAGAGCTGAAAACAACTGGAGATGCCAACTTTATTTGTGTATACCAATTGTTCGTTGAAGCATCATGACAAGTACCTTGTTCACGGCTTCAACCTGGCCATTTGGCTGAGGGTAGTATGGTGTTGAGCTGTCGTGACGTAAGCCCAACTTAGATGTCAGCTCCGCCATCATATAGTCATGAAAATGAGAGCCATGATCAGTGCGATGGATTGAGGAATGCCGAAACGAGTGATCACATGGTTGAAAATGAACTATGCAGCTGTCTTACCATCCGCAGCCAGTGTAGGCATTGCTTCAGCGCACTTGGTGAAATAATCTACGGCAACGATGATATAAGCATGCCCCCCAGCCAAGTGAGGGGTACACATCATAAAATCAATGCCCCATTTGGAAAAAGGGCCGATGGTAATGATAGGATGTACTGGGAGAGGCGGTGCACACATCTTGCGTTGGAAGATCTGGCACTCATGACATTTTCGTACTGCAACAAACAGTCTTTAAATATAAACAGCCAAAAATAGCCCGCACGAAGGATCTTCTGTGCGGTAGCGTAAGAAAACATGTGACTGCCACAGGTGCCACTATGACAGTCATTCAGAACTTTCTCAGCCTCTTCTAAGGTCAAACACTAGCGAAGTATAGAATCGACTCCGACACAATATAGGGTATCTCTAACAATGCGTTATGGTTGCGACTGATGTCGAACGTGGTGTCAAGCATCCTTCGTTAACTCAGATAGGAAGTTAGAGGTCTGGAGGTACATGATGATATCACCATACCATGGATCGAGAGTGCTAATTAAGAAGATAGTTTCATCCGGGATATGATCCTCGGATTGAGACGTAATAGAGTCGGTAGGGAGAGAAAAATGAGATCAGCAAAAACCAATGATTTCTTTGATTTGGTAGTAGTGAACTACAAATCAAACTCTTGGAGGATGACAATCCACTTTGAGTACTTGCCCCCCAGAAATTGTCGAGAGAAAATGTAAGTCATGGGGTTGCAGTTGGAAATCACGGTTACCATGCGTAACAGGATGTAATGGTGAAACTGTTGAACAGCTTGGACTGCTGCCAGCGCCAACTTCTCGACGTGTGCATAACACGTTTCAGTTTCAAGGAGGTTCTGAGACAAATAATAAACCACGTGTTCATTACCGTCATCATCATCCTGTACCAGAACCATGGCAATTGTACTGAATACAGCAGCCAAATAGAGGGTAAAGTCGCGATGATAATTCGGAGGACGTATTAATGGAGCATTGACAAGAAACATCTTAAGGTTATCAAAATATTGTTGAGAAATCTCGTCCCAATAGAAAGGGACGTCCTATTTTAGAAGTCGCATGAACCCTTTGGCTACCTTAGCATAGTTCGGGATAAAACGACATAAGAAATTCACTTTCCCTTGAAGACTCTAAAGCTGATGCAATGAGGATGGGGAGGGGAGATTAACAATAGCCTCAACCTTGAGAGGGTCAAGGTGAATTCCATCCTTAGAGAAAATGAATCCTAAAAGTCGACCAGAGTTAACGCAGAAGACGCACTTGTGAGGATTAAGCTTGATGTTGTAATGTCTACAGTAGAGAAAAATCTGGCGAAGATGTTCCGGATGGTCTTCGCGTAGAGCTGAATGAGTCGGAAGGTCATCCAGGTATGGCTGAACAACATTACATATTTCGTGAAAGGCGTAAGACATGGCACACTGGAAGGTAGCCCCATCATTTTTTAAGCCAAAAGGGAGCTTCTTATAGGCAAATGTCCCCCATGGACAGATGAAAGTAGTCTTATGTTGATCAGATGGAAGGATATTGATTTGATTGTAACCTAAAAAGCCATCCATAAGGGAAAATATCTCACTCCCCGCACAATCGTCAATGATCTGATCGATAAAAGGGGTGGGATAGTTTTCCTTAGGGCAAGCTCGATTGATATCTCGATAGTCAACACAGACTCAAATTGTGCCTTGCTTCTTATCCACAGGGACAATATTGGAAACCCGCTCTGTCAGAGGGATCGGATATATGAAACCCGCTTTAAGAAGTTTCTTATCTTCAGCTTTTATAGCAGTAGCTTTTCGAGGATGCAGTGGACGCAGACACTGGTGCACAGGCTTCGCACGGGGATAGGTGGGAATTTCATGCACGACGATACTGGGATCAATTCCAGGCATCTCTTCATAAGACCACGTGAAAACATCACGAAATTCATGGAAGAGACTATTGTACACTTGAATCTCATTGGGAGAACAAGTGACTCCCACATGGATGTTCTCGACGACCCCCAGTTTAACAGAGATTTCGATAGGCATTGTTTGGGTAATATTACTCAGATTTCCTTTAGAGTGGCGGAGAGGGAACCTGAGATGCAAAACAATCGAGACAATTATACATTGCCCCCAAGCTGGGCATAAATGAGGAACGATGATGCCCATCGCTCCACGGCTGATCTTCGAGAGACATAGCCTCCACGATAGCTTCGTCAGATGGAAAAACTTCTCTCAAAGGATCGGGCGAATCTGCATCGCCAAGCCAAGGGGATTGAGAATAAACATCAAGAGCCATGCTCAAAGGAGAATTATCAGTAGGAGGACGATCCGATGCAGAAATGATCTCACAATAATTGATTTCAACCGGGGTCAGAGGCATCGATTCTCCAAAAGAGGCAACCTGTTCAGGAGAAGGGATGATCCATGGGTCATCCGACCTAGAGATCATATTGACTTGAACGGTGTTCGGTGGTGGAATGGGGAAAATAGCCATGAGAACGGGGTCCTTGAAAAGACCTGGTCCTATACTATCGGGGGGATTAGGAATTTGATCCATGTAGGACACGTTTTTCTCGGAAGACGAGGTAAAGAAAGACAACTGATCAACAGTAATAATCTTGCCCTCATGTGGAAACTTCAGAATTCAAAAGAGGGTGGATGGAACGCACAACATGGCGTGGGTCCAACTGCAACCGAGTAGAAGATTGTAGTTTAGTTTGGCATCAACAACTTCTACTTCAAATTTGATTGTCTTTCCTTACAATGTAATTGGTAGACTCGCAAGAACACCCAAGGGTTTTTATTCCTTTCCATCGAATGCCTCAAGGGAATTGGGAGATGAAGTGAGGGCTGGAGAGCCGATGGCCTTCCAACAAGCAGATGACATAACACAGGTAGATGCACCTGCGTCCACAACGGCTCTGTGAATATTAAGGCCGTTAATACCGACTTGTATAACAAGGGCAATCTGGTGCGGAATTTGGGGGACGAAATTCTCTAGATCGAAGGTCAAAAGGCTACAATCGGCAGGGTCAATTCCGCTGATTGCAAACAACAAAGCTTTCCATTAAGACAGAAAAATATAAAGTACTTCCAACGCGGACATCGTGGAAGGCGCCTGTAATGCTAAGCAGCACGGGCATTCATATTATAGGAAGACTTTCGGAGAACACCTTTGGAAGGTGGTCATACAACAGGTTCAGCACCGGGCCTTTCAATCTTAAGATGACCAGAGGCAGGTGGGGGAGGCGGGCCATCAATGACTTCCTTCCCAGCTGCCTGGCGTGATCCAACATAATCCTTCGACCGAGTGGCTATAGAAACAGGTGCAGCACCATTCATCATGAAAACCTTAGACCCAAATGGTCCAGATGGCGAAGGCTGCTCAACCATTTGGGTCTGCTGAGATGGAAAAGGTTCCTTAAGAACTGTTGGAGTTCCCTTAGAGCCCTTGAGAATTTTACTAACCTCGGATCGTCTAGGAAAATCTTTGGTGTAGTGGTATTCATCACAAATCAGGCAAGGGTACTTCGGTTTTCACTGTGAACCATCATTAGGATGTGGTTTAGACGATTCTAGTTTTGGAGCATTAGATTTGGCTTTGCCTTTGCCCTTATTTTTCCCTTTGAAAGTCTTGTCTGCAGGATTGGCCTAGACGGCATTGACTTCTGCGGTTTTACCACACTCTGGAGTAGCCTAAGGAGCAGAATTGTTGGAAGGATTCGATTTCTACTTCCCATTGGAAGACTTGCGAGAATTCTGAGAGAAGGAACCCATAACACCGTCTACTGATGGAGTAGCCGATGCTTTAGAGGTCCCTGGTCGCGGGGCATCAGTCAAGATGTCATATAACGTGTCGGACTAAGAGTACACTAAATCGAGGTACTGGGCACGAGTAATGGCTTGTTCTTCGGTTACACATGCCCCCATATCAATGTCTTGTGCAATATTATTGACAAAAGAGTTAGTGAACCATTGATTTAGAAGCTGATCAGGAATGTCAAACTTGATTAGACGAAAATGACGTCTCCATTCGTGAATTTGATCTGAAATATGAGTAGCTTTGTCCTGTTTCAGAGATGTCAGGAGATGGGTCCCGGCTTCGTAACGAATCGGTAACTGGAAATGCATCAGAAATGCCATAGCTAAAGTATTAAAATCTTGAAAAATACCATTGGATAGTTCTATATACCATTTAGTAGCAGCGCCGGTGAGAGTGCACTGGAAAAGACGTAGACGAATCGAGTCATCCACCCAAGAATTCAAAGAACACCATAAATGGTATGTCATGACGTGTGCTTGGGGGTCTTCTCCAGATTTTCCCTCAAAATTAGGACAATCACCAGGCACCTTCGTCGAACCGGAGGCCAATACGGATTATGAAGAATCGGATCATTGGTCAATTTAGACACGTCCGGTAACTCCAACGTGGCGAGAAAAGGTAATTGAGGATTAAAAGGCATGCCAGGTCCCCGATAAGGACCTGTACCTGTACTCCATCCTAGTTGAGCATAACTCTGCCCCCATTGGTTCTATCCTGGAGGATTTTGACCATAGGGGGTATAAACCGGATAATTGGGTTGATATGGCAGCTAAAAACCAGGATACGGGGGTTGATAACTAGGGTACTAATTTTGATTATACATGGGCCTTGATTGAGCAGTGTACGGATTTCGCTGTGGACTATAAGTATAGCCTCGATGTTTAGGGTAATAACCAGAACCTTGAGGCGGGTTGTAAACTAGTCGAGACTGACCTTGAGGGTAATAGCCGCCTTGGGGTCGAATGGGCTACTAGTAAGTGGGGCCCTACTAAGTCAGATAATTCAGGCGCACAGGTGGATTTGGCTGTGGCATAGAACATATCGGCAACTGAGTAGGGTTAACAAGCTATGCAGGCTGCCCTTCTTGAACAGGTTGACCCGGTTGATGAGGGGCACCAGGTTGACCCGACTAAGCAAGTTGGCTTGATGGTGGGAGTGGGCCAGGCTATGCCTGATAACCAGGTTGACCTGTGATAGGACCATAAGATGGCCCTGGGTGTGCAAGATTTTGACCAATTGGAAAATAAGGGTGTTGAGGTTGCACCAAAGGTTGAGAAGGATGTTTTTTCCCTCCAGGACTGTATGGAGGTCCAGGTTGATACTCTGGTTTCCCTGTCGGTCCTTGAGGTTGCCCTTGTTGGACCACAGGGTGAGACTACAAAGCTTGACCTTGAGGATTGTAAGACTGCCCTTGCGGGCCGTACAATAATCCCTGCTAGACCAAAGGTTGTCCCTGTAAGGGTTTCCCTTGAGGGTCATATGCATACCCTGGCTGGGCCGAAGGTTGTCCCTGGAAGGGTTGTCCTTGTGGGCTAGAAGAATATCCTTGTTGAAACAAAGGATATCCCTGAAAGGGTTGTCCTTGTTGATTAGAAGGTTGCACAGGAAGAGTATATATAAAACCGTTAATATAAGCCTCAGGAGCAGGTAAACAAATGGGTTTTCCCTGCTCATCATATTGATATGGAAATGTGTAGATCGGGGCACCATCCACTCCATAATGAGAAAATTAAGGACTATTAAGATCCTTAGAGGACTGGGCAACCTCAGACATCGGTGGTTGTAAAGACATCTGGTACTCCTCGGGAGAAATGTTCTCGAGAATGGCAGAAGCTATATAAACATCTTTAGGAACTGACAAGGTCCTAATCAACTGAGTGGTGACAACAGGCGTAGACGCAACCACACAGATAATAGTTCTAACAAGTATTGATGTGACAAAAGGAGATGCCATGAGAGGTGTCGATGGAGACATCCCTAACGAGGGAATGGTCGGTTACATGGACGGAGTCGATATTCCCATAGAGGAAATAGCGACCATGACCTAACTTAAAGACCTATATCCAACTGGGAGCGATGGACCAGGTGAATACAGAACAGATGGTTCAGGGATGTCTTCAGGAAAAAGCTGGTAGTCTTCACCAGAAGTAGGAATTCCCTCACTAGGAGTAGGACTGGATGAGTCCATATTTGACCCTGTCGTAAGATCTTCTAAAAGAAGACGGGGACTAGGAGGTATGACAGCAACCAAAAATGTTGATCCCGATGTAAGAGGAGGGAATTTTTCCCCAACTCCAAATCCAAACCAAGCGTTGGAAAAGGGTCAATTGAACTCAACTGGCCTTCCAAAGGGAAGTTTAGATATAATCGGTCCCTCGTCGGGAAACTCAGATACAACGGGCTGTTGATGCTCAGTAGAGGACTGAGAGACCTCTGATGAATCGTATGTATAAGGACTACCAGTAGATGAAACTGATGGTTCTGCCATTGTGACTATAGCAAAAAGAGGAAGAGATCAAAAACAAAGATACGTGGGCAAAAACCAAGGCAAACAGAAACAGGCTGAAAAATCAATCTCTAAATGGGCGTGTGATCGTAGGTGATTAATTTTACCACATTGAAATTGGAAATTTTACTGTTTCATGTTTTAATAGTCTAGAAACGAGTAAAATATGACTCTATCACTTTCAATTTGGAAACAAGCGTGAAAGGACAAGCGCTTGATGATCTTTTCAAATTTAGGGAGCCTGTAAAGATCAAAATGACTACTCTATTAATCTAGGTAAATGGGTGTACCAGATATCCATGAACTGCCATATACACCTTGGTAAAAATGAAAAAGAAATCAACCAAGGACTTAATGTACGTGCAGGTAATCTCTCTGAATGTTGTGTCCGATGTATCACAGGTAAAAGGCAGCAGACTCGGCTTCCTATGGATAAAGGATTTGCAACCTAATGGGGTCTCCCTTTATATACACGATGGTACGAGGAGCACAAGTCTATACTAGCACTGTCTGTAGCCAGATGGCGAGCGACAGCTACTAGGCTTAAAGACGCTGGAACACGTCTCTACCTTAGACTACTAGATTTTCCGTTAAGTTTCAATGCTGCCTTAGGTTAATTCAGTAAATTTTAAAGTTGATCTTCAATTTACGTTTCGATTTCAAGGCCCTATCGAATGTTGGATCTCATAAAACCTCTAGATGCAAAATACATGCCACAAAATATCATTTTTTTCAATGAAGAGCTATCTACGGGAGAGTTGAGAGCTTTCAAATGACAGCAAAATGAACACACAAAAACATCCACTATTGTTTTCAATGCAAGCTAATGAAACTAGAAAAATTTTCTCTAGAATTATACAATGCTAGTAATGCGAAAAAGTCTTTAATTTTCACTATGCCAATCAAAATGCAAAAGATTTTGTTTTTTGGTATTTTTCAATATATTAGAGCAAATGCACTACATAGATGAAAAACTAATAAAAACATTAATTTGAGAACAATAAAGAGAGCTGAAACAAAAAAATTTCACTCAACTCAAACAAGCACCATCAAGACTCAAACTGATGATGAAATCCTTAAAAGCGAAGAAGAATCTCGAAAGAGACTCAAACAAACCGTGTGATCTAGGCTTGGTGCAACACAAAGTGAAATTGAACGAAAGAGAGGGAAATCACTCAATAAACGCAATGATTCAATGGGATTCAGCAAGATGAATGCAAAGAAGCGAAAACGAAGTTGACCAGGAAAGCAAAGACCAAAAACTCCTATGGGAGGCTCAACACACTGAAGCACCTAGAAGCCCTAGGGATAAAATGAAAAATTGATAGAAAAGGGTGAACAACTAGAAGGCAAAGGCTAAACACAGTCAAAAATGACTTCAAAGCACTCAATCAATCAGAAAAAATGAACCAGGACCAAAACTCAAGCTCAGAGAGTCCAAGAACAGGTAAACCCTAAAACCAAGCAGGGTTGGCGTGCCTGTTTGGCTGTCATCTGTGCCAAACAGGGGTTGGCGTGGGGGCCTAACTGGCAACTAGCGCCCTTTGGCACCACTGTCAGAGGTATAACCACGCCAATCAGGTTTACCCTAGCAAAATTATTAAAATGAACTAACAGAGGCTAGATCTGGTCTTCTAGGGGCTGAACAAGGTTTTAACGCCAAGGAAGGTGAACCAGAAAAGCGGACTAATCAAACAAAAATCCAAAAAAAAACTAATGGAGGAAAGACCAACTCCCACTGATCCCCAGCGGAGTTGCCAAATTTTTGTGGAGGTAAATCCCCTCTGCGGACAGAGGCGATCCCACTATCCCTAGAGTGGGTCTAGCAACAATCGAAACACGCAAAGCTATTGATTCCTAGTTACAAAAGATAGAATCGCGATAGATCGCTTACCGTGATTCCTTCGTTGTTGTTGTCGAAGAAGAAGTGGCGCTTCTGTTCCTAGCTGGACAGGTCGAGATCTGTAAGCTTGCTGCATCCAGATACCTGTACACATGCGAAGAAGAGAGACAACATGCAACGTAATATTTCACACTTTTATAACTATTGATCAGTCAGAGAGGAACGAATTAAATTGCATTATATAATGGACAAACACAATCGTGGAACCAATAGCAGAGTCATGTATATTAAGATATGAGAGAATGATTACAACCGGTGCTCTAACATCGTGATCTTCCTTCGACAGGGTTCCAGCGGGACGTGTCTCACAAAGCTTGTCAGGGATTCAATAGAACTCTCTTTCTCATAGGGTTCTCCTTAGCTCTACTCTTGATTGTCACTCAGCTATAATTTCCTTCCCAAAAGTTCAGCTAGCTAGCAAATGGATAGGGCAGGCTTTTATAGAGGGAGAAGGAGAGGTTAGGCTCCCTATAATCATGGGGGAGAGTCCTATCTCTTAAGAAGGTTCCAACACAGGGACAAGGACAGAGCGCCAGTTGGCGCGCCCACTAGTGTGCATTTTCCCCATTGGTGAGAGGGATGAACTGACTACCCACACCAATGCTAAAACATGGGTTTTAGGGTTTTTCAGAGGAAATGTTCTTGAGGAGAATTCTTTCCCTTATGCAGAAGGATGCCATCAAGGTTTTTTCAGGACATTTTACTATTCACAGGTCAAGGGAATAGTCCTCCAATGTACGGGACGAGGGATTGCAGGGACGGTGACAAAATGTTGTGTAACAGTAGTAGGGTACTTTATTGCCAATGTTTTTTGAGTTTATCTGACACATATGTTAACCTAACACCTCCAGTATGTCACGTGAATATCTATGTTGAACCTCATCCTCTCCCATTTCCCTTGGGTTATTTTTCACTTTTCCCATTACCCCTCTACATTCCCACCATCCCAATTACATTTTTCTTACCCTCACTATCCCATTGAAATTCCCTCACATATTCTCATTCAAAACATCAACGTCCCCTATCTATACCCCTACCCCCTAAAACTTCAATCAATTCCCCATGAAACCATACTCGAGGTTGTTATATGGAATGATGATTCCCATCATCCCTTCACCACTTACATTCCCCTTTCCCTTTCTTATTTTATTAAATACCCACCCCCCCTCCCCCCCCCCCCCACACACTCCTTTAACAACCCATTCCCCATTGTCGATTCCACTAAATGCTCACTCTAGGAGTCTGAATCTATTATTGAAATTCCCACTCCCTTCATCCACACCTTAATCCCACCTATGTGTATCATATGAATATATGTCAAATAGTTCCCAGAATAATGCATTGTATTCCAACAAGAACTCCAAAACTAGAATCATCATAGCTTTGGCTATTATGTGTGGTGTCAATCACCATTCAAGCAAGAGATTGAATGTTCAAGACATTGATGAGGTCATAATTGGAAAGGTTAATCTACTAGTCTAGTCACGGTATCCTCCCCCACCTACAATATAAGAGGTTTTTATATTCGTTATGGTGAGACCAAAATCTATGGGACTCTTTTATTAGCCTAGTAGATTAATTTCTTACACCTCCAATATAAGAGGTTCATATTTATTTATTGATTCCTATTTTTCATATTGTTGGTAAGGGTTTATTCTACTAGTATGGTAGATTAAAAACCACTCATCTATGTGATCTAGGTATTAGGAAGACCAATTTGGGTAAAAAATTCATGCACCATAAGACTTATTATTTTCAATGAATTGCTTAAATTTTAATTCGCATATATAGGTTTCCTTGAGTGACCAAAGGTAGTGAGTAGGAAGAGGTCAAGTAAGAGGAGAAAATCTATGACCACCACTAACACTTCAAAGGTGAGAAACTCTACAACCTTTTATTTTTACAAATGAACGTGTTCTAACAGTATATTTTACCATATTTCATGTTGCTTATATATCTTTATTTCGGAGAAATTAACTATATAATGCAATCAAGCATATTTATTTATTTATTTGTATTTTATTTATTTATTTATTTTTTAAATCTTATAATTTTAGATTATTATTAATGAAGAATATATAAATATTTTATTATATTCAAATCTTTTAATTATTAAACAAATATAATAATAATAATTCAACTATTATTTTGTCTTAGTATTTTTCTTATTCCAGTCAAACTAGTCGTTATTCCACAACGGCTAGTTGGAGTTTCCCATCTATTTAAACTGGGTCCTAGATCAGATTTCTCATCTTGTCCTGATGATGAACCACAATAGTTGGTTCGAAACACGTCGGAAAAATCTACTTGAATGTGATTTTCACCGAAAGATTTTATACACAATTTATGGATCATGGAAGCCAAATTCCTAATATATAATGCAATGTTAGCAAAGGAGTGCCAAATTGGGTGAGGGAATATACACTCCAAAAAAATTTGTCGCAAACATTAACCCACGCAAGCCCAACATATATTATTAATCTCTCCCTTTTTATTTTAAATATATCATGTGATATATATTATTTCATTCCATCATTCCAACTAATTTTTTGTCATAATTTTTTAATATAAAAAAATTATGTCATAGAATACAATTATTGATTTGAAAAGAACTATGTGTTATAGGTCATTTTGTCGCATCTGGTCAATAGGCCTGCAAACTAGACCAATCACCATCTGTGAAAATTTTTTCATCAACCCTACACAAACCCCTACGAATGACCTTTCCAAATAACTGATTTTTTGGGTATAACTTGCAAAAATTAGAGCTTTTAAGCCCCAACACCCATGTCCTGTTAAAGACCTCTATTTAGCAATAGTTTTCTCCTTTCTTCACCAACTTTCATCAACAACAAATTTCTCCTTGTTGTGGGTGCGACGATTCTATAAATTCAATAAAATTAAAAAGGACCCTGAAGCTTCCTCTTCAAGAAGATTCCAGAGGTTTTTTTAACCATTTACCTTGAATAAAAAGCTCGAATCCTATCAGATCCTACCTTGGAGATTTAACCTCTTATCCCATGAGCTCATCCTCCCGTCTTAAGTGGATCTCAAGCCTATACTGGTAAATGGATAATAATTCCTAAACTACCATCCCACTCCTATAAATTTACTACCATCTACACCATCATGGTTGGCTTTTGGAGACTGATCATGCCCTCATGCTGCAACCTTGGATCTAAGAGAGTCATTATCTTCATGCATTAGGGTAACATTGAGGTGTGCTTTGTGACAAGGAAGGGCAGGTCAACTTGGGGAGATCTATAAAAGATCAACTACTATTCTTGGTTGTAAACTCTCTCTTATTTTTATTAATAAAAACAGTATATTGTTTTCCTATATGTGTTATGTTACATTTACATTTATGTATTTCAATGCTTTGTTGATCCATTGAATAGAGTAATTTAAGTATGCTACGTATATGTTGTGGATATTTGTCTTGGTTTGAATGTACGTGGAGGTTCTAACTATAGAAATAAAAGATATGATCTAAACTTACAAGCTGGGGGGGAATTAAAGCTTACGACAGATCCCAAGTAAGCCTCTTTCCCGCTCTTTAATTTCTCTAAGGGAAATTCTATATTCTTTGATTTATGTTGTTCTATACCAGCCTACTAGTTATAGGGAAGATCCTTTTTTCTGCAACCATAAATTACACATAACAAATTGGTGACTCCACTACGGATCGTTTCTTTCCCTTAGTGGTTTCCTTGACCTTAGCCCTTGTTTATCCTCTTGAACAAGACTTCATTGCTTCACTCAACCCCTATTAAGGCATTTATCTAAGCTCGAATTGATTTTTTGTGTCATGATTTAGCCGAATATACATTAGCCCTCCCCCTGGTCTAGAGACAAAGCATTGCAGCACACCCTAGCCTTCTCTGCACCTACACTGTAGAGCACTAGTGCCCTTTTTGCACCTGTTTTGGCCCTTTTTAGATGCAAAAAACTACATGTTTTTCATCGATCTCCGATTTTCTTGGTTCCAACTGCTTTTCCTTCTATCCTTGAGAGTGTCTTCGTCTCTAAAAAGGCTTCACTTTGTTTTATTTTATTTTTATAGCCTTTGATAAGAATTTGTTTGGATTTTTCTGTTTTATTGTCGGATAGGTCATTAGAAAACTATTGGTTGATCATTTATTTTTGAGAGAATTACTATTTCAATAATCATTATGTATAGCTTCTTTTGTTAATGATTTAACAAGTATCTTAGTTTTCATTTCATTTGAAGATCGAAAAGAAAAATCTCATGCATTTTTCATTGCATTTAGGGTTTCTTGTGTGAAATTCGAATTTGGAACATTTGCATTAGGGGAATTGACTTAAAAATTTTGTTTGTTGCATCTTGTATGTTGCATCACTCTTTCTTCTCTTCCCTCCCGTACATAGATTTTCATTGAAAATAAAATTTCATTTTTCATGCTAGATTGCATCTTTATAATATTCAGGTGAAATTCGTAGTGAGCCTTGAAAATTGAAACATAATTCAAGATAAAATTTAAAATTTATTGAATCAATGTTAAGGGACATTTGACACAATAACGCAAACATCTATAGGTCTAAGCTAGAGCCATTTTCCGACATCTATAAACATAGGAGTTGTTGTTTTTTTCCAGTGTTGCATTTTGGGGGTGATATCTCGTTCCATGTATGTAAGTGTATCAGGTCGTTATCCTTGTAACTTCGAGTATATCGATTGGCACTCCATGCATGAAAATTATATGTGAATGTTTTCATCGTACAATTACACAATATACAACACTAACATGGACTGCACTTTCACATCTTGTCGAGTATATTTTGGAATCCACCGTAGGTTTTTATCCTCACCTTAGGTAACCGAGTCGTCCACCTTACATATGGTGATACACTAAACACAACATTCAGGGAGATTTCCTACCCGTATATAAATCCTTGGTTCCCCAAGGTCATATATTGCAATTCACAATTGCTTGGTAAACCTTTATGCCTAGATTACCCTGTTTGATTTATTTTTATTCTTAATTTTTTAAATTTATTGAACCAACATGGAATAAAAACACCATACACTCCATCATTCTTGTAGAATGAAAAATAAGCCCCCTCTTCCACCTGAGGAAACTCATGGCCATCGTCATAAGAAAAAAAATATGCAGACTACCAAATCTAGTACTTCAAGAGCTATTATTTTTGGCCATCCACTTGAAATAGATCCACCCGCATCATCCTTTCCTGTGATTATTGAACCTAAGATTACTTCTGCATTGGTTGGTGAGTTTGACACAGTCAAAACAGAAGCACCGAAAATATCATTGCCTCGGGTAATTGAACATAACTATACTAAATTATATACAACATAACCAAAGGTTATACAACCTGAGACACCTCAGTTATCTATACCTATTACTTCACGGCCTTCCTATTCTCTTCCTTTGTCTTAGACCTAACCGCCACCTATATATATTGGCCCTGATGGTGAACCACTTCCACCTGGTATTGTGAGTATCGAAGAGATTCCTTAGGAAGAGCCTCAACCATCCTCCCCTATTTGGGTAGGGATTCATTTTTATCATACCCATCCTTTTCCTTCACCTCACACTCCATCACAAGCTCCTTTGTATGGTTGATTTTCTTTCATCTCACCCTTGACTTTCCTTTAGTAACCCCCTTTGGGATAGTTAACCGTGAATTAATCTGCTATGGTTTATTAGACTAGTATAACTGATACAACCCATGTTGCAATTTCATCCATGTTTTTAACATTTCCACGTACACATTTTTATGGTGGCCCATCCATCTCGCCTAGTTACCAATCATTTCCTAGTACTTTTTCAGGTGCAACATCTAGTCCATGGAACTCTCCCATTTAATCCTATTTTGGAATCTTATATGGAACTTCTTTGATGAGTGCTACATAGTCTGATCTTCCTCCTCCATCTAAATCTATGTTTCAGCAAAAAAATGGTATTTATATAAGTGGGTATAGGCACCTACACCAATCCAATCCACCTCTTATTGGGAACCCTAGTCTCGGAGGGAAATTTCCTCCATATTCACATCCTCTTTTAGTAGGTGGGAAACCTATTGCAGCAATATTTCCATCTCCTCAATTTAGTCTCAACCTCATTTGAGTCCTCCACATTCGGGAATGGCTAATAATGTTTGACAAACTATCGTGTTTATATAAATTGGTTCAGTTGTGGAATCATATTTAATCTCTCAACATGTTCCACCTACATCTCAAATTTTTGTTCATCAACCTATATCTCAATCTGTTCAAGCTCATGTTAATGTAATCCAACCTTTGCAAGCTGCATCTTTAATTCCACCTATTCGTCTAGTATCTGGTGCCTCTCAAGCCATGTATATCAAACCTTTTCAAGGTAACTTACAATCACAGCCACTTGGTCAAGACATTCCTCAAATTAAAGTAGGTCAGAATGTATATGGTATGGCACAAGCACAACCAAACCAACCTTATGTTGGGATGATGAAAAATTCCACAGGGAAACTGTATCAACTGTATCAAGGTATACCTCAAATACCTTATGTTCATAAAATCCAAATCTAGTCGTTTCAACCTTTATAAGGTTATTCTGGAGTTGGGAACCAAGGTTACATGTATTATGGTTATCATAATCATCCCTATCTCGGAACACTGATACCTTTTGTGCATGCCATCCCATCTTATCCAAGGTACCCTCCACCATACCTCAAGAGGAAGTTGCCATTCGTAGCAACTCTTAAATTTCAAAATCTAACCCGTCTCACCAATGATTCTAGTGCTCTTTCTCCTTGGTGTTGGGTTATTCCTATTAAATTTCCTAATGATATCCCTAAATTCAATCGAAATCCTATAGAACACCCATCTACACACGTTATGACTTATCATTTTTGGTGTTCTTCGAACTCTCTCAATGATGATTCTGTCTGTTTGTGTCTTTTCCAACGCACACTCACTGTTACGACGGAAAAATGGTATATTGAACTAACACAAGCTTCATTTGATAATTTCAGTGCCTTGGCTACCACATTCTTAACACATTTCTAGTTACCCACTCAATATGAGATTGGAACTTAAATTTTAACCAATTTTAAACAAATTGATTCCACTCACATTTCTGATGACATTCATGAATGGTGAAATCATTTTCGTTTGGTTAAAAATTTTGTTCCTGATCAGCTGTTAGTTTCATGCTTTAAAAAGTCTTTGTTACCGTCCATCATAGAAGATATTGATAAGGGCAGATTTTTGACCGAAGGGCATGTAATTTATCATGCCTAGTATTTGGATTGCATTTATACCTGATCTGGCATGCTCTAGGATAAAATAAAAAATGCTTCGCGACCTTCCAATATTGTTCCTCATCCTCCCAGTAAATAATCACATGTTGTTGATGGCGTGATTGGTTCTGTTGTCCAGTAGTAGATGATTAAACCATTTGGTTCGAATCTTGTTGTGGCTGCCCAAATCCCTCCTTACACTACTCAAGTGACTTCTACTTCCGAGATCAATGTTGTTCAATCTTCCAAAGGAAAATCTCAGCAACCAGGAATTAAGAAGAAAGGAAAAGGTAAAAATAAGAGAGATAATCCTCTGCAGGATAATAAAAAATAATCATTCTTCGAAAGGAAAGCGAAAACCTCATTATTCATGTTTGATCTGTAATGAGGAGCATTGCACTCACGATAAATCATTTTTTTCACCTGTTGTGTTGACAAATCCGTTTCCGAATTAGGAGACCAATATGGTTTCTTGAGATCCCACTTCCTCTAACTCAAAGTTAATGTTTTCCTCTGCTAAGCCTAAAAATGACGTTATGGTGGCCACCAAAAATAAGGACTATGGTAATGTGAATCCCTCAAATTGTTAGGATATTGATCAAAATTCTAGTTCGAATGCATCTCTATCGGATCCTGCTCCAAATGTGTTTCCTACCAAATTGACAATTAAGCCTCCCAAATGAGTTATCCATAAATCTACATTCAACCCACATATAAGAGCCACTTAGAATTAGAACATAATTGAGGATCTAGCTCAAGATTCTTTAGCTATGTCCACTATTGAGGTGTTACAAAATTTTCATGCCAAGACAAAGTCTTTGCTTTCCACAATTGGATGTATTGATCCTTCATATTCCAATCTTGTAGTTTTCAACCATGAGAATCATACGCCTCGACTTCCAGCCCAATTATCCTTAATTATTCAAATTTTTATTCGTGGTAAGAATATCCATCATTCCATTGTGGAAGAAGGAGTCTAAACATGTATTATCTCCCTTTCTTGTTGGAAGACCATTGGTTCTTCCCAATTGAATCAGTCACCGAATACTCTAAAGTCTTTTGACAGAAGAGGCTTCAAGACTTGTGGAGTTTTGAATTAGTTACAAGTAGAACCATGCAATAAGATGGTTTCCATAGAATTCAAAGTTATCGACATACTATTACTTTATAAACTTCTATTGGGTCATATGTGGGTCTATGCTATGTATGTTGTTGCTTTAACATATTTCAGAATGATTTCCTTCCCTCATATTGGAGGTATAGTAGCCATTGATCAGATCAATTTCTTTGCCACCAATTCTCAAGTTACTGGAAGTGTTCCTCTTGTTGGAGAAACCCCACATTCGTATCAGCATTTTGGGGTAGGATTTCTTAAGGATTATTCCCTCATGGGAACCTTTTCTCTTCCTCCTCCTTCTCCTGGAAAATCTAATCCAGTTTCCCGCATCAACATGATATCTTCTTGTACTAATCCATATGATCCTTGGGTAGTGCCAGATGAATGCAATATTTCCACTTTTGGTGACTGCATGCCACTTAGTCCCATTGAGCTCGACTATGAATCCATCTATTCAGCCTATGCAGTGCATTATACTCTCTCCTCTTTGATCAATTGGGTTGATCATTGTTATATTATGAGACATCCTATGATTCCTTCTCTTACAATTTATACTGATGAGAGAATCATGGAGATCATGATGCGAGATGATACATCGTGGGATGATCATCATCATTTTTCCTCCTTTCCAGATTCATTCGAGGATAATATTAATGAAATATATTGACCCAATATTGTTGAGATGTATGTGAATTTATTATCAGTCCATGGTATCGATTCCGAGAAGAATTTGTCAAATATTGAAGAGACTATCCCTCTCGACATCTCGATCAAACCTAAAATTTTTGAGAATGTACATATTGGTGCATATTTCTCTCCCAATGAGATCAAGACCTATAAAGTCCTTTTCTAGGAATTTTGAGATGTTTTCACCTGGTCTTATGAAGAGATGTCAGCTATCGATCCAAACATCGTTGTACATGAAATTAAGATGTATCCTATTATAAGCCAGTTCGGAAGTGCCTCCATCCATTTCATCCTAAGAAGGTTGTTGTTATTAAAGCTGAAAGTTGAAAAAAAATTGCGCGTTGGTTTCATCTACCTAGTACCTCTAACTAATTGGGTGTCAAACATTGTTCTTGTCTTGAAGAAACAAGGAGAAACTCATGTGTGTGTCGATTATCAAGACATTAATCATGCTTGTCCTAAGGAAAATTATCCTACCTTGTTCATAAACCATATTGTTGAGGACTGTGCTTGTTGTGAAATATTTTCATTTATGTATGGTTTTTCCGGCTATAATCAGATCAAAATTCTCTCGAAGTACCAACATAAAACTGCATTTATTTGTCCCAAAGAACATTTTCATATCGAAAATTCCATTTCGGATTAAAAAATGTTGGGCCTACGTTTCAGAGGGAGATGAATTATGCCTTCCATGACATAAAACATATCGTATAACCATATTTGGATGACCTAGCTACTCACTCGAAACTTCGTGTTTATCATTCAATGCACCTTATGGCTATATTTTTACGTTATATACACTATAAAACTAGTCTCAATTTGCACAAGTGTTTGTTTTGTGTTAGCTCCAATCGAATTCTTGGTTTCGTTGTATCAAAACATGAAATCAATATTGACCCATTAAAAGTCCAAGCGATCATAGATATGCTTGCTCCTTCTTCCCTTATGCAGCTTCAATGACTCCAAGGGAATGCTAACTTTCTACAGAGATTTGTTCCCAATTACGATGAATTGACCAAAGGATTTACTTGCTTGTTAAATAAAGGGTTTCCTTCAATTGGAACAATGGTGCTTAAAAGGCATTTTGTGCCTTGAAATATGTTTTGATTCGGGAATCCTTTTTGTATCCCCTAGATTACCAACATGATTACTTCTTGTTGCAATGGAAATCACAAGGAGACATTGCACGATGATCAAGTATCCGATAGATCACCAGAGAGACAAAGACATGACTAAGAAGACACAAAATATCCTAATCCCATATGATTCAACAAGCAACATGCAATTGGATTTACACTATGAGGAAGATAATGGTACCTTGCATCCTCATCATTTGGGGATGTATCTTGAGTTTGTAGAAGAATTCTTCTGCTCCACATGAGTGATCTAATCGATCCAGTTTTGATCTCAACACCTGCATACAATCACAAACATTCAAGGATGACAAGATATATTCATCGAAATATAGTTAGATAAATGATAAAATAAACCAATCACAAGATCTGAAACACAATCATGTAAGGGAGAGAACATGGATCTTCATTAATCTCGTAAAAATGATACACCACTTCTATATATTCACTCTAGCGTCTCCTCTCCATGATCTGAAAGAGTTTCCCCAACATATCCAAGGAATGAGCATGAAGATCACTCACATAATACTAAGACCTCACAAGCTCTCTATATGGCATCAAAGTAGTAGCATAAGATCAGGATCTCATCACATCAAAACTATAACATGGCTCCCCAAAACTAGTCTAGATCTCTCAAACGATCTAGTATAAATATGTAAATGATATGTCCCGGGAGGATGAATGTGGATGCTAAGGATGACGAGAATTTACAGAGGCTTCTAATGGATGAGTCATGTCCAACTCAAATCAGCGAGTAATCGAACTGATTTCCTAGGGAACAAGTGATTTTTGAAGATTCCCTTGGTCACAGGAACATAAAGGGTGCATTAGGGCCTTAGTCATGGGCACAAGAGGTCTAGGTAGCATATAGAGGCTTTTGGCCATGGGAACAAGCCTGCCAGCCCATGGCTAAGGGTCAAACTAGCAAAACAATTCACCCCAAGTTAGGAAAAATGCATCTGACTATGAGGGCTAAGGGTTAGTGACACAGGGGTAGAAAAATAGGCTGATAACATATGCCCCCTAATGTATGAGGTCAGAATGAGAAGTTGATGGCATAAATATATTATAATCAAAATTAGAGGTCAAAGTAGTTTTTATCACCAAATTGATTCTGAT
Source organism: Pinus albicaulis (assembly GCA_034641835.2). Taxonomy (NCBI): domain Eukaryota; kingdom Viridiplantae; phylum Streptophyta; class Pinopsida; order Pinales; family Pinaceae; genus Pinus; species Pinus albicaulis. Next base: position 1,256,086,249 of record CM076575.1, on the reverse strand, counting down.
AGGCTTCTCATCAATCAACTTAATGTAACTCTTTCAAACCACTTTTGACTGAAGATTAGCCTCTTTAGTTTGAGAGGGCTCTGTTGGCCGGATAAATCGTTCTTGCGGACAAGACCGATCTCCCTAGTGTCAGAAGACAATCTAGCAACAAACAAACAACTAAGTTTGTCTTTCTCTAGATATATTCGTTTTACAAATAAATGTTATGAAGGTGTCGATCCTACCTTAGATCCAAATGCTTATTTGCGGTCGCAGTGCTTCCGTTGCATCAATAATCCTTCGTCGTAACAAGGGCCCTTTTGTCACAATAAAGTATCATCTTTCATTGATCTGCAATCACAAACAAGAAAATATCAATAGCACCTGTATAACAAATAATCATAAAACATACCTATCATAGTGATCAAGGAATCTATGAAATAAACGATCAAACGACAGCTTATTGAAATAAACAATCGAACGACAATTTATTGAGAAAAACAGAACTTGATTGTATTAATCTTAAAATATACAAAAGAACCTTACAACCTTAGCCTTGATGTTCGAAAGGCCTTCCCAGGGTCCGAAGCAGGAGTCTCCTCTACTTTGATAAGTCTTGCACTCTTCCTCCAGAAGCATAAGAGGTATGTGATCTTTCCTCTCAAAAGCTCAGCAGAAGGAAATCTAAATCTCAACAGCACTTCAACTCAAATATTTTACCCATCAAAATATTCTTCAATCCTCCATTAATTTAACTTCTCAAAACTTCTTGACTTAACCCTTTGAAGCTACCCAATGCCTCCTTTTATAGAGCAGATGAGGAGGTTAGGATTCCACCTTTAAAGGGATAGAACCCTCCTTCAAAGGGATAGGCTCCTCACATCAAGGGATTAGTTCCTTAAGGTGTGGGATACATACACCTTACCAAAGCATACTCATCCCCAAAAAATCTCATCCAGAACCTTCCAGAATTGACCAAAAATCAACTTTTTTGGTTTAATTTCGCGCTTTTTTGACTTTACAGGGGTACCGCAGGCATTACACTGGAAAATTACGTTCTAGAACGCAGTTTATCTTCACTTTACCTGCGTACCCTAGCTAAAAACGCATGCAGGCTTCATGTTACCTGCGTACCCTGAGTTTCAGAGATTTTTAGGGTTTTTCCTCTAGTTTCAGGGCTTGGAATGAGGAACAAAGGTTGTAAGACTTGTAGAGGAGGCATGTATGAGTGTTTAATAAGCTCATACAGTCAACAAAATGTCAAGGTGACAATTTTCAGTGTAACGGATTGCCCCCTAAAGTGCGAAGTCTGAAATAGATGAAGATGAAGTCTGTCATATATGAAGAGTGAAGTACTTTATCATTTCAAGGATCATCCTGTGGACACCCTAGTCGGAACCTGTAAAAACATTCAATGCAAAATATATATATGTAATCATATCATCACTGAGGTAGGCATTCCCATACTCAGATCAAAACTAACTAGAAACTAACTCTAAATTGTTCTGATACAGGAATGATTTTGAATACATCACAGTATAGACATATGTCAACACAGCATGGACGCAGCCATCTGTTTATAAATAGTCTACTGTATGAATGATAACAAAATTCCTCGCAGCCTGGATGGTGGAAACTAGATCCAGGGTCTTGATTTCCGCATCTCGAACTAGTACGATTCTATCCATGTGATTAAATGTGTTGAAGTCGAACATGGTAGAAACCACTTGATTACCAGTCAATGATGTAAACTGTTAACAAGTGTGAGAGTAACCACCAATAATGTCAATGGCTCTCAAAGTACCCAGTACAATCCATGAAATGTGAATGAATGAGATGAAGTCGAACATGTCACAGAATCATTCAATCGAAGGTCAATGATGCAACCTGTCGTCGAAGGCGAGAAACCTGCCATTGAGGCATGCAGATTTCAAGGTACTGACGATTTCTGGATCAACTTCCTAGATAATGAGTTGTCGTCGATAGAAAGTGATCTGTCGTAGGCAAGCCCACAACACGAAATCATAGATCAAGTTTTGAAGAAATATTGGCAAGGACTGACTCAGGGATGGTCAAAATGGAAGACAGATATTTCGCAAATGAATGGTTTATTTGAACTGTCCTCTTGAACACATAATGACACTGTAGATGGCTTGGTGAAAATTGACCCAAAGCTAATACCCAGAAACCGGCTGAAGACTTTCAATGTGGTTTGATTAACTGTTAGGCAAAGGATTTTCCCAAACCAGGTGAACAAAAAGCATCATGTTCAAGAGTGGTTAACGGTTTTCTGAATAATCAAGATGTAACAAACAGGTTCGTTTTTCTCTCTTTCCCCCCACCATTTCTGGCAAGTACCTCTTTATTTTTGACAAGCTTGAGGAGGATAACATTTGCTTGTTTATAAGCTCATCCTTCGGATGAGTCCAACTTAGTTTAAGATTCAAACCCTAAGAAGGAGTGGTCTGTTCCTGTTGAAAATTAAACAGGTCCTTTACTATTAAATTTTAACGAGTCCAATATAGGAGAAACTCGGTGTTTTTCAATTTTAGGGAGTCAGAAGAAAAAACTTAAGAAAACTCCATGGGTGTACTTTTTCGTAAGTTTAGTCTCTCGAGCCCGAAAAAGGATAAAATAATGCGGGAGAGAACTCTATTGACCGTAATTAGTCAACGTATACCTTTTTCGTAAATAGTCAATTTCAGTCCGTAAAAGGGGTAAACTTATACTGAAGGGACGATCATTCATTTACTTTAACGAGTTCAAATAATCAAGTACTCGGCAATCTTTTCATGTTTAGAGAGTTTGAAAAGGGCTTAAAAGAGAACTCCAAGTTTCACTTTTTCGTAAGTTTTAACGAGTTCGAAAAAGGGATAAAAATGTACTCCTGGTTTTCACTTTTTCGTAAGTTTTAACGAGTTCGAAAAAGGGATAAAAATGTACTCATGTGGCCGACTTTCAATTTAATTTACGAGCAGGAAAAGACGGAAAAAACTCGGCATTTTCATGTGTTTTACGAGAATGAAAGATAGCAAAATAATCTCGGGATTTTCATGAGTTTAACGAGTCTTGAAAATAACCGAAATTGACTCAAGATAGGTTTCATTTTTACAGAAGCTTGAAACAGAGAAAAACTATGCTTCAGAGTGGTTTCATTTTTGCACAAGCTTGAAACAGAGAGAAAACTGTGCTTGATGCCCCCTAAGCGTAACTGCTAGAGCGCATGCCCCCCCAGCTTCATTTCATTCAACTAAGTACACTACTGGTAATTAATAGCTGGATGGAATGAAGGTTCATTTACGAGATCATATGAAAGACCCGACCTAAAAACTATGCAAAAACTAACCTAACTATGACTTAACATTTATGAGGTCTAATCAAAGACTCGACTCGATTAGGGGAGGATTTGTTTCATTTTTTAACGAGCTTGACACAGGAAAAGAACTATGCTCATGGCAACGTGTTTCATTTTTTAACGAGGTTGACACAGTAAAAGGAACTATCCTCAGATCTACTCTATTTCTAATCTACCTACATAACCTACTGATTCATTTTTTAATGAGGTTGACACAGGAAAAGAACTGTCCTCATACCTGATTCATTTGTTAACGAGGTTGACTCAGTAACAGGAACTATCCTCTGACCAACTGATTCATTTTTCAATGAGGTTGACACAGGAAAAGAACTGTCCTCATACCTGATTCATTTTTTAACGAGGTTGACTCAGTAACAGGAACCATCCTCATGACCAAATGATTCATTTTTTAATGAGGTTGACACAGGAAAATAACTATCCTCATACCTAATTCATTTTTTAAAGAGGTTGACTCAGTAGAGGGAACTATCCTCTGACCAACTGATTCATTTTTTAACGAGGTTGACACAGGAAAAGAACCGTCCTCAGAAACTATTTATTCTAATCTATCTTCTACTCTCTACAATCTTCCTACTGTTTCATTTTTTAATGAGGTTGACACAGGAAAAGAACTGTCCTCATGGAAGCTTGTTTCATTTTTTAAACGAGCTTGACACAAGAAAAGGAACTATGCTCTCGACTAACTGATTCATTTTTTAATGAGGTTGACACAGTAAAAGGAACTTTCCTCGGAACAACTGATCATGGCTTCCAACTGGAAGAAACACATGTCAATGGACACACCTTGATCATGGCTTCCAAAAGGTCTTCATCAGAAGGAAGAACAATTCCTTGGAAGGAACACATGTCAAGGGACTCAAAAGGGATAAGAACATCACGTTCAAATAATCCCATAGAGTTTTCCATGTCAATTACCGGATCTAAGTTAAAAGAAGACGAGCTTACAATGAGAGGCTCGCTTCCGTCGGTAACTAAAAACATGGGACTAGTTGCCACATAATTAACCCGTGGCGGGGTAGATACCACTTTAGAATTAGGAACATTTAGGGATGTCATATTATTGGTAGTTAAAACAAGACTAGGGAATGAAAGTTGGTCTATAGTCACAATATTTCCATTGTGAGGGAAAGACATCACGCGAAAGAGTGTCGATACGACAGCTTTCATTGCATAAACATAGTCTCGCCCAAGGAGTAAATTGAAATCCAAGGGACCTCGAACTACCATAAGATCAATACAGACAGTTTTACCTTCCAAAGTAATAGAAAACTTGGGAAGGATCCCTAAAGGTTCACTAATGGTTCTGTTAAAAGCTTTCAGATTCTGCGTAATAGGCACAAGCTGAGGGGAACCCAAAGCCTTCCAAGCAGTTGAGGATAAAATACTAACAGAAGCACCTTCATCTACCTGTGTGCGATGTATGTCCCTACCACCAAACTTCACAACGATTTGGAAAGGGATAGATGAAGGAAGACGAGGTTCTGTCAGTCTATTCCAATAAAAGGAAAAGACCTCAGTACTTGGAGGGGGTTCTGTAGAAACAGGTGAAATTCCCCTCGGCGTAGAAGAATCTGATGTAACAAGAAGAACCTGAGCGGTATGAAGTTCATTCTCTACAGGGAGAATGGGATCGATCGAATGTGAAATCGAATCGACCACTTGATCAACTAATGGATCATCAACCTGAGTGATATGAGTTTCACTCTCCAATGGAAGAGTGGGATCGACTGTACTTGAAACTAGATCAATCACTTCGTCAGTTGACTTTAGGTTGGGAGAAAGTTTACAGTAACCAGTTGGAAATTCTTGCTGTGGAACAGTAAGGTTTTCCAACAATTTTGAGGCTTCATCCATGTGAGGGCAAATGTGAGTTTGATGACTCCCTTTGCATAACTTACAAGGAAACCTAACTTTACCCTTTTTCCCAGGAACCTGACTATCACTGGTTGATGGATCAACGAAAAGTTGATGAGATTTTTCTGACCATACTTCCAAGACCTTTGGAATACCGGGACAATTGATAAGGAAGTGGTCACCCTTACAAAGCCTGCAAGGGTATTTGGGTTTACGATGCATGTTGGAGGTTTCCTCAACACAACTAACACTTACAGCCATGGTTGGTTGGTTGACTTCTTTCTTACCTTGCTTCTTCTTCTTCTTCTTCCCTTTCTTCTTCTTCTTAGTTACATGGTTACTAGCGTCAAGGCTTTTACCAGGCGAAGAGGAAGAAATGGAAGAAGAAATATTAGGCAAAGAAGATAAAGGGTCAACAGAAGGTTGGTGATGTTGAGATGGTGAACTCTGTTGAAGTGAAGCATCTAGTTGAGGTGGAACAGTTGGAGTGTTCGGGGCCAACGAAGTTGAAAATAACCATATCGGTAAACCTATTGTAAATCCAGGTAATGACAATGTAGCCATATAAGGAGGACCAACATTTCCAAAGCAAGGAAAAGTACTAGGATTCTCGTTAAGAGGGGTTCCTTGGTTGGTAAATTCCGGAACAATTGCCATTATATTCAACTTCAGTGAATTTTATTAACAAATTAAAAACTAAAATTAACAATTAACAATTCACACCTAACAATTAAAATTCACAATTCACACCTATGGTCTCTAAAAGTAAAAACAAACAATTTAACACGCGCTATCAAATCTAGGAGTCAAACCACACACAAACAGTAACTTCCTGTACTAAAAACACTAGTTGGTGATGAAATCCAACATCGTAGAATTTAATACAGAAAGGGCGGTTGGAACAGTTACCCCGACAACCTGCTTAATGAAACAGAATGGCACAAGTTTCTTCACAAAACCATCTCGAGTGAAGAGAACCCCCCAGAGAGTCCAAGTGAGTCTAGTCGACGTCTGTTCCAGGTACAGTGGGATCTTCCCTCCACCGTCACCTTAAGGAAGAATCCTAAAGATTATGGTCACTAAGGTTACCAACTGAAACAAATATACCTGGGGGAACAGTCTACGATCCGACACACACGCAAGGGCAGAGTAACAAAACTCAATCCCCTTGAAGGCTCCTTGAAATAATCCAAGGTTTACCGACAAGTGACCCCTGGCTCCTCGACAATGGTCTATGCGAGGTTTACCGTTTTTAATACGTGTATATCTTCTATCGTTCCCAATGAGGAAGGATTGATTACCTCACTGGTTCAGATATGATCTCGTGCTTAACTCCTTTAAGAGGAGCTTCCCAGAGCATACATGCAACAACTGGAATTCTTCCTACCGCAAGATCGACTACTTGTTTGTTTTACTGTCTTGGAGAGTTAACTAAAACCTATTCCAAGACACTAGCCTAAGCTAGATTGGTGGAAAGAGCCCTAAAAATGTAAAAATTACTAGATGAATTTTAATTAGGCGCTGTGTTATTTAGGCTGTTATTACTCAAAAGGGTAAATGGATATGAAACCAATGGTGTTATGACCCGAACCAAAACTGAATGCAATCGAATATGATAATGTAATATTTTCAATTCGATGAATCCTACCTAAAGTAAGGAGAGAGTTTCCATCCACTTCCAACAATGCAAAGATTGATCACTAAGAGAAAATATAACAAATTCTCTAATGCACTAATTTTATCAAGAAAAACTAATGCAAATCAATCCCAAATTTTTTTTTATTTTTTTTTTGTGTTTTTTTAAAACAAGCATCAAAACATCTAAATTCAAATCAAAGAAAACTGATCTAAATCTATAATTGATTTTTCAGAATGTAAACTATGCAGTTGTAATCTATGCACAATTCACTTGAAAAGTATGCAAATGTAATCTATGCACATTTTTCATTTATATTCTGAAAATGAGAATTCTAACTATGCAAATGTGATCTATGCAAGAGAATTCTCAAACACAAGATGATTCTAATGTAATCTAAGAACCAATCAAGTGCAAGTAAAGAAAATTGGGTGAGAGTTCCAAAGATCAAAAAATAAAAACACTCAAAGGCGATTAACACTCATACACAATTTAGCCCCCCCCCCCCGGCGAATGAGGGGGAATTTTTTTTGCAAAAACAAAAGCAAAAAGATGGAAAATTGTGAAAAGACTGAGACAAACCTCCAAGTAATGACCAAAGGAAATCAAATTAAGAATTTCTCAAAAAAGAGACTCAAAACACCCAATTAACTTAATGGAGATTGATGAGATGAAGAATTGCTGAAAGAAATTCAGAAACAAGAGATTTTTGACAGAGAAATACAGATCTGGGTAGATGCTAAGAATCCTAAAATAAATCTAAACTAAACTAAAAGAAGAAATCTAAGTTTTTCAAGACTTTTAACAAGGTCCGCAGGTCCCAGAAGTAACAGGTGCGGTCCCGCACTGGTTACTTAAGGAAAGTGCGGAGATGCCCGCACTGTGTGTGAAGACAAAGTGCGGTCCCCTGAAAACTTCAAGAAAAACATAAAATATTTCAAAAAATTCAAAAATAGAGAAAACCTAAGCTACCCAGGCAGATATCCATCAATCAAAAATCAGGAAAAACTTTTCCTCAAATCAAAATAAAGGAGAACCAAAAACAACAAGTTCTTTCCCCAGTGGAGTCGCCAATTTGTTGGCCGGATAAATCGTTCTTGCGGACAAGACCGATCTCCCTAGTGTCAGAAGACAATCTAGCAACAAACGAACAACTAAGTTTGTCTTTCTCTAGATATATTCATTTTACAAATAAATGTTATGAAGGTGTCGATCCTACCTTAGATCCAAATGCTTATTTGCGGTCGCAGTGCTTCCGTTGCATCAATAATCCTTCGTCGCAACAAGGGCCCTTTTGTCACAATAAAGTATCATCTTTCGTTGATCTGCAATCACAAACAAGAAAATATCAATAGCACCTGTATAACAAATAATCATAAAACATACCTATCATAGTGATCAAAGAATCTATGAAATAAACGATCAAACGACAGCTTATTGAAATAAACAATCGAACGAAAATTTATTGAGAAAAACAGAACTTGATTGTATTAATCTTAAAATATACAGAAGAACCTTACAACCTTAGCCTTGATGTTCGAAAGGCCTTCTCGGGGTCCGAAGCAGGAGTCTCCTCTACTTTGATAAGTCTTACACTCTTCCTTCAGGAGCAAAAAGAGGTATGTGATCTTTCCTCTAAAAAGCTCAGCAGAAGGAAATCTAAATCTCAACAGCACTTCAGCTCAAAAATCTTCTCCAAAAAACTTCACCCAAAAGGCTACCCAATGCCTCCTTTTATAGAGCAGATGAGGAGGTTAGGATTCCACCTTTAAAGGGATAGAACCCTCCTTCAAAGGGATAGGCTCCTCACATCAAGGGATTAGTTCCTTAAGGTGTGGGATACATACACCTTACCAAATCATACTCATCCCCAAAAAATCTCATCCAGAACCTTCCAGAATTGACCAAAAATCAACTTTTTTGGTTTAATTTCGCGCTTTTTTGACTTTACAGGGGTACCGCAGGCATTACACTGGAAAAGTGCGTTCTAGAACGCAGTTTATCTTCACTTTACCTACGTACCCTAGCTAAAAATGCATGCAGGCTTCATGTTACCTGCGTACCCTGAGTTTTAGAGATTTTTAGGGTTTTTCCTCTAGTTTCAGGGCTTGGAATGAGGAACAAAGGTTGTAAGACTTGTAGAGGAGGCATGTATGAGTGTTTAATAAGCTCATACAGTCAACAAAATGTCAAGGTGACAATTTTCAGTGTAACAGGCTCTCTCAAGGTAACTTATGATTTTCAATGGAAATTCTATTAGATGGCTAACTCTATGACTATAACTTCATTGTGATTGATTTTAGGTTGAAAATGAAAGGACTTGCTACCATTGGGCTATGGGGTCAACATCAGTAAACTCAATGAAAATAATTATTCTTATGGAAACTGAGGCAAATGAAGGTTTCAATGAAAATATGGTACACACACACAACACAGGAAGAAAACAATAGTTTAACCTCTAAAGGAAATCAGAGCATGTTACCATGAGTTCTGAGTAATTATACATAAAACTAACTACAGATATTTAAACATGAAAGATATATAACATAGAACACATTGAACACCTCCTTCGAATCTCAGGTAAAGAAGCAAAATATCACTGTATATTACTGAAACTGAAAACTTTTACAGAGTAGTAGTTTAGTACAATTTTCTCCAAACCTTTGATATTCAATATTATGTCTATAAATAGACTCTCTTACATTACATAGGATGTTAGATCATCAAACCTTAACTCTGACAGCTAAGCATAACTGACAACTCTATTTCTAAAACATAAAAAAGACACCTATTCATTTTAAGAGTTTCTCTCCTAATAGGACTCTACTTAAATTTATTTCCTCCACTTCTTTAATAGTGGGATCATTACATAGATAAGGATCAAGTGCTTGAATGGAATTCTCCATGACATAAGACATAAATACACTTTCCAAGAATTTAGTAGCAGTTGTCCTATTTTCTAGGAAAGAATCAATAACAACAACAATTTTGTATTTATGTTGTTTTGTATAAAAGGTACACATGTCGAGTGATGAACATTTTCTAAGAATTCTCCTCATATGTTTGGATGCCTCCACGCGGTTGGCTGATCTTACATATTCCCTTTGAACCTTAAAAAATCCTTCAAAAACCCCTAGCTGAAAAATAGAGCATTTTAGGCAGTTTCGTAGCGTAGTTTAGTAGCGAACTAGTTTCTGCCTTTTCACCCTTCCTTCTGCCACCTCTGTCGGTCAAAAACATTTATTAGGTCAAAATATCTAAATACAATAAAAAATCCTCCTTAATTCTTCATAAAACTGTTTTTAAAGGCTAAAAGGAATCTTCAGAAATTTCGTAGCGTTTATCGGCCTTCAAGGCTGGAGCTCGCTACGAAACTGCCTAATAAGGCAGAATTTGCAAATTTTGTAGTTTTCTTGAAAATTTGATCTTCTGAGGCAAAATTTATGTCCCTTGCAAGCTATAAACCTTAACAAAACTGTCTCTACTCAACTCTTCAGTCTTTGGGAGTTTCATCTTCATTAACAATAGGTTGACCTTCAGGTTCTTCAATCACTCCCATTTTCAGTCCTTTCTTCTCCAGATCATCTTGAATCATGTTCATTTGTTCCTGAAGGTCTTCCACTTGATTTTTTAATGATGTGTTTTCAGCTTCCAGGTGTAGGTTCATCCTCTTGGTATGTTTGGTTATAAGTCTTAGAGGTTGGGTCCTTTTCAGCAGTCTTTTGGCATTACTCATAGATTCTAAAACATTTGAGAGTTTACTGTCCCATTTTTTCATCATCTGATCAAACTCAGCCTTTTCATACCTGTTCTTCTGTGATTCCAAATTCAATTCAATTATTTCTTTCCTTGCTTGTCTTAGTTGTTCTGTGAGGAGTTATGTTTCTGATTTTCCAACCATATTCTCCTTTCCCTTTCTCTGCATAGTGACTACTTCTTCTGCTGCTGGGGATAAATCTATGATATTTTCTAGCTGCATACCTTCTCTAACTTTTTTTTCTCTTTTGTTTTCTATGGCCTTCTTCACAATCTGTGACCTTGTCATTGGATTTCTTGGCTAAAATATGAAGCCATCATCCTCTCCTGAAAAATCCAATTCCTTGACAGACTTACCTTTTGTTACACAGTAATTTGTCACCATCCCTGCAATCCCCATCTCTCCCATTGGAGGGTCATTTCTATGACCAATAAGTAGTGTCATGCCTTGCAAATACCATCATTGCATCCCTTTCCATGAGGACAACATTTCTTCTGTTGATCGTTTCCTGAGCAAACCCCAAAAAATGCTTGTTTTTTCCTTGGCGTTGGTAGCCCGTTATGTCCTCGCGCCAATGAGGAAAAATAACACTGAGCCTGAGCCAGTTGGTGCTCTGTCCCAATTAAGCACCTGTGCTAATCTACTTATGGAAATTTTTTTAAAAAATGAGGTGAAGTTTCGATTACAACAACTTCGTGGATGAGTCATGAGGAGTGGTTTTGACTAAATAACCATGGCCTTCCTCCTTTGGCCTCTTGTTTCCACATTATGGGGAACCTCCCAAGGGATAAGGCCTCCCTTCCACTATTGTAGGGATCCAAACCTCCTCCTCCCTCTATAAATATAGCCATCTTCCATTGATGAAGGGGCTGAATGGTTGAGTCTCCAAGAGCCTTCATAGCCTAAAGAATGCTGCAAGAGCCTTGATAGTCCTCATAGAGACAAATCAGTAGCAAGGAGATTGACGATCGAAGAGAGAGGCTTGACCCATTCTCGACGAGCTTTATCGAGACGTATTCCGCTGACAACCTGCCAAAGGAAGATTCAGCGTCAGAGCCAGGTTGTATTTTCCTTTGTATGAATTAATGATAAGCGACTTTGGTTATGGTTCCACTCATATTTTTCATTATTATCATGAGTTGTGTCTTCTCTGACTGATACATAATTGCATATATTGGGTTTTACGCTTGTGTTTGTCATGTTTCTTGCGTGGTCAAGTGTTCGATCGCGGCTAGCGTGAGGATTGTGATCTACCGGAGCAAGGGAACGAGAGTGCTATCTTCTCTACAAACAACAGTGTTGGATTCAAGGTAAGCCTTCTTCGCCATTTGGTTTATTACAATTAGGAACTTGCACCTTAGCGTGATTCGATTGTTGCTAGACCCAATCTAGGCTAGTATGGATCGCCTCTGTCTGCAGAGGGGATTTACCTCTACAACAAATTGGCGACTCCGTTGGGGAAGATAAAATTTTGTTGTTTGCTTTATAAACTACAAACGGAGCCTGAAGTTAGCCAGATAGCCTTCAAAACGCTCTTGCTTTGCATTAGCGAAAGTATATGAATGTTGCTTCAATCAATCTCCGGTCTAGTTTATGAACTGAACATTTGGAGTATTGTCTTGTCTTTTCGATCGATTCTTCAATTTTCTTGCTTGATCAGCTCTTTTGGCTGGCTCTTTTCGTGTGTTTGGCTTTTGTTAAGCTTCACCATCACTGGTATGTTTCTTGGATTGCTCTTTTTATTTTTACATAGTAAACTTGACTGGCACACTTATTAGCCTGACAGTTGCACCAATTGGCGCATGTTGCTAGTTTACTACCTGCGCCAATCCTGTTTTGGCGGTAGATTCAACTTGACTGTCACGCCAATTCTGTACGGTGCTAGGGTTTTCTCTATTTTAAGCTTTCTGAGCTTGGTTTGTGATTTTGGTTTCATTTTTACGACTATCTAAGTGTTCTGGAGCCTTGTTTGACTGACTATGGCCTTCATCCTTTGGTTGTTTTCCCTTTTCTATCGATTTCACATTCTAACCCTAGGACATCTAGGTGCTATAGTGTATCGAGCCTCCCGTAGGGATTTTTGGTTTCTGTCTATTCAGTCAACTTTATGATTGCTTCTCTGCATTCGTTTGGTGGTTGTCTATCATTTTGTTGCGTTGTTTGAGTGATTGGATTCTTCCTCATTCGAATTCCACCTTGTCTCATTTTGGGCCTAGATTACATGGTTCATTTGAGTCTTTGGGATTCTCTTGGTTTTGAGGGATTTTTTTGTCAATTTGAGCTCTGATTGTGTGCTTGCATTGAGTGAAATTTGATTTTTTTTACTCCTTTGCTATCGCTTCTAAAATTTCTTGTTTCATTAGTTTTCATTTTGTTTAGTGCACTTTGCTCTTAAACATTGAAAATACAAAAAAAATCTCTTTTTCTCTTGACTAGTTAATGCAAATTGAATCTTTTCTGTGTTATTAGTGATTAGTAACTCTGAAAGAAAATATTTTAGTTTCCATTAGCTGCATTAGAGACGTCACTGGTTATTTTCTGCTCATTTTTTCATTGTGTGAAAAGCTCTTAACTCTCTCGTAATTAGCTTTCATCGAATGAAATGATATAATGTAGGCATGTAGTGTGCTTTTTGGAGATTTTGAGACATTACACTCGCTAGGGCCTGAAAATTGAAACATAATTGAAGATTAACATTACAATTTATTCAATTTACACTAAGGCAACATTGAAACATTAACGAAATATTTAGAGGTCTAGGTTAGAGACGTGTTCCAACGTCGTTAAACCTAGTAGTTGTCGTTCGCCTTTTGGCTTTAGAAAACACTAGTATGGACTTGTGCTCCCTGTACCATCGCGTATATAAGGGGAGACCCCACTAGGTTTCTATCCTTTATCCATAGGAAGTCGAGTCTGCCGCCCTATACCCGTGATACATCGGACACAGCATTCGGGGAGATTGCCTACACGTACGTTAAGTCCTTGGTTGATTTATCCTTCATTTTGAAACCAAGGTTTATATTGCAGTTCACGGTTATTTGGTACACCCTTTGCCTAGATTACCTAAGTAGTCATTTTTATCTATTCTGACTCTTCAAATTTGAAAGGATCATCAAGCGCTTGAACTTTCATGCTTGTTTCAAAATTGAAAGAGATAGAGTCACCTTTCATCCGTTTCTCGACTCTTAAAACATGAAACAGTGAAGTTTCTAAGTTTCAATGTGGTAAAATAAATCACCTGCGATCACACGCCCTGTTATAATTTTCTTGTTAGTTGTTTGATTGTGTGCCTTGGTTTTTAGCCTGTGTGCGGTTTTGAGTTGTTGATGGCAACTTTTCCAGAGTTCACCAACCAAGGAATCCCCTTTGATGGGAATCCTGGTCATTCTCCCCCGTTTGGAAATGTTGGTGCTCCTTATATGGCAATGTTGTCCCTTCCTGGGTTAACTATTGGGCTGCCTGTTTGGTTGTTCTCAACCTCTGTGGTTCTGAATGTCTCAGCTACTGGTCAATCAGTTCCTCCACCTGAACAACATCAGGTTGATTCCAGGGTGGACCTCTCCTCTTCTTCACCTATTTCTGCATCCTCCTCTTCTACTTCACCTGGTGAAAGTTTGGATTCGAGTAACCAGGTGGCTAAGAAGAAGAAGAAGAAGAAAAAGAAGAAGAAGTCTGATAAGAAAGAGGCTAAGGCTGCAGCTACTGCTTCCGAAGCTCCTCCTCTTGATGAAACTCTTAACCCTCCACGGAAATTCAAGTCCCCTTGCATGTTGTGCACAGGAAACCATCTTCTTCGAGATTTCCCTGGCATTCCCAAGGTGTTTGAAGTATGGTCTAGCAGTCGTCCGCCATTGCCTTTGACTTCCGGAAGTCAGGTTGGGGTCGCATCTTCAGCTAGTGCTGGTAAAGCTCTTAAGAAGTAGGGTAAGCTTTCCAATCCCTGTAAGTTGTGTGAAGGGCACCATGCCATTCACCTTTTTCCATATATGGACGAAGCCAAGCGAGTTTTGGACAACTCGGTTTTTTCTGCGCCGTGCCTTCCAGCTGGCTACCAAAATATTTCTTTGGGTCCTCCACCAGTTGATCCTACGATTGGTCAAGATTCATCCTTGGTCAATCCCGCTCCCCCGGAAATTCGAATTCAGGAATTCGTTCTTGACCAACCATTGGTCGTGGGAACGGTTGAGCTGGCTCCATCGATGGTGCACCAGGTCTTTTCCGTTGAGAGTGGATCTCATATCCCTCAGTTTCTTCTTGTTTCTCTAGATTCTTCGGACTTGGAGAAAGATTCTCTTGTCCCTATACCTCAAGAAGCTGCTCCTCCACCTCCTGTGATGGAGGTCCTGGAGGATACTCCTCCCCCCTTCGAGATGGAGGTTTTGGAGGATGCTCCTTCTTCTTCCGTAACACCAGGGGAAGACCATCTCAGTCCAATGGTAGCCCCTCCAAGTAGTTTGGTCACTTCCTTTGATTGGAATCAATTCGCGGGATACCGCCTTCCGTCTTATGTGCCTTTTGAGATAACAGTATAGGCCTTTGGTTTTGTCGTACCTGACACCATTATATATGAAGGCGCGTCTGTTAGTTTTCTATCCTCAACTACTTGGCAAGCTTTCGGTTTGCCGCCGCTTGCACCTGTTACGCAGAATCTGTTGGCATTTAACAGAATAACTAGTCAGCCATTAGGGATCCTTCCAAGGTTACCTGTTACATTGCGAGGTAAAACCGTCCATATGGACGTGATGGTTGTTCCAGGCCCCTTAGATTTAAATCTGCTTTTGGGGCGCGATTACACCTATGCCATGGGAGCACTTGTCTCCTCCCTTTTTCGTGTGGTTTTTTTCCACATGAAGGACGGATCGTGACCATTGATCAGCTTTCATTCTTTGGTCCTGATGTGGCAACTAGCCCGCCATCATCCCTTCCTGGTTTTTATCCACCCGTTGTATCTGCCCCACCGCAGGTCAACTCTGTGGCTACCTACCCCATGCCTGTACTCAGTGATAATGTCGTTGTGCATCAGGTGGTGGGGGCATTGGGTCCTGACTTCCAGGATGTTTTTCTTCCATCGGGAGTGGAACTCTTGGAAGCGATGACTTCTTGTTCATTATGATGAGGTCGGTCGGAGCATGGTTATTTTCTTATGTCAAGCTCCTTAAAAAATGAAACCGAGTCTGTTCGGAGCATGGTTATTTTCCTGTGTCAAGCTCCTTAAAAAATGAAACCGGGTCTTGCCAGAGCAGAGTTTGTTTCCTTGTGTCAAGCTCCTTAAAAAATGAAACAAGCTCTGTCAGAGTAGAGTTCCTTGTCTTGTGTCAAGCTCCTTAAAAAATGAAACAAGGTTGTTGGAGCATAGTTCGTCTGCTTGTGTCAAGATCCCTAAAAAATGAAACAAGATGTTATGAGGATAGTTCTTTTAATGTGGCAACCTTGTTAAAACAATGAAACATTTTCCTGTTCAATTCGAGTCTTTGATAATATCTCGTAAAATCCCAGTCGAGTATTTCTCTTGATCTCGTAACTTGAACCTTCACTCCATCTGCCTTTCATATGGACTGAATCTTGGGGGGCATGTACCTCAAATTGAGTCACCATGCTGGGGGCATGCTTAAATCTTTCAAGCATAGTTTGTTTCCATTTCAAGCTTGTGTAAAAATAAAACCGGTATCAAGCATAGTTTATCTTTGTTTCAAGCTTGTGTAAAAATGAAACCAACTTCAAGCAGAGTTTCTTGATTTCAAGCTTGTGTAAAAATGAAACCATTCCCATTTTACCTCTCGTGATTTCCATTTTATCAACCTGTTTTTGCCAGATGAGCCTTGGTTTTCTCACTCCATTGTCACTATTTGCTTGGCTGATTATATGCCTTCACTTGTTTGTTTTACCCGTTCCTGAGGAACCACTGCGATGAGTGGTATTGTTAACCAGCCTCTTAACATGTACTTGTTTTGAGAAGTTCCACCATTACCAAAACCAGTTGCTTCCCTTTATACCACTCGTTCCTCCAAGAGGAGTCATCTTTCAGCTCTTTTCTGACTCTTAAAAATTGAAAATATTGTCGATTCGCTTGTCGTTTTGATCTCGTTAAAATGGCTATGAAACTACATCTACCCAGTATACGTTTACCCCTTTTTCAGGCTGAGATAGATTATTTACAAAAAAGGAATACCCTAGCTTATCACGACTAGGAGGTTTTCTCAGACTTAGTTTTCTACCTTTTCGGATCTGAGGAACTATTTACGAAAAGGGACTATTGGAGTTTACTTTTCCGCTGTCTTTTCAAACTCTTTAAACATGAAAATACGCCGATTTCTTCCTTTTTCAGACTTGTTAAACCTTGATGACATCAGATTCAGTCCTAATGACGATATTCGAGTTTCTCCTTCCTAGGGCTCGTTAAATGTACTAGGATGGATTCGTCTGAAAGGATGGACTTATATGACAAGAATATGGTATCCTCTTCAAGCTTGTGTAAAAATAAAGAGGTACTCCCCTGAATTGGTGGGGAAAAATGGAACCAGTATCATCGTCGTGTCAGCAGTATGTCGCTCTTAAACATGGCACTTGTCTGCATTCGTGTCGATTTGGGGACATCTCACCTCATTATCTATTTGCCTCTGTGGGTTTGGGTAATCCCTTTTTACCTCTCATCTGCTATTTGCCTCGTCATCATGACCCCTAATCTTTTGATTTCAAATACTGCCAAATCCATTATCGTGCCGCCGATGTGTTCAAGAGAAGTTGACCTCTGCAGTTTCAACCCTCCTCTGATTCTCTACTGATCCTGATTCACAAAAATTATGTTCCTCTATCTCGCTTCGGTGATGTGGGAAACACTATAGCCCACCTTCGATCAAGATCACTTCCATTCGGCTTCAACGCATTATCTGGGAAGCTGATCTAGAGACTCCCTTCCGGTACCTTGGAGCTTGCATGCCTCAAAGGCAGGTTCTTCATGTTTGTCGTGAGGTTTTCATCATTAGCCTCCGATTGAGTGATTCTATGGGTGTTCAACGCCAGCTCACTGATTCACATGTGGTAGATTGTACCTATAGTACCTTGAGGACCATTATCACTATTGGTGGTACCTCTCGCGTCTATTAACAGCTTTCATCATTGGCTGGTAATCAGATGATGTTATTGCATCTTCGACTTCAGCTTACTTATTCACATGCTTGAACTTGTACTTGGTTTGGGTCGAGATGGAGCGCAAGACCCTGGATTTTGTCTGTTAGAATCCAGGCTGCAATTATGTAGACTATTATGATTGGTTTCATGACTCATTCATTGGATGGTTGTGACCATGCCTAAGTCTATTTATCGATCCTTACTGGATGGCTGCATCCATGCCTTGGATATTGATTATTGTATACTCTGTTATGGATGGTTGCACCCATACCACATATATCATGTATTTGAGATATCAATTGTACTTCTCTATGTAGGTTTTCCGACGACAATGTTTTCAGTTGGACGCGTTCTCGTAAAGCATTTCACCCCTCTCTCTCTTTCGGGCCTCATGCTTTAGGGGGCATCTGTTACATAGTAACCTGTCACCGTCCCTGCAATCCCCATCTCGCCCATTGGAGGGTCATTTCTGTGACCAATAATTAGTGTCATGCCTTGTAAATACCATCATTGCATCCCTTTCCATGAGGACAACATTTCGTCTGTTGATCATTTCCTGAGCAGACCCCTAAAAATGCCTGTTTTTTCCTTGGAGATGGTAGCCCGTTATGTCCTCGCGCTAATGAGGAAAATTAACACTGAGCCCACACCAATTGGTGCTCTGTCCCAGTTAAACACCCGCACCAATCTGCTTATGGAAAGTTTTTTAAAGAAAGAGGCGAAGTTTCTATTACAACAACTTTGTGGATGAGTCATGAGGAGTGGTTTCGACTGAATAACCACGGCCTTCCTCCTTTGAACTCTTGTTTCAACCTTATGGGGAACCTCCCAAGGGATAAGGCCTCCCTTCCACTATTGTAGGGATCCCAACCTCCTCCTCTCTTCTATAAATATAGCCATCTTCCATTGATGAAGGGGCTGAATGGTTGAGTCTCCAAGAGCCTTCATAGCCTAAAGAATGCTGCAAGAGCCTTGATAATCCTCATAGAGCCAAATCAGTAGCAAGGAGATTGATGATCGAAGAGAGAGGCTTGTCCCATTCTTGACGAGCTTTATCGAGACGTATTCCGTTGACGACCCGCCAAAGGAAGATTCAACGTCAGAGCCAGGTTGTATTTTCCTTTGTATGAATTAATGATAAGCGACTTTGGTTATGGTTCCACTCATATTTTTCATTATGATCATGAGTTGTGTCTTCTCTTACTGATACATAATTTCATATATTGGGTTTTACGCTTGTGTTTGTCGTGTTTCTTGCATGTGAAAGTGTTCAATCACGACGAGCGTGAGGATTGTGATCTGCCGAAGCAAGGGAACGGGAGCACTATCTTCTCTACGAACAATAGCGTTGGATTCAAAGTAAGCCTTCTTCACTATTTGGTTTATTTCAATTAGGAACTTGCGCCTTAGCATGATACGATTTTTGCTAGACCCGATCTAGGCTAGTAGGGATCGCCTCTGTCCCCAGAGGGGATTTAGAAATTTTTTTTGTAGAGGTAAATCCCCTCTGCGGACAGAGGCGATCCCTACTATCCCAGATCAGGTCTAGAAACAATCGTATCACGCTAAGGTGCAAGTTCCTAATTGCAATAAACCAAATGGCGAAGAATGCTGACCTTGATTCCAATGGTGTTGTTCATAGAGAAGATAGCGCTCTTGTTCCCTTGCTCTGGCAGATCATAATCCTCACGCTCGCCGTGATCAAACACCTGCACACGCAAGAAACACGATAAACACAAGTGTAAAACCCAATATATGCAATTATGTATCAGTCAAAGAAGACAGAACTCATGATCACAGTGAAAAATATGAGTGGAACCATAACCAAATTCGCTTATCATTAATTCATACAAAGGAAAATACAACGACCTTGACCCAGATCTTTGGCGAGTCGTTAACGGGGCTGCATCTCGACTCGTCGAGTAGGACAGGCACTCTCTCTTCGATCGTCAATCTCCTTTGCTCTTGATTTTGGCTTCTATGAGACTATCAAGCTCTAGTGCGGCATTCTTCGAGCATGGAGGCTCTTGGAGATGTCCAACCCCTTCATCAGTGGAGATGGCTATGACTATAGAGGAGAGGAGGAGGTTGGGATCCCTACAATAGTGGAAGGGAGGCCTTATCCCTTGGGAGGTTCCCCATAAGGTTGAAACAAGAGGCCAAAGGAGGAAGGCCATGGTTATTCAGTCGAAACCACTCCTCATGACTCATCCACGAAGTTGTTGTAATCAAAACTTCGCCTCTTTTTTTAAAAACTTTTCCATAAGAAGATTGGCGCAGGTGCTTAACTGGGACATAGCACCAACTGGTGCAGGCTCAGTGTTAATTTTCCTCATTGGTGCAAGGACATAACAGGCTACCAACACCAAGGAAAAAACAGGAATTTTTAGGGGTCTGCTCAGGAAATGATCATTAGAAGAAATGTTGTCCTCATGGAAAGGGATGCAATGATGGTATTTGCAAGGCATGACACTACTTATTGGTCACAAAAATGACCCTCCAATGGGCAAGATGGGGATTGCAGGGACGGTGACATATTATTGTGTAACACCTTTCTTCAGTTTCCTTACATCACCTTCAATGTCTTCTACTTTCACTATTGGGGACTCCTCAATATCTATTGCATGTAGAATGTCTTCCAGATTTCCTTTGGCCAATGTCTAACTCCTTGTTATTCTCTTACTACTTTGTTTTCTAATCTCATGTTTTGCAAGTGTTGGCTGAGGGACATCAGTTTCTTGCAAAGGTTCTTCTTCAATTTCCATTGGTTCTACAGGAAACTGTCCTCCTTCTTCACCAATCTCTTCTGTTGCAGCTAGAGATGTATTAGTTTTAGCTTTTGAAACTTTCTTTGGAGTCACTACATCTACTTCATACCCACTCATAAATAGAAAAGAGGTTCAATATTTGTTTAACCTTTTCAACTCTTCCAGCACTAATAGTTTTATCAGACCATGGTGAAACTCACTGAAATACTGATGTCTCATTACCTTCTGACTTGAAATAAAATATATTTGTTGAAGAGGTAAATCCCCTCTGCAGACAGAGGCAATCCCTACTAGCCCAGATTGGGTCTAGTTACAATCAGGTTACGTAGTGACGTAGGTTCCTAGTTACAAAACGACAAAAATCATAACGAATTGCCTACCTCAAATCCTAATGCTGAAAGAACAAGTTGATGATGCCTGTCCTTCACACAAGGGAAATCACCATTCTTTGTCAAATCACTAACACTCCACAGACACATGGAAAGGATACAATAATGGCACAACGAAAAATCTAAAGCTTGTAACCATACATCAAATAGAGAGGATGTAATTAATTGTATAAAGAAATAGATACATGAAGAACAATCAAAGTCGCTTATCATTAAAATAACAAAGGAAATATACAACCCAAAGCTCTGACGCTTGATCTTCCTTTGGCGGGGCTGACAATGGAGCACGTCTTAATGAAGCCTGTCGAAAATGGGACAAAGCTCTCTCTCTTCGGCTTGGCTCTCAAAAGCTGTCTGGCTATAGTCTCCTTGCTACAAGTTCAGCTCTAGCTTTCTAAGGGTGAAGGCGAGCTTTTATAGATGGTGGAAGGGGAGTTGGGATCCCTACAATCATGGGATTGGCCCTATCTCTAAGGAAGCTTCCATGATAGATGGAAAACCACCTCCCATACATGGAGATCCGTAGCCAAACCTCCCAACTCATTTTAGTGACTCGTTCAGGAGTTTGTGGGAATCAAACATCCGCCATTTATTTTTTTAAAACATCCCTTATTAAGCTTGGTGTGAGTGAGACACTGGGACAGAGTGCCAATTGGCGCGCCCTCTATGTTGGATTTCCCCCATTGGCACGAGGGCTGAACTGGCTAGTCGCGTCAAGGCAAAAAGATCTATTTTTAGGGTTTTACAAAGGAAACTTTCTTCAGAGGAATGATTGTCCTTGTCAAGGGGGATGCCATGAAAGTGGTTTCAGGTCATATCACTTCTCACAGGTCACAGGAAAAGCCCTCCAATGTGTGGGATGGGGGATTGCAGGGACGGTGACAAAATATTGTGTAACAGATGCCCCCTAAAGCATGAGGCCTGAGAGAGAGAGAGAGAGAGGGGTGAAATGCTTTATGAGAACGTGCCCAACTGAAAACCCTGCTATTGGAAGACCTGCATCCAAGTACAACCGATATCTCTGATACATGATATGTGGTATGGGCGCAGCCATCCATAATAGAGTATACAATAATCAAGATCCAAGGTATGGATGCAACCATCCAGGAAGGATCAATAAGTAGACTCAGGTATGGTCGCAGCCATCCAATGAAACGAGTCATGTAACTAATCATGATAATCCACAAAATTCGCAGCCTAGATTTCATCAAACAAAACCCAAGGCCTTGCGCTCCATCTCTACCTGAACAGAGTACAAGTCCCAGCATGTGAATAAGTGAGCTAAAGTCGAACATGCAAGAACATCGTCTGATTACCAGCCAATAATGAAAGTTGTTAACAAACGCGAGAGGTACCACCAATAATGAGGATGGACCTCAAGGTACTACAGGTACAATCCACGGAATGTGAAACGTGAGCCGACGTCGAACAGCCGCAGAATCATTCGATCGAAGGCCAATGATGAAAACCTTGCGTCGAATGCGAAGAACCTACCATTAAGGCATGCAGGCTCCAAGGTACCAGAAGGGAGTCTCTAGATCAGCTTCCTAGATAATGAGTTGAAGTCGACAGGAAGTGACCTTGATCGAAGGTGGGCCATAACATTTCCCACATCATCGACGCGAGACAAAGGAACATAATGTTTGTGAATCAGGATCAGTAGAGAATCAGAGGGAGGTTGAAAACTGTAGAGGCCAACTTCTCTTGAACATATTGGCGGCACGACACTGGATTTGGCAGTATTTGACATCAAAGGATCTGAGGTCATGATGACGTGGCAAAGAGAAGATGAGTGGTCAAAAAGGATTACCCAAACCCACGGAGGCAAGCAGAGAACGAGATGAGATGTCTCCAACCCGACATGAATCCAGACAAGTGCCATGTTCAAGAGCAACATACTGCCGATACAACGATGATACTAGTTCCAGCACACTACAATTTAAAGCGAGTACCGGAATACTTTGGAAACAAGCTTGAAGGATAGCATATGCCTATCATATGATTTTTTTATTCGGACAAATCAACCTAGTACATTTAGAGCCCTAGGAAGGAAGGAGGTGATCGGGAAGTAACGTCATTACGGCAAAGTCAATGTCATGGTTTTAACGAGTCGACAAAGGAAGAACAATATACTCATGTTTAGAGTTTGAAAGACATCGGAAAAAGAAAATTATGATCCCTTTTCGTAGATAGTTCCTCGGACCCCAAAAGGTAGAAAATAATATCCGAGAAAACCTCATAGTCGCGATAGGCTAGGGTACTCCTTTTTCGTAAATAATCCATCCCAGCCCGAAAAAGGGGTAAACGTATACTGGGTAGATGTCGATTCGTGTCCACTTTAACGAGATCGAAACGATAAGGGCCTCGGAAATATTTTCATTTTTAAGAGAATGAAAGCAATTAAAAGATAGCTCAGTGGCAAACTTTTTGTGTTTTACCGAGGAATCACAAAAAAAGTATAAAATACAACTCGTACCATCGTCAGTTGCGTGAAAACTGTCATTTTCATGGCGTAAAACCCATTTTTCAACAAAATATAATAAATATTGGAAAAATAAGCTTCAAAACCTAATTTGATTTTGAAAAGTTACAAATATGACCAAAATAGTAAAAACATATTTACTTTTTTTACCTCTTGTGAAACAACGAGTGAGTTTTTCCTTGCGGAACTACGGTGAAACGATTAGTGGATGATTTAGTGCATCATTTCAGATCTCGTCTTCCGGATCTCGTCTTTTCCGGGTAAGAGCGCTTCTATTAGCTATGTTTCAATCCATTTTTATAGTAATTCCATTGTGATTTGGATCACACAGGAGGACTTTTCAAATCTAGGGCTCGCACCGGTTGTCGCAGGTATGAGGCATGGATCCGCGCCAATCAATTTCTTTTGCAAATGGGTCATGCTAGATGGTGCGACTGTCAGCAAAATAGTCACGCCAACCGCGCAACCTTATTTTCTGCTCAATTTATACAAAAAATGAACCAATCAACTGGATTTTTGAATGCCCAAGGGATTTAGTGATGTGCTTATGACCATTTTGGTGCAGGTACAAAGCCACAATGGTGATCGAATGGAAAGAAAGGGAGCACAGTGAAGAGGACGAAATGGCAATGGGGAACGAGCAATGCATGAATGTTCTCTGGGATTATGGTCTAAAGAAGTTCTTCTTGACACCATGTCTCAGGGGACAACCTAAATTGTTTCAATACTTAATCAGTATCTGGGATGAGAATGAAGAGAAGTTTAGGCTTCGAGATCAAGTTCTGGAACTCGAAGTATCCGATGTTTACTTCATCACTGGATTATAGCGGAGAGGTCCAGCCCCGATCATGACAGGTACTAGGCCTTCTAGTGAAAAGATGTCAATGGTTATGGAAAGAGTGTGCCCAAGGGCACAAACAAGATCAGGTAGTGGTAAAGTGGACATTCACACTGTTCCCAACCTAGCATTTAGAGTGGTGCTCCATACCATTACGCGAGCCTCGGGGTCGCAAGCGCCACATGAGGCTACTAAAACACAGCTCCTCTTAGCATCAGAATGTATGAACTCGACGCTATTTGACTGGGCTACAGTCGTGACCATGAATATCAAACAGAAATTGACTAAGTGTAAAAAGGCCAAACTGAAGCAGTTTGGGTACGGGTCAATCTTAGTATCGTTCATCCTTGAATGTTTACCTATTTTCCAGGGCCAAGGGGCAATAGTCGTAGATCCACCATTGAGAGAGCCACAGATGGCTTGATGGGTAGCACTGATGCCCAAAGCAGGATGGGGCTAGAAAATTTCATGGCGGCCCGAGTTCTTCGGATGGCTTCGGCAACAGTTGATCATCATAGAGGACTGGCCCTATGCCGGTACTAACTTCACGGGAGACCCAGACCTTCCACTCCCAGAAGGAGAGGACTGGTATGAGGAGCTGGGTAAGACTCTTTTTGATTTTGTGAATTTTATGATTTTTTTTTTGGGTATACATGCATGTTATAATATTCGATCCTATATGCATGCAGATGTTGGCCCAGAGAGGCCCGCTGGGATGTCGCCAATCGCACGGAGGACCCCTCTTGCCTATGACCCTCAAGGTGAGGGTGGCGAGGGGAGTGAGCTAGTTCAAAACTTGGAAGGAATCGCCCGTGGGATCCCTGATTACTCTCGCCTAGCAGATGTCCCTATGGATTATCATAGGCACACCATAGGGGTGCCTAGTCGCCTTCATTGCTTACTGAGGTGATTGGTGCGGGCAGTGACATGCTACCATGAGCACCATGCTGATTAGTCGCCTAGGCTTTTCATATGCATATTTTTGAGAGACATGTTGTCTCCGGATATTATTAAAACATACATGTATATTTTTTGGATTTTATGTGATGCACACAAACTGAAAACATTCGACATATATATATATATATATATATATATATATATATATATATATATATATATCCAGAGGATCTTTTTCACATATGATGATGTTTTTCACAAGTTGCGTAAATGTCTATCTAATACCATGTTAGCTAATGCATTAGTTACATAATCTGCATAACAAATGACCCAATGGAAAATTTAAAAGTTCACCAAATGCATCACACCACACATTTTATTTTTACGCAAGCTTAAAAGCACACATGCAAACTATGCTTGGAAATGAGTTTTATTTTTATGCAAGCTTAAAACACAAGTGTAAAATATGCTTGAAATAAGGAGAAACGGGCATTCCCCCAGCATGGTGTCTCAATTTGAGGTACATGCCCCCGAGATTCAATCCATAGAAAATGGAGTGAAGGTTCAAAACACAAGAGATTCGATCGAAATCTACCAAAACTCGAATTGAATGGGATTGTGTTTCATTATTTTAACGAGGTTGACACACTTAAAAATTGTCCTCGTAGCAGCTTGTTTCATTGTTTTAGGAGCTTGACACAAGAAGAGGAACTATGCTCCGACGAATTCAAAGGAACAGGTTTGGGAGGGGGATAACCAGATACAAAAGGCTCGTGACAATTAGACATTTCCCACAGGTCGGGCATAAACGAGGAATGATCGTCCATCGCTCCATGGCAGATCTCCGTGAGACATAGTCTCAACGACAGTTTCGTCAGACAGAAAGACCTCTCTCAAAGGATCAGGCGAATTTGCATCACCGAGCCAAGGGGATTGAGAATAAACGTCGAGATCCATGCTCAAAGGAGCGTTTTCAGTAGGAGTAGGATCTGATGCAGCAACGATTTCGCAATAATTGATTTTAACTGGAGTAAGAGGCATCGATTCTCCAAAAGAGGTCACTTGCTCAGGAGAAGGGATGATCCATGGGTCATCTGACCTAGAGATCATTTTGAATTGAACAATGTTCGATGGTGGCATGGAAAAAATACCCATGAGAACGGGGTCCTTGAAAAGACTGTTGAGCCCCAAATATGTCCTTTCCCTTCACCAAATTTCACTTCATTTCCTTTGTCCCTTATCAATTACAGGCTTAAATGGTCAATATGATTGGTTAAAGACACTTTAGGAATGTATACAATGACTGACTTGCTATATTTTCATGGTTTTTTTGTTGTAGTAATTTTTTACTAGACTCGGCTACAGAATGTAACCATTATGTAGCTAGTCGCCTATTCCGCAGCTATCTTCATGTTCTCATAGGTTACAGGTGTCACTTCAGAGAAAAATGCATATGGTTGAATTCCACAACATTCCCACGTCATTTATTGCTCTCTACGAAGTCTGAGCAAGAATCTACAGGTGGTTATGCACGTGGAAGAGATCAAAGCTAAGAAGCAGATTCCTACCAGGACAGGGACTCTACAGATGTCTCCAGCAAAGTACGAGGCTTCCATAAGAGTTCTAATTTGATTTTTATTGAAAAAGACACTTGTTCCTATTTATTCTCAAGGGTAGTTATGTATTTATTTTATAAGAATGACTCGGGAGACCGAGGGACAGTTAGCTATATTGATGTTTTGTTTCTAGATCTCAAAAGACCGTAATACTTTGTTTTTGAAATAATTTTCCTTTAATGAAAGAAGCACCACTTTATTGCAAGATCTGAGGCAATCTTGTGGAGATTTGAATGCTAATCCGGTGGTAGAGGGCCCCTACTGCCCGAGAAGCTTTGTGCACATTGTTTACATAAGTAACTTTAGCCTTGTTGCATTCCTAGTTTAAGCAATTTTCTGAACTTTGTGTTTTATACTCACTTGCATTGGATGCTACAGTCTAGTCTTGTTCTTACAAACTGTTCCAAAATATCACTAATATTGAATGAGATATAACTATAGTATTTTAGGAATTAGTTGCCTTTTTCTGAACTTTACGTTTTTGTGCTCAATTACATCAATTGTTACAGCTAGGCTTGTTCTTCCGAATTGTTCCAAAATATCACTAATACTGAACGAGATAGGGCTATAATATTTTAGATATTAGTTGAATTATAGTGTATTTGTAATACTCTAGAGATTAATGGCATGCTAGTTCAGTTTCTGTTCACTGTATTTCAAGTTAGGAAAATGGAATTCTAGTACAGTTGTGGTCACTATATTTCAAGTTTGAATGATTGCACTTTAGTTCAGCTTTATCTATTGTATTTTTATTTTTATTAGTCAGTTGTATGCTATTTTTTTCCATTAGACTTCAAGGCCTTGACTGTTTTGCAATCTCTTATAATCTTACAAATAGCCTTTTCCAAAACTATTCCAAAAGATTTCTAACTTTCGAATGACGCTTAGTAGTGACAATTTGAGTTGCAGAATGGATTAATTTCAGTGTCATAGGTTAATCTAGAGTAGAGTTCCTTACTATGCTACAAATAATCTTTTCCAATTGTTTTCCAATAAATTTCTAACCATGGATGAGATTTTTGTGATATTGTAAGTCATTGTTTACTTAAAAGAACCCCATTTCATTAAACATATCCTTTTCTCCAACATATTTCTAATGAATGAATGGGACTGAGTTCATGTTATGAGTTACTGAGTTCATGTTATGAGTTATTTAGTTCTTTCTATGAGTTATTTTTCTTGTTAAAGTATTGCATTTTCTGTTCTCAAGTGCCATACATAATTTAGAATAGGTTTTGCTCTGTTTTAGTGTGACCAACAACTTCTCTTTGCCAAAAATTAGTTCTTTTCCTCTTAGAATAAAAACACAAAACCAAAAACATTGAAAAAACACTAAACACAACGTAGTGAGAAACAAATACCTAGGCACATATAATGCACTTCACTTCAATAGTTTGCTAGCCCTGGTTGACAATTTATGGCCTCAATTTAGGAACACTAATTTGAGCAGACATTTTGGCGCCGTTGCCGGGGAAGTGTAACTAGGTAGCTTTGTTTCTTACCTCCCAAAAACAATGATATGCGTAGAGAAATAGACTCAAGGGGTAGATTCATAAGAAGCAGAAGCTTGATTCCTAGAACACCACTTTTTTAACCAAGACCAAGAGCCAGCACACCTTCAACTCAAACCCACATTCCATCCTTTACTGATCCTAGACTTCCAGAGGACTTAAGATCAGATATTCCATTAGAAAGACCTTCCACTTTATCCACTGAACCTGTCTTAGAAGAAGATTCTGAGACTCCTGCTGGGGACATAAATTTTTCAACTTCTACAGAAGAATCAACTATGGTAGAAGAAGGGGGAGGAGGAGTTTTTAATGGAGAACACACACTATTTGGAGGGGGTATAGGTAGAGGTATAGGAGAAGGAGGTAGAGGTGCAGAAGGAGAAGGAGACAGAGGAAGAGGTAGAAGAGAAATGGGAAGCTCTTTTGGGTTTCCTATAGTAGATGAAGAAACCAATGCAACTATGAAAAACATTTCACCCTCTGTCCTTCCAAAATTTTATGGACTTAAAAATGAAGATCCTGAAACCTTCCTATTTGAATTTGAAGTCCTATGTAGAACCTATGACTACTTACAAGATGCTCAAAAACTTAAACTATTCCCTTCAACATTGAAAGGAGCAGCATTAAAATGGTTTATGAGTTTGATCAGCAGTTCTATTAGGACATGGGAAGACATGAAACAGGAATTTCTAGAGAGGTATTTGGATTACTGTATGCCAGTCAACCATAAGGAGGAAGTGTTTAAAATGTTACAAAAAGAGGATGAAAATCTGGAAGATTTGTTGGAAAGGTTTAACTATAACATCAAGAGAGCAAAAATGGAAAACTTAGATCAAGATACTTTGAAAGCTCTCTTGTTGAAGACAATTAGGGATGAATGGTTAGATATCCTTAACATGATGGGAAAAGGGGATATATCTCAGCTCACATTACCTGAAATAGCTGAATTATGTATCAACATTTCAAGAGGGAAATCTAAAACTATAAAA
Source organism: Pinus albicaulis (assembly GCA_034641835.2). Lineage (NCBI taxonomy): Eukaryota > Viridiplantae > Streptophyta > Pinopsida > Pinales > Pinaceae > Pinus > Pinus albicaulis. The sequence goes on along the minus strand of CM076575.1, from coordinate 1,256,057,026 downwards.
GGACCAAGAGACCCTGCTCTTGCAAGGCCAAGTAAATCTACTTCTGGGATAGTAAGTAGGGGAAAAATAGGAAATATACTTGATGAATTCAAATATGATATCTTGGGGAGTCTTAGTGAACAAATAGACACCCTTAAGTTTTAAAACAAGCAAAAAAATGAATCCGATGCCTTAGCAATATTTTGTCCCAAATGTAGAAAGAAGCATGCCTTGAGAGAGCGCCTTTTGGATGCAAAAGTAGTAGAGACCTATGTAATTTGTTCAGAAAAAAATGAGACCAAGATTTGTCCTTCACTTCCTGGTCTTAAAGCTGTCTTTCAGGAAGAAAATCCTACAAATTCCACAGAATCTCTCAATTTTGTCTCTAAGAGACCTTGGCAAGGACCTCAAACACAAGGATTCCATGATCAACTGTATAATCAACCCCTACCAAATTGGAATTCTTGGCAGCAACCTTGGCCCCAATTTCAAAATCAATCTCAAACTTCGGCACAAGGAGCACAAAATCCCTATGGAAGATACTCTCAGTACTATCAGTATCCACCACCCTATCCACCATATTCACATTTCCCTCCTCAACAAAACTTTCAACAAAATCCTCAAAATCCACAACATCACAATCAACCACTTCCATTACCATTTCCTCAGAAAACAAATCATTTGTCTGCCCAACCTATACCAAACCCCAACAATAAAAATCCTCAGAACACATACATGATAGAAGGCCAACAGTTTCTAACTTATTTGATCACTCCTTTAGACCTTAGTGATGTTCAAATTAGGTCTGGAATAATACTTGAAAAGAGGAAACCTTCTGTAATCATACAAGAGCAAGACAATTCTGAGGAATATTCTCTATGGATAAATAAAAGTCTTGAAGAGAACACATATTTCCAAGACCCAAACATTGAAAAATCAAAACAAAAAGAACCAATAATTTCAACTCCTATATTAGAGCAACCATCAACATCCACTTCTACACCTCCCTTTCCAGAAATATTACAAATTGATAGGGGTGTAGAAAAACAAATTATGGTGCCTAATTATGATTTCCTGGATGAGCTGAGAAATGTTTGTATTAAGATCCCATTATTGCAAGCTATCAAGGAAATTCCAATCTTAGCAAAGACAATAAAGGATTTGAGCATGAAGAAAACAGGAAAAAGAATAAGAGAGAAAAAGAAAATTCAACTAGCAGGAAAAATAGCAGATATCATGATGGGTAAGATTGCTATTCCAAAGTATCTAGACCCAGGAAATCCAGTTGTTAAAATACACATCAATGGAACTGAAATTCAAAACACACTTATTGATTTTGGAGCAGCAATCAATATCATGAGTAGACAAATCATGGATAAACTGAAACTTTCTAATATTTTGTTTACACCCACATTATTAAAATTAGCAGATAGATCTATGATCAAACCTGATGGGGTAATAGAAGACATTCCAGTGTCCCTAGATTATTTGGAGTATCCTGTGGATTTTATGATCCTAACTCCTAAGAATAATCTAGAAGGGCATTCCTAGCTTAGCATTGAAGAATAAATGGCGGAATATGTTGCTCATTTTGCAAAAGTTTATAATTTGTGAGGGAAGGTTTGGTAGCCTCTATGTTTATCTTATTCGGTTAATGATGCATTTCTTAGATGAAGAAATCAATTTACCCCTTTTCCTTCTTCATAGTGTGAAGAGAATGGCCTCTAATGTACAAAAGAGGGTTCAATTCCTGGAAACCACTTTGTACCACCATAGTCTAGTTAAAATCCTAATTGAACATCATTTGATAAAAGTGGGAGACAATTGGGATGAGTTTCTAGTGAGGAATCACTTTGAAGAACCCAAGGAACCTCCATCTGAAGGCAATCTTATAAGAAGAAGCAGGAGAAGGAAAATTTCCGAAGCTGTTGAAACTAACATTGGTAAGTCTATACAAGAGGACAGTGAGGAGATAATTTCTGAGAAATTGACTAAAATTAGGAAACAGATTAAAAAGGAGAAGATGATAAGAAGGTATGCCAAGGAGAGAGGTGAAGGACCATCTCAACCAAGAAGAAGCCACAAACTTAGAGGTATATTGAAGAAAACAGGGATTAGACAAATGGGAATCATAAACATTGAGGATGAAGAGACACCAACTGCTAGATCACCTGAGTACCAATATGAAGAGGATCTTGATGAAGAAACTTCGAAGATAGACCCAGCTCAACAAAAAATTTATAATTATATTGAGACATTAGAGAAGAGATCCTCAGAAAGTAGAGACAGAACTCCTAGCCCACCAAAATCTACAATTGGTGTACTAAGAAGAGACAAATATGAGTTAGAAGTACTCAATAGGCATATCAAGAATGATAATGACATTTTAAGGAAGCAGGTTAAGCTGAAAAGTGATATGAATACAACTCTCTCTCTGCAAATGGAAAAATTTTACAAGGCTAGTAAGAAATTGAAGAAGAAAAACAAAAAGTTGAGCAGGGCACTTATAAATTTGAGATTAAAGTTGGTCATAAAGAAGCCTAGGAGGCCATTAAATATCAGGAAAAGTAGAAGAAGGAGCCTAGATGTCCTATCAGAAGTCTCAGAATATATGAGTTGATTGCATGAGGACATGCAAAAACTTTGCAGTGGGGGTATGTTGAACCCCAAAGATGTCCTTTCCCTTCACCAAATTTCACTTCATTTCCTTTGTCCCTTATCAATTATAGGCTTAAATGGTCAATAGGATTGGTTAAAGACACTTTAGGAATGTATACAATGACTGACTTGATATATTTTCATGGTTTTGTTGTTGTAGTAATTTTTTACTAGACTCAGCTACAGAATGCAGCCATTCTGTAGCTAGTCGCCTATTCCATAGCTATCTTCATGTTCTCATAGGTTACATGTGTCACTTCAGAGAAAAACGCATATGGTTGAATTCCACAATGCTCCCACATCATTTATTTCTCTCTACAAAGTCTAAGCAAGAATCTACAGGTGGTTATGCACGTGGAAGAGATCAAAGCTAAGAAGCAGATTCCTACCAGGACAGGGACTCTACAGATGTCTCCAGCAAAGTACGAGGCTTCCATAAGAGTTCTAATTTGATTTTTATTGAAAAGGACACTTGTTCCTATTTATTCTCAAGGGTAGTTATGTATTTCTTTTATAAGAATGACTCGGGAGACCGAGGGATAGTTAGTTAGATTGATGTTTTGTTGCTAGATCTCAAAAGACCGTAATACTTTGTTTTTGAAATACTTATCCTTTAATGAAAGAAGCACCGCTTTATTGCAAGATCTAAGGCAATATTGAGGAGATTTGTATGCTAATCCAGTGGTAGAGGGCCCCTACTACCCAAGAATATTTGTGCACATTGTTTATATAAGTAACTTTAGCCTTGTTGCATTCCTAGTTTAAGAAATTTTCTAAACTTTGTGTTTTATACTCACTTGCATTGGATGCTACAGTTTAGTCTTGTTCTTACGAACTCTTCAAAAATATCACTAATATTGAATGAGATATAACTGTAGTATTTTAGGAATTATTTTCTTTTTTATGAACTTTACGTTTTTGTGCTCAATTACATCAATTGTTACAGCTAGACTTGTTCTTCTGAATTGTTCCAAAATATCACTAATACTGAACGAGATAGGGTTGTAATATTTTAGAGATTAGTTGCATTATAGTGTAGTTGTAATACTCCGGAGATTAATGGCGCGCTAGTTCAGTTTCTGTTCACTTTATTTCAAGTTAGATTAATGGCACTCTAGTTCAGTTTCTGTTCACTGTATTTCAAGTTAGGATAATGGCATTCTAGTACAGTTGTGGTCACTGTATTTCAAGTTTGAATGATTGCATTTTAGTTCAGCTTTATCTATTGTATTTTTAGTTTTATTAGTCAGTTGTATGCTAGTTTTGTTCCATTAGACTTCAAGGCCTTCATTATTTACAAACTACTCTTGTTATTAATCTCTTCCAACACATCATCATATGTATAGGCATTAGTGATATCAGTTCAAGGCCTTGACTGTTTTGCAATCTCTTATAATTTTACAAATAGCCTTTTCCAAAACTATTCCAAAATATTTCTAACTTTCGAATGAGGCTTAGTAGTGACAATTTGAGTTGCATAATGGATTAATTTCAATGTCATAGGTTAATTTAGAGTAGAGTTCCTTACTATGCTACAAATAATCTTTTCCAATTGTGTTCCAATAAATTTCTAACCATGGATGAGATTTTTGTGATATTGTAAGTCATTTTTTACTTAGAAGAACCTCATTGCATTAAAATTATCCTTTTCTCAAGATATTCCAACATATTTCTAATGAATGAATGGGACTGAGTTCATGTTATGAGTTACTGAGTTCATGTTATGAGTTATTGAGTTCATGTTATGAGTTATTTAGTTCTTGCTATGAGTTACTTTTCTTGTTAAAATATTTCATTTTATGTTCTCAAGTGCCATACATAATTTAGAATAGGTTTTGCTCTGTTTTAGTGTGACTAGCAACTACTCTTTGCCAAAACTTAGTTCTTTTTAGAATAAAAACACAAAACCAAAAACATTGGAAAAACACTAAACACAACGTAGTGAGAAACAAATACCTAGGCACATATAGTGCACTTCACTTCAACAGTTTACTAGCCCTGGTTGACAATTTATGACCTCAATTTAGGAACACTAAGTTGAGCAGACAAAGACCAGGTCCTACACTGTCAGGGAGATTGGGAATTTGATCCATGTATGGCACGTTGTTCTCGAAGGATGAGGTAAAGAAAGACAATTGATCGACAGTGATAATATTTCCCTCATGAGGAAACTTCAGAAGCCGGAAGAGGGTGGACGGAACGAATAGCATGGCGTGGGTCCAACTATGACCAAGAAGAAGATTGTAGTTGAGTTTGGCATCAACCACTTCTACTTCAATGTTGATTGTCTTACCCTGTAATGTGATCGGCAAACTCACGAGAACACCCAAGGGTTTTGATTCCCTACCATCAATTGCCTCAAGGGCATTGGGAGATGAAGTAAGAGCTAGAGAGCCAATGGCCTTCCAGTAGGCAGATGACATAACACAGGTAGAAGCACCTTCGTCCACAATGGCTCTGTGAATGTTGAGGCCGTTGATACCGACTTTTATAACAAGGGCGATTTGATGTGGAAGTCGGGGGACAAAATTCTCTATATCGAAGGTGAGAAGACTAGAATTGGCAGGATCAATTCCACCGATTGCAGACAACAGAGCTTTCCATTGCGATGGGAAACTTTGAATCACTTCCAACGTATACATTGCATAAGGTGTCTGTGCCAAATCCTCAACAATGTTGTAATGCTAAGCGGCATGGGCGTTTGGATTATAGGAAGATTTTCAAAGAACACCTTTGGAAGGTGGTCGTACAACGGGTTCAACGTTGGGCTTCTCAATTTCTAAAGGACCAAAGGTAGGTGGGGGAGGTGAGCCATCAACGACTTCCTTTCTAGCTTCCTGGCGTGATCCAGCATAATCCTTCGAACGAGTGGCTATCGAAACAGGTGCAACACCATTCATCATGAAAACTTGGGACCCAAATGGTGCAGATTGTGAAGGCTGCTCGACCATCTGGGTCTACTAAGATGGAAAAGGTTCCTTAAGAACTACCTGAGTCCCCTTAGAGCCTTTAAGAAGTTGACTAACTTCGGATCGTCGGGGACAATCCTTGCTGTAGTGGTCTCTGTCATAGATCAGGCATGGGTACTTCGATTTCCATTGTGAACCATCATTAGCACGTGGTTTGGAGGATTCTGGTTTCGGGGCATCGGATTTGGACTTGCCTTTTCCCTTCTTCTTCCCTTTGGAGGTATTTTCCGTAGGATTGGCCTGAACGACATTGAACTTCGCGGTCTTACCAGAATCTAGAGTAGCGGGAGGAGAAGAATTATTGGAAGAATTTGACTTCTACTTCCCATTAGAGGACTTACGAGAAGTCTGAGAGACGGAACCAATAACACTATCAACCGATGGGGTAGGTGGTTCTTTAGAGGTCCCTGGCCGCGGGGCATCAGTCAAGATATCATATAACGTGTCAGATTGAGAGTACACCAAATCAAGGTACTAAGCATGAGAGATGGCTTGTTCCTCGGTTACACATGCCCCCATAGCAATGTCTTGAGCGATCTTGTTAACAAAGGAGGTAGTGAACCAGTGAGTTAGAAGATGATCAGGAATATCAAACTTGATCAAATGATGACAACGTCTCCACTCATGAATATGATCTGAAATATGAGTGGCTTTATCCTGCTTCAGAGATGTCAGGAGATGCGTCATGGCTTCATAACGAACCGGTAACTGGAAATGTGTCAGGAATGCCATAGCTAATGTATTAAAGTCTTGAAAAATGCCGCGGGGTAATTCTATATACCACTTAGCAGCTGCGCCAGTAAGAGTGCACTAGAAAAGACGTAGAAGGATCGAGTCATCAACCCAAGAGTTTGAAGAACACCATAGATGGTAGGTCATGACATGTGCTTGGGGGTCTTCTCCCCCCTCAAACTTGGGACAGTCACTCGGTACCTTCGTCGGAACCGGAGGCCAATACGGATTATGAAGAATCAGATCATTGGTCAATTTAGATACATCCGGTAATTCCAACGTGGTGAGCAAAGGTAATTGAGGGTTAAAAGGCATGCCAGGTCCTCGATAAGGACCTGTACCTGTACTCCACCCTGGTTGAGCATAATTCTACCCCCATTGGTTCTGTCTGGGAGGATTTTGACCATAGGGGGTATAAGTCATATAATTGGGTTGATACGTTTGCTGATAACCAGTGTATGGGTTTGATAACCAGGGTACTGACCCTGACTATATGTAGGCCCCATTTGAGCAGTGTATGGATTTGAATACTAAGTATAAGTATAGCCTGGCTGTTGAAGGTAATAACCACAACCTTGGGGCGGGTTGTAAACCGGTCGAAACTAACCTTGAAGGTAATAGTCGCCTTGGGGTCGAGCGGCTGCTAGTAAGTGGGGCCTTGCTGAGCCTGATAAGTTGGGCGCACAAGCGGGTTCGGTTGTGGCATATAATAGATCGGCTGTTGAGTAGGGTTAACTGGATGTGCAGGTTGTCCTGGTTGAACAAGTTGACCTGGCTATGCAGGTTGCTCTGGTTGAACAGGTTGGCCTGGCTGGACAGGTTGTCCTGGTTGAACAGGTTGGCCTGGCTGAAGAAGGACACCAGGCTGCCCCAGCTGAGCAGGTTGGCCTGATGGCGGGAGAGGGCCAGGTTGTACTTGATAACCAGGTTGACCTTTGACAAGACCATAAGATGGCCCTGGCTGTGAAACATTCGGACCAATTGGAAACTGAGGTTGCTGAGGTTGCACCAAAGGTTGAGAAGGATGGATTTTCCCCCCAGGACCGTACAACGGTCTGGTTGATACCTTGGTTGGCCTATGGGTCCTTGAGGGTGCCCTGGTTGGACCACAGAGTGAGGCTGTAGAGGTTGACCTTGAGGGTTGTACAACAATCCCTGCTGGCCCGAAGGTTGTCCCTGTAAGGGTTTTCCTTGCGGGTCATGTAGATAACTTGGCTGGGCTGAAGGTTTTCCCTGGAAGGGTTGTCTTTGTGGGTTAGAAGGTTTCCCAACCTAGGAAGATAGAAAACCGTTAATGTACTGATAAGCCTCGCGAGTAGGAAAAAGAAGAGGGTTTCCCTGCTCATCGTACTGATATGGAAACACGTAAATCGAGGCACCATCCAGTCCATAATGGGAAAAGTAAGGACGGTTGAGATCTTGAGAGGATTGACCAACCTCGAAGTTCGACGACTGTAAAGACAATTGATACTACTCATGAGAGATATTCTCTGGAATAGAAGAAGCTATGTAAATGTCCTCAGGAACTGACAAGGTCCTGGTCGACTGAGAAGTGACAGCGGGTGTAGACGCAGCTACACAAAAAGTAGGCCTAACAAGTACTGATGTGACGAAAGGAGATGTCATGAGAGGTGTCGATGGAGACATCCCTAATGAAGGAATAACCAGCCTCATGGATGGAGTCGATATTCCCATAGAGGCCAAAATGGCCATGACCTGACTTAAGGACCTATATCCCACTTGAAGCAAAGGACCAGGTGAAGACATGACAGAAGACTCGGGGATGTTTTCTGGAAAACGTTGGTAATCTTCACCAGATTTAGGAATTTCCTCACTAGGAGAAGGACTGGGTGAGTCCATATCTGACCCTACCGCAAGATCTTCTAAAAGATGGTGAGGACTAGGAGGTATAATGGCAGCCAAGAAAGGCGATCCTGATGTAAGAGGAGGGAAGTGTTCCCCTACTCCAAATCCAAACCAAGCATTGGACAAGGGCCAATTGAAGTCAACTGGTCCACCAAAAGGAAGCTCAGATATAACTGGTCCCTCATCAGGAAAATCGGATACAATAGGCTGCTGATGTTCAGCAGAGGACTAAGAGACCTCTGATGAATCGTCTGTGTAAGGACTACCAGTAGACGAAACTGAGGGTTTTTCCACTATGACAATAACGAAAAGAGGAAGAGATAAAAATAAAGACACATGGACAAAAACCAAGGCAAACAATCAACAGGATGAAAAATAATCTCTAAATGGGCGTGTGATTGTAGGCGATTAATTTTACCACATTGAAACTAGAAAATTTTACTGTTTCATGTTTGAAGAGTCTAGAAACAAGTAAAAGGTGACTCTATCTCTTTCAATTTAGAAACAAGCGTGAAAGGACAAGCGCTTGATGATATTTTCAAATTTAATGAGTCAGAAAAGATTGAAATGACTACTCTGGTAATCTAGGCAGATGGGTGTACCAGATATCCATGAACTGCCATATACACCTTGGTTAAAAAATGAAAGAGAAATCAACCAAGGACTTGACGTACATGCAGGTAATCTCCCCGAATGTTGTGTCTAGTGCATCACGGGAATAAGGCGGTAGACTCGGCTTCCTACGGATAAAGGATAGCAACCTATTGGGGTCTCCCTTTATATACGCGATGGTACGGGGAGCACAAGTCCGTACTAGTGCTGTCTAAAGCCAAATGGCGAACGAAAACTACTAGGTTTAACGATGCCGGAACACGTCACTAGCCTAGACCTCTAGATATTTCGTTAATGTTTCAATGTTGCCTTAAGGTAAATTGAATAAATTTTAGAGTTGATCTTCAAATTATGTTTCAATTTCAGGCCTTATCGAATGTTGTATCTCAAAAATCCTCTAAATGCACACTACATGCCACAATATATCACTTTGTTCGATGAAGAGCTAACTACCGGAAGGTTGAGAGCTTTTAAAATAACAACAAAATGATCACAAAACATCCACTACTGTCTCTAATGCACACTAATGAAACTAAAAACTTTTCTCTTAGAGTTATATAACACCAATAATGTAGAAAATCTTTCAATTTTCACTAAACTAATCAAAAAGCAAAGAGATTTGTTTTTGTATTTTTCAATGTTTTAGAGAAAATGCACCAAACGAAATGAAAAACTAATGAGGAAACCAATTCGAGAAATGACAGTGAGAGAGTCGAAACAAGCAATTTCACTCCATGCAAACACACACAATCATAACTCAAACTGATGGAGAAATCCCTCAAATCGAAGAAGAACCTCAAAAAGACTCATACAAACCATGTAATCTAGGCTCGAAATGAGACAAAGCGAAACTTGAATGAACTAGAGAGCAATCACTCAACTAACGCAATGATACAATGGAATCCAACAAAACGAATGCAAAGAAGCGAAAATGAAGTTGACTGGAAAAGCGAGAACCAAAAACTCCCACGGGAGGCTCAGCACACTATAGCACCTAGAAACCCCAAGGCTAGAATGCAAAGCTGATGGTAAAGGGAAAACAACTGGAGGATAAGGGTCAAAAACAGTCAACAAGAACTTCAAGGCACTCAATCACTCATAAAAATGACACCAGGACCATAAAACAAACTCAGAGGGCTCAAAAACAAGCAAACCCTAACACTAAACAGGGTTGGCGCGACTGCTTGGTTGTATCTTGGGAAAAAACAGTGTTGGCGCGAGGGCCTAACTAGCAAAAAGTGCCAGTTGGCACGACTGTCAAGCTATAAACTGCACCAATCGAGTTTACTATGGGAAGAAATGAAAAAAGAGCAAACATAGAGTAGATCATGTCTTCTGGGGGCTAAACAGGGGTTTAATACCAAAAGGAGGCAAACCAGAAGAGAAATTCAATCAAACACAAGCCAAAAACAACTAAAAGAGACAAGACTAAATCCAACTAATCCCCAGCAGAGTCGCCAATTTTTTGAAGAGTTAAATCCCCTCTACGGACAGAGGCGATCCCTACTAGCCCAGATCGGGTCTAGCAACAATCAGGTCACGCAGTGATGTAGGTTCCTAGTTACAAAATGAAAAAAATCATAACGAATTGCCTACCTCAAATCCTACACAATGGTCGTTGAAGAAAGAATGATTCTTTCTGTCCCTCGCTTGGCAGATCACGATCCTTCTGCTCGACATGTCTGAACACATGCACACATACAAAGGATACAACGATACACAACATAAAATCTAAAGCTTGTAACCATACATCAGTCAGAGTGGATGTAATTCATTGCATAAAGAAATAGACACATGAATAGAACCATAATCAAAGTCGCTTATCATTAAAATAACAAAGGAAAGATACAACCCAAATCTCTGACGCTTGATCTTCCTTCGGCGGGGCTAACAGTGGAGCACGTCTCAACAAATCTTGTCGGAAACGGGACGAAGCTCTCTCTCTTTGGCTTGGCTCTCAAAAGCCGTTTGTCTATAGTCTCCTTGCTACAAGTTCAGCTAGCTTACTAAGGATGAAGGCAAGCTTATATAGATGTAGGAAGGGGAGTTGGGATCCCTACAATCACGGGATTGGCCCTATCTCTGAGGAAGCTTCCATGATAGCTGGAAAACCACTTCCCATACATGGAGATTCGGAGCCAAACCTCCCAACTCATTTTGGTGACTCGTTCAAGAGTTTGTTGGAATCAAAATTCCGCCATTTATTTTTAAAAAACATCCCTTATTAAGCTTGGCGCGATTGAGACACTGGGACAGAGCGCCAGTTGGTGCACCCTCTATGGTGGATTTCCCCCATTGGCGTGAGGGCTGAACTGGCTAGTCGCGTCAAGGAAAAAAGATCTATTTTTAGGGTTTTTCAGAGGAAAAATTCTTCAGAGGAATGATTGTCCTTGTCAAAGGGGATGCCATGAAATTGGTTTCAGGTCATGTCACTACTCATAGGTCACGAAAAAATCCCTCCAATGTGCAGGATGGGGAATTGTAGGGACAGTGACAAAATGTTGTTTAACACTATCTGACATATTTCCCAAACTCCTGTATAAAAAGAAGGGTAGGTCAAGAGGTTTCTTACCAAGAAAATGCAAAAGGAGTCTAATATGGTAAGAATAAACCATGTGGAATCTCCCTTCGCAGGTGAAGTATTTTTGGATCACCAGCAGGAGATTTGCATAATTTTCTTTCATATAGCTCTTAGGGATTCCATTGGTCATATCAGCTCCTCTATGCTCCTACTTGAGAAACTCTTCACAACACTGAATTCTGAACTTTGTGCCTTTGAACCATTCTTCACCACTTCTAGGAATTTTTGTAGCTTGGGAGATGATGTATGGTGACACTGTGAAATTCAAAATCCAAACTTTTGATGTTGTCTTTGTAAAATTTGTGGAAAAGTCTTTAGAAATATGTGCATGGAAACCTTGCAATTTCTGGCAAAATTGTAGATATCCAATTTTCCTGAAAGCCTCCATAGCAGTGGTATCATCATTCAGCAGCTTCAAATCCATGGGCTCATACCTTACACAATGACCACCCTTATTTTTTTTCTTCTTCGATGCCATGATGCTTTATACTCTTTGTTGCCTCGCTTGTTGATGACACATGCATAACCAAATTCAAACAACAACCTACTTTATGAGGTGAAGCAGCTCTCAAATATCGACAGTGGCATACTTCACATGCAAGGATTGAACACTGAATGACAAAGAGAAGCTTGGGGTAAGGTTTTAAAAGATAATTTGACAACTCGGAGTTTGATGATGACACATGTGACCATAAAAGACAATAATGACAGCAAATACGGCTATGCATGTTTGAAAATCATCATAACAAACTCAAATGACCTCGCCCTTTACTTGTCTTATCAAAAGTTGACACCTCACACCACTCTGACACTTTTTGTAGAAAAACCTGGTTTCGTAGCGAAAACTGTTTAACTGTTGACATATTCGCTACTGAACTATTAGGCAGTTTCATAGCGAAATCTACTGATTTGCCATATAATTCACTACAAAACTTTGAAAAACTGATAGGTGTAATATTTTGTGATTAAAAAGCATGGGATGAAAACTATATGATATGAGGTTGATTTGACATGATCTAACATGGTTTGGGATGGGTTTTAGACTTATGGTGGATATCACCAAATGCAATTTTTTTCAAAAATTTCATGAAAATGACTGATGAGATAGCATGAACCCTATCAATGGAATTTTTAAAACTAATGAGTGATAACAGTGGCTCCACTGGGGATGATGTACCCCTGTGGTACAACAAAGAACATGTAGTTCTAGTGCTATCCTTTTTTAAAATAAAACTTCTAAAATTCACCAAGCCTTCTTCAAACTCTTATGGCCTTCTCCTTGGGCTCAAGTTTGATGATAAACCTATCTTTATTAGCAAAACAACATAATAAAATGAAATATATACAATGGAGTGAAAATTCAATAAAATTTAAGAGTAGTGCTTTAGAAACCTACCATTGATAGGTCCTCCAACACAAAGGGTTCCATCCATCTCCTGAAGTAGATAATTATTGTTGCCATGATATGCAGCTACTACAAAAGGTCCCTTCTAGATGTTTTCAAACTTTGCATGCTTCCCCTTTTCCTCAATTCTGGATTCCCACTTTAAAACTACATCTTGAATATGGAAATTCTCTTCTTTGACATTTCTGTCAAATGTTTTCATCACTCTGTTCTGTGATTGCTGATGGTTGTTGTATAAATCCTCCCTTTTTTCTTGCAAAGTTATGAGCTGGTTTATCCTCCTCTGAATGGCATTGGGCTCCTCTTCAAGTCCTTGCAGCAGTTTCATTACAGGAACTCCCAAGGAGGTGGGAAAAATTGCTTTAGCTCCATACACTAATCATAAGGTGATGTACCAATGGATCGCTTTGTACATACCATATTAGCCTAAAGAGAATACTTCAATTTTAGATGTCATGATCTCTTGTTTTCCTGTAGTACCTTTTTGATAATTCTCACAATAATTTTATTAGAGGATCCCGCAAGGCCGTTACCTTGGGGGTAATAGGTTGTTGAGTGTCCAAGTTTTATATGAGAATGATAAAAATAACTATTTAATTTTTTGGACTTAAAATCTTGTGCATTGTCAGTAATAATCTTCATATGACAACCAAACCTGGACAAAATATTTTTCTCCAAGAACTGAATGATGACTGAATCAGTGGCCTGCCTTGTTGGGATTACTTCGATCCATTTAGTGAAATAATATGTGGCTGTTAGGATCCAAAAATTCTGCCCTGAAGATGATGGGTGTATTTCACCAATAAAATCCAACCCCTATTGTTGGAAAGGCACCTCAACATATATTGGCATCAAAGGTAAAGGAATCGGTTTTTTATTACCATCAAAAATTAGACATTCATGGCAAGCCACGATTTTATTGAAGACCTCCTTGAATGTGGTGGGCCTATAGTAACCTGCTCTAGGTATTTTTTGTTGTTGTATCTTTCCAGTAGTGGTGTCCTCCACAATATCCCTTGTGAAATTCTTTAATAATCTTTTCAGCTTCCTCTGCCAGCAAACAGTTTAAAAGGATTCCATCAGTATCCTTCCAATACAAATTCTTATTTACAATGCAGAATCTTAATGATTTTAGCTTCACAACCCTTGATTTTTATTTGGTCAACTCTAAAGGAGCTTTTTGATGATGCAAGACAAATATAATATCTATGTACTATTCAAATAAAATGAACTTCTCTTCAATGGGTGTTAACTCTTCATCTTCCTCTGACAACTCTGAAATTTCTGCAATAAGATTCATGTCAAGACATTTAAAATTTGATTGTGCCATCAAATTTTATAACCCCTGTCCTTTCACCAACTTTTTATGTCTTCTCTCTATATCATACTCCAGCAAAGTAGTTATCGATTTCCCTCTCTTTCCATCAGGATCAGCTTGTGTCAAAATGTCTTTAACCAAAGTGTTAGGTACAAATGTAATGACATGAGAGTGAAAAATATAAATTATGAAATATTTAATATCTTTGATCAAAGCATATGCTTATTTTTCCAAAATATTATATTTTAGCTCCGATTTAGCAATATTTTTGCTAAAGAATGAAATTGGTTGTTCTATACCTTGTTGTCCTTTCTACCATAAAACTCCAGCTATGGTATTTTCAAATGCAAATGTGAAAACCAGAAATTCACTTGAAAATTTTGGACTAGTAAGCACTGGAGCTTGAGTAAGGGCTTTATTTATTTCTTCAAATGATTATTTGGCTTCAACAGTCCACTTAATATCAGCTCCCTTCTTCAACATCTTAGTAATGTCCTTGACAATTTCATCAAAGTTTTGGATGAACCTTCTCACAAAGTTTACCTTCCAAAGAAAATAATGAATTTATTTCTTGTTCCTTGGCAAGTCTATATTTTGAATAGCATTAACTCTATTTGGATCCATCTTTATCCCATCCTTTTATATAATATGTCCAAGCAATTTTCCATAAGTTAGAGAAAAAATACTTTTAGTGGGGTTAAGAGAGATACCAAATCTTCTACATTTCTGCAAAATTTTCTCCAAATGCTTCAAATGATCTTCCTCCCTTCTTGAAAACACGGCTATGTCATCCAAGTAGACTACAACTGATTTATCCTTCTCTTTAGCAAAGGAAATTTCCATTTCTCTTTGAAAGGTCGCTCCTGCATTCATCAAACTGAAAGGCATCTTTGCTTACACGAATGTCCCCCATGGCGTGGTAAAAGAAGTCTTCTCTTGGTCTTCAAGGTGTACCAATATTTGGTTATAACCTGAAAATATATCTAGCATGGACATCCTTTTAGAGCCAACAATATTCTGCAAAATCTGATCCATCTTGGGAAGAGGGTAGTTATCCTTCAAGGAAGCCTTGTTCAAATTTCTAAAATCAATAGAGATTCTGACCTCACCGCTCTTCTTTCTGACTGGTACCAAATTAGCAAGCCGCTTTGAAAATATTATAGGAACAATGATCTTTGCATCAAAAAAAAATTTAATCTCCTTCTCAATCAGAGGCATGAGCAATGGGTTAATCCTTCTCAATTTTTGTTTGAATGGTTTCTCATTCTCTTTTATAGGAATAGTATGTTGTATAATACTAGGATCATACCTTTTCAGATCAGCATAGCTCCATGCAAAAACATCAATGTATTTCTTCATCATCTCAATATATTTCTGCTTCATCCCCGTAGAAAGAAATTTGGAAAGCTTTGCCATTTTAGGCATTGTGGTTGTACCAGGATAACAAGTTTCTACCTCGTAATCATCAACCTGCATCCTAGGAGATTCAAAAACATCATTTTGATAAAAAAATTTCTCAAGTGGAATAAGACCCTTGGGTATACAATTATTTTTCAGTTGAAAAACTTCAGAATTAACCTTAGTTTCAGCAAACATGTTTTGCTGATCCACTTATGTGTTTTCAAACTCCTCCTTTAACTCTATGAAATTTCTGACTTGCTGGTCATCTTCAAACACTTTCTAATGGATGATATTATCTAAGATGGTAGGCCTATGATGAAATTAAATTTCATACTTCTGAGTATAATGTGTATGGAGGACAAAAAAACTTGCAGAAACAGCTAGAGGATCAGCCACTGAGTTTTGATCTCTACTTTTCACAATAAATGCATATTCTTGAAAATTTTCAAGCATTTCCATAATCAAATTTTTGTAAGCTCTCATCCTTACATCCTTAGTTTGGTATACTTCTTCAACTTGTTTGATTACCAAATATAAATCTCCACACACTGATATCTTTTTGGCACCTAATCTTTTAAAAATTTCCAAACCCAAAAACAAAGATTCATATTCAGCCATATTATTGTTACAGTCAAATTTAAGTTTAAAGGAATAAAGCTTACTTTCATAATCAGGAGTAGTGATCCATATACCTGCCAACCCCTTCTTTTCTAGCAGATCCATCAAAGTGTAGAAGGCTCCAGCCCTGTGCTTTCTCTTCTAAAATTTCATGATTTTCAACTTGTTGATTTTCTATTTTCCCTTCACATTCTGCTTCATTAGTTAGCTCATTGAAAATAATTGCTGATCCTAATTTAGTTTCAACATCATAAATGGGAAAATTTTGAGGTTTATTCTTGATTCTTACCATGTAGGCCATCCTAATCTCCCTGTACAACCTTCTCTGCTCACCAAAAACAAGAATGGTATCATATGTCATGTCCATCTGCATGGTGACTTTGATTTTTGTTGCCCAAGATCTAGATAGGAGCATGCCAAACTTGGGGGGAATATCTGCCAACACAATTTCCATCACCACTGTCTTGGTAGGCACTTGCGCCAAGCCAACAACAACATTTTTGATCAGTCATATGCATTGTACCCTTTTAGAGTCAAAAGAAAATAAATCTTTGTATGGCCTAGTGATCTCCAAACCCATCCTCTCCATAATCACCTTAGGCATGAGGTTATGAGAAGCCTGTGAATCCAACATGGCATTGTGTAAGGTCATATCATGGATATTAAGGCTGACATAGAAGGGAGGGACTTCTTCATTCTGCTCATCTTCCAACCTTGGTCCTAGGTAGATGGTAGGATGGTCTTCTTGTAGATTAAGGATATATGAAGCTTCTGGATGAGAATTCAACATCTTCACAATTTTTCTTTTGTACTCATTAACCTTGATAATTTATCCAAATGGGACAAGAATCTTAATTTTGGAGATTTCATTTTCTAAACTGAAAACAGAAGTGATATTTTCATTTTCTTTGGCAGGAGGAGCATGTGGTGGGTCTTTTTTAGGCTCAACTTCTTTAGGAGCATCCTTCTTTGGCTGAGTTTTAGTTGTAGTGATGGGAACATTTATGTTTCTAATATTGTATCGCTTCTGCATTTCAAATATAGCATGTTCATAACCCTTTAGGTAATCATATTCTCCCCCCTCATCCTTATTCAAATCATGACCAAACTCATCATGCTCCTCTTTGGTCAAAAAAATCCGATACATGTTTTCATCTAGACAGTGGATAGTATCTTCTTGAATCTCAGGCTGAGTTTCTTCTTCATCAATCAAATTCTGCTGAAAGGGAGGCCTCACTTGAGGGTCAGGCTGATTTCTATTTTCTCTTTGTTTTTGTTGATTTTGAGGCCTCCTAAACTGTGAGTTTCTGATTTGTGGATCATTTTATGCAGGAGGTAAGGAAGTGGTTCCAAGGGCTAGTCTATCCATGAGTTTCTCCATGGTCTTCAACATAGAGTCAAACTTATCATCTGAGGAAGAATTTTTATCTTCTTATTTTAGTTTTTTTTTTCCCATCTTAGACTTCTTTGCTGCTATCATGTTCACTTCTACCTTCACAGCATCCTTCTGCATTTCTGCTAAAGAAGCAGACTCTCTTTCCCTAAGTAGAATGGAGAAATCATAATCAAATGCCTCTGCATAGCATAATTGAGCAGCTACTGGGGGAGGTTTAAGATGAGCAGGTATAGAGTTATAGACTTTGTTAAACCTTTTAGAGAAGCCTTGGATAGATTCATCTAAGGCTCTTTTTAAACTATTGTATTTAGCCAGGGCTTGTACTGGATTTGTCCTATTCCCCCATTTTCTCAAAAAATTATCTTCAAACTAGTTCCAATTCGACAAGCTTGATGGAGCTAGGGCTTTAAACCATTTTCTTACCTCACCAGTGAAACTTTGTGAAAATACTCTCATTTAAACATCTTCATGGTCTACTTCCTCTCTGTCAATGAAATCATTGAATTGATCTACATGTTACTCGGCTGTTATTTCCTCTTCACTCGTAAATGTTTTAATTCTAGCTGAGTATTTACTTGGGAGGTTATGAAGAAAAGCAGGGAGGAAAAGTGGAGCATATGTTACAGGTGAAATAGGATGAGGTGGGGGTGGAAAAACTCTATCCATAATGACAGGAACTGAGGTATGAGAAAGGATAGCAGATGATATTGGTTTCTGATTTCTTGGAAAAACAGTAGGAGAAGATGAGCTATTAGGAGTTGGTGTAGTTGGTCTTTAAAGTCTAGATATAAATGAACTCCACTCAGGAAAAGGTATACCAAATTTTATTTTCAACAAGAATTCAAAAGGATCTAAATATTTTAACTTTTCAAAAGACTCCCTCTCTAACATCAGTTATGATGTAACTGTTTCCCAAAATTCTTCCTTTTCTTTTTTGGATACTAGGGATGATGTATCAATGCCTAGTCTTTGCAGGTCTAGAATTATCTCAGTCAATTAATTTTCACTCTTAGACCTAAATAAAACTTCTTTAATTTTATCATCAAATTTCCTATCTTTAGGACTTCGAATAATTTCAGAGGACAAAGCTCTTGAATGTGATGGAATACCTGATTTTGAAGAGTTGCTTTCAATGCCTCTGAGAATCCTCTCTGGATTATCCACAATGGTAAGTGAGTTAGGATCTGTATTTCTCCTTGTATATATTTTTCTCGAAGCCACCTTTAAGCATGAAAATTTTTAGTGGAGTCACCAAGGTAATTTCTGCAGCCTCGAAAATTTCTGAGCTCCCGCTACCTTCAAGAGTTCAGCTTCACTGTTTGCACAAAAACTTTGGGAAATGTGTCTTCAAGCTCCCGGCAGACGCACAAAAATTTTATCACCAAATTTATTCTGATAGGCTGCTCATCAATCAAATTAATGTAACTCTTTCAAACCACTTTTTACTGAAGATTAGCCTCTTCAATTTGAGAGGGCTCTCTTAAGGTAACTTATGATTTTCAATGGAATTTCTATTAGATGGCTAACTATATGACTGTAACTTGATTGTGATTTATTGCAGGTTGAAAATGAAAGGGCTTGCTATCATTGGGCTATGGGGTCAACATTAGTAAACTCAATGAAAATAATTCTTCTTATGGAAACTAAGAAAACTGGAGGTTTCAATGAAAAGATGGTACACACACACAACACAGGAATAAAACAACAGTTTAACCTCTAAAGGAAATCAGAGCATGTTACCATGAGTTCTGAGTAATTAGACATAAAACTAACTGCAAATATTTAAACATGAAAGATATAGAACATACAACACATTGAACACCTCCCTCAAATCTCAGCTAAAGAAGAAAAATATCATTGTATATTACTGAAACTGAAAACTTTTACAGAGTAGTAGTTTAGTACAATATTCTCCAACCCTTTGATAGTCAATATTCTATCTATAAATATATTCTATTACATTACATAGGATTTTGGATCATCGAACCTTAACTCTAACAGCTAACCATAACTGACAACTCTATTTCCGGAACATAAAAAATACACCTATTCATTTTAAGAGTTTCTCTCCTAATAGGAATCTACTTACATTTATTTCCCCCAATTCTCTAATAGTGGGATCATTACATAGATAAGGATCAGGTGCTCGAATAACATTCTCCATGACATAAGACATAAATACACTATCCAATAATTTAGTAACAGTTGTCCTATTTTCTAGGAAAGAATCAATAACAACTACAATTTTGTCTTCATGATGTTTTGTATAAAAGGTACACATGTCAAGTGATGAACATTTGATGAGATGTCTCCTCATCTGTTTGGATGCCTCCACGTGGCTGGATGATATTCCATATGCCCTTTGAACCTTCAAAAATCATTCTAAAACCCCTCGCTGCAAAACAGAGCATTTTAGACAGTTTCGTAGCGTACTTTAGTAGTGAATTGGTTTCTATTTTTTCACCCTTCCTTCTGCCACCTCTGCTAGTCAAAAACAATTATTAGGTCAAAATATCTAAATATAGTTAAAATCCCTCCTTAATTCTTCATAAAACTGTCTTTAAAGGCTAAAATGAATCTTCAGAAATTTTGTAGCATTTTTCAGCCTTCAAGCCTAGAGCTCGCAACAAAACTGCATAATAAGGCAGAATTTGTAGATTTTGTAATTTTCTTCAAAATTTGACCTTATGAGCCAAAATTTATGTCCCTTGCAAGCTATAAACCTTAACAATAATGTATCAGCTCAACTCTTCAGTATTTGAGAGTTTCATCTTCATTAAAAATAGGCTGAAATTCATGTTATTCAATCACTTTTGTTTTCAGTCCTTTCTTCTCCAGCTCATCTTGAATCATGTCCATTTGTTCCTAAAGGTCTTCCACTTGATTTTGTAGTGATATATTTTCAACTTGTAGGTGCAGGTTCATCCTCTTGGTATGTTTGGCTATAAGTCTTAGAGGTTGGGTCCTTTTAAGCAGTATTTTGGCATTACTCATAGATTCTGAAACAGTTGAGAGTTTATTGTCCCATTTTTTCATCATTTGATCAAACTCATCCTTTTCAGACTTGTGCTTCTCTGCTTCCAACTTCAACTCAAGTATTTATTCCCTTTCTTGTCTTCTTTTTTTTGTGAGGAGTTTTGTTTCTAATTTTCCAACCATCTTCTCCTTTCCCTTTCTCTGCACAGTGACAACTTCTTCTGTTGCTAGAGATAAATATATGATATTTTCTGGTTGCATACCTTCACCAACTTTTTCTACTCTTTTTTTTTCTATGACCTTATTTGCAATCTGTGACCTGGTCATTGGCATTCTTGGCTGAAATATGAAGCTAGCATCCTCTCCTACAA
Organism: Pinus albicaulis; assembly: GCA_034641835.2. Taxonomy (NCBI): domain Eukaryota; kingdom Viridiplantae; phylum Streptophyta; class Pinopsida; order Pinales; family Pinaceae; genus Pinus; species Pinus albicaulis. The sequence continues at coordinate 1,256,036,144 of CM076575.1, read as the reverse complement.
AATCCAATTTCTTGACAAAATTACCTTTCTTCAGTTTCCTTCCATCACCTTCAATGTCTTTTTCTTACACTATTGGGGACTCCTCAATATCTATTGCATGTATAATTTCTTCCATATTTCCTTTAGCCAATGTCTGAATCCTTGTTATTCTCTTACTGCTTTGTTTTATAATCTTCTGTTTTGCAGGTGTTGGCTAAGGGATGTCATTTTCTTGCAAAGGTTCTTCTTCAATGTCCATTGGTTCTAGAGGAAATTTTCTTCCTTCTTCACCAATCCCTTCTATTGTAGTTGGAGATGTAGTAGTTTTAGGTTTTGAAACTTTATTTGGAGTCACTACATCTACTTCATACCTACTCATAAATAGAAAAGAGGTCCAATCCCTGTTTAAAATTTTCAACTCTTCCAACACTAACATTTTTATTAGACCATGGTGAAATACTAATGTCTCATTACCTTCTGACTTGACCTGAACTCTATCTGACATCTTTCCCAAAATCTTGTATAAAAAGAACAGTAGGTCAAGAGGTTTCTTACCAACAAAATGTAGAAGGAGTCTAATATTGTAATAATAAACCATGTGGAATCTCCCTTCGCAAGTGAAGTATTTTTGGTTCACCAACAGCAACTTTGCATAATTGTCTTTCATATAACTCTTGGGGATGTCATTGGTCATATCAGCTCCTATGTGCTCTTGCCTAAGAAACTCTTCATAGTCTTTCATTCTGAACTTTGTGCCTTTGAACCATTCTTCACCACTTCTAGGAATTTCTATAGCTTGGGAGATAATTTCTGGTGACACTGTGAAATTCAAAATCCCAGCTTTTGATTTTGTCCCTGTAAAATTTGTGGGAAAGTATTTGGAAATTTGTGCATGGAAACCCTGCAATTTATAGCGGAATTGTAAGCAGCTTGTTTTCCTGGAAGCCTCCATAGAATTTGGATCTTTATTCAGCAACTTCAAATCCATGGGATCATATCTTAAACAATGACCACCCTTATTTGCTTTATTCTTCGATGCCATGATGCTTTATACTCTTTGTTGCCTTGCTTGTTGATGACACTTGCAAAACCAAATTCAAACAACAACCTGCTTTATGTGGTGAAGCAACTCTCAAATATCGACAGTGGGATACTTCACATGCAAGGATTGAACAATGAATGACAAAGAGTAGCTTGGGGTAAGGTTTTAAAAGCTAATTTGATAACTCGGAGTTTGATGATGACACATCTGACCATAAAATACAATAATGGCGGAAAATATAGTTATGCACGTTTGAAAATCATCATAACGAACCCAAATGACCTTGCCCTTTACTTGTCTTATCAATTTGACACCTCACACCACTCTAACGCTTTCTGCAGAAAAACCCAGTTTCATAGCGAAAATCGTTTAACTGCTGACAAATCCGTTATGGAACTGTTAGGAAATTTCGTAGTGAAATCTACTAATTTTCCATATAATTTGCTACGAAACTGTGAAAAACTAATAGGTGTAATATTTTGTGATTAAAAATCATGGGGATGAAAAATATATGATATGACGTTGATTTGACATGATATGACATGGTTTGGGATGGGTTTTAGACTTATGGTGGATATCACCAAATGCAAATTGTTTCAAAAATTTCATGAAAATGACTTATGAGATAGCATGAACCCTATCAATGGAATTGTTTAAACTAATGAGTGATAACAGCAGAAGTGGGGAAACAGAGCCAAGAAAGTGGATTGGAAAACATTGAAGCCAAAGTATCAACTATGTTGATAACACCTCTGAGGCGAGCATACTCATTCTCGATCATAAGAAATTACTAAACATGGCCGACAAACATACATTACAGACCCATGATGGAAAGTGCTATAACATGGCCATGAAATACATACATAGTGGATCCATGTGACTCAATCAAAAGAACATAGCCACTAAGAAATATAATCATAGATCTATGTCATACTATACATAAGCAGGACTCTGGACACATGAAAAACATAGAAGTGCCCTAGATAGCCCTCGAAGTACATAAGATTGAGATGTCCCTAACCCAGGGTCTTTGACATAACCTCGATGGTACAAATCTACTCATGCGAATAGATGAGCTTAACTTGAGCAATGGTATAAACTCCCTGATTACCAACTAATGAGGTAAACTAGTAACAAACGCAAGGGAATCCACCAATGAGGAAAATGGATCCCAAGGTACCTAATACAGTCCACTAAGTTTGAATATATGAGCTGATGTAGAACACCAGTGAAATTGACCAATTAGGAGCCAATGATGTGAACCCACTATCGATCGCAAGGAAGTCTGCCACTAAGTCTGTAAACTCCAAGGTACTACCAATTCCTAGATCAAGCTCCTGCATAATGAGTTGATGTCGATAGGAGAATATCCGTCGAAGGAGGGCCTTAATGTATCCCCCATAAATCAATATAGAACAGACCGGGATGATGTGATATATGGATGAAGTGATGAAGTAATGAAGTACAACTGACACAGGGATTGCTGACTCAAAAATTTCAATAAGCTACTGCAGATGGCTGACACAGGCTGAGACTTCCCTTGAACACATAATGGCACAACACAAGAATGACTTGGCAGCATGAATAATGAGCACCATGTGATATCATGCAACAATGCAGGAGGCATTGAGGCATGCTCCATATGACTAGAAGAGTAACCAGCCGAAGGAGTAAAGAGACTCATATGGATGGTAAGACTCCTAGGAAAGCTAAAACACAACTATAATATAATGAATCATACAGGTGTCATGTTCAAGGGTGACGTGACTGATGCTTCCAATGGATGAAAAATGAAGATAAATATTCCCTCCCTTCTCTTTTTTTTTTTTTTTTTTTTTAAGTTCCTTTTTCGTAAAGGTGTCCCCCAAGCCCAAAAAAGAGAGAAAAGTATACAAGGGAGAACCTCCTAGCCACAATAGAATAGGGTATTCCTTTTTCATAACTATTTTATCCGAGTCTAGAAAAGGGTTAAACTTATACTAGGTGGATGACACTTCAGGTACTTTAACGAACGTGAAGTAGACAAGTTCACTCGACAATTTTTTCTAAGTTAAGGAGTATAAAAAGAGATAAAAGAAAACTCCTCCTAGAAGAATGAGTGGTATAAAGGATAGAAATTGGTTCTACTAAAGGTTGAACTTCTCATGGCTTAAGGCGTACATGAGGTTGGCTAGTGGGACAACTCATCGCAGCAATTCCTCTAGGAAACGGTAAAACACCAAATGAATGCAAATGGTAGGCCAAGCAGGTGATGATGATGGAAAAATGAAACCAAGGATCAAAATATATAAGTATGATAATAAAAGTGGCAATCACAAGGGATAGAGTGTGTAATCCTTCGAGGGTATGGCCAAAAATATGACAAAGAAGAGGGAATGAGGCTCAAATTCGAAGTCATGGCGAGTCAGAAGGAGGGATTCTAAGAGATAATAAAAAATGTTTGCATGGACACTAATACAGAAAGAGGGAGCTAACTAGGGTATCCATGATAAGGTAAGGTCTACCACCAAGCTACAACAGGCATACAGGAGGTGGAGAAAGTCGCAACTTGACGGGGTCAGGCCTAAGGCATAAATAATGCCGACGGTCAAAATGAAAAATAAGAAAAAGTGACCTACCCCTATATGCCAATAGAAGCGTCGTACCTCAGGCCTGGTGTAATAAAAGGTAACCTCTCTAGATAGAAGTGAAAAATTGACTCGCAAGCCCTCCTACAAAAGGTAGAATGAAAAAAATATCATAAAGCTCAAAAAACCCACTTTAACCCAAAAATTACAAAAGTAATATTCATCAAGATTCCAAAAGACACCAAAAAAAGGTTATAAAAGGAGCTCATACATCTCTATTTGGTCATTGTGATGTTTTTGAAGAAAGGAGGAGAGAACTTCCAAGGGTTTGAGAGCAAGAGCAAGGACGACCAAGCGGGCATCTTCAAGCAAGTAAGTAGTAAATCACTTCTCTCTCAGTCATTCCTACACTTAGATGTCGAGCAACAGTGGTTTGGAAGTTTGGTTTTATGATTTTGAGGAAAACATTTCCCTTGCCACGTCCTTTCTATGGGAAATTTCCAACGAAACAGGCCAGAACGTGGGCATGCTACGGGCTAGTCGTGGCTAGGGTCGTGACTTTCCTGTGTCAAGGCGGGGGGGGGGAATGGAAAAATTTTAAATCATTCTCCGTTAAACTTGTTTTGCTATGTTTTTTCCCGATTTTAACAGTGGTTGATAAGTGATATGTGGGTCGAGGATTAATCATGGTGTACGAATGGAGAGATAGGAAATACACAAAGAACAAAATATGAGCCATGTTCCACGGGCCAACTATTAATGCACTGAGGAATTGTGGCTTCCTTAGAATCCCAAGCATGGTTAGTGAAGACTATCTCTTGGCATACATTATACGGTGGTGGGATGTGGACACTCAACAGTTCATTTTTGGGCCAGATATATTCACCATATAAACCGCAGACATATATTTTCTCACCGGTTTATCAAGGCGGGGGGTACATTTGTGTTGATAGTGGTTCAAAGCAATACAGGGGTAACAATTAAAATTATGAGAGCTACCCATATCAGGAAGGTGGAAGGGGTAGATAAAAAGAATATCCTGATAGTGGACATAGTGGACTTAAGCCTCCAGACACTGGCCTATACGGTGAGCCAAGTATCAGGATCTGTGGCACCCCATGCAGTGAAAATTCCACAGTTTTAATTGTGTATACAAATTTTAGAACCCACCTTGTTCAACTGGTGTGACGGGATGGTAACTAGTGTGAAGTCTTAGCTTACAAAGATGAAGAGGGGAAGGAGTGACACTTGTGGATATGGAATCTTACTAGTAAGCTTCTTCTTTGAGAGGATTTCAGTGATGAGGCTCCAAACACTAGATTATGAAACCTCTCCATTGGCAAGACAACCCTATATGGCTAGATGGTGTAGCATTTTACCACGAGATGACAGAGTGAATACTAGCAACAGGTACACAGACATATTGGAAATGGATGATATAAGTTGCATTGTCAGTGGATGATTACCCATATGATGGGGTGGACTTCACGAGAGATCCTAACATAGTCTTTCCACATGGTGAAGGTTTTGATTGGAGAGGTAAAAAAATTGGATTTTTTATGTTTTGTATTTTTTGGGGATTTTTCAAATAATTAAGTTTTTTGGTTTTTTAACTAGAGTACATAGTCATTGATGATATTTTTTTTGACATGTAAATGTGGCACCTGTACACCTAGTCAGAGATTATCCATTGAGGAGACATGTACCACAAGCCCCAACCCCAGCACTGACAAAGGAGATATATGAGGATGAGAAGCTACGGGAGTTTACTCGAAATGTCGAGGGAGTGAAATTGAGATTCCTTCGAGGAGGTTGGATGAAACTCCTCGACACATGCAAAGGCACACTGTAGGAGTGGCATCATCTCATCATCATGGTATACTCTACCACATCCTGAATGTGACTCTATGTTATCATGAGCACCATTGAGTGGGGGCAGTAGCACAGGGTTGTGCAATTTTGATGTATTGGCATGTGTATTTCATAGTAGCTATGGCCTCGGTTGCCTAATTTTGAACTTATGTACTAAAATGTTTGATATAATAAAATATCGGCTTCAATATTTTTTTTCTATTGTGTCTGTACAATAGATGTTTACTTGTTCATGTGAATGGTTTAAAATGTTATAAATGTGACAAATTCCAATCTAAGACATAATTAGCTAATGAATCATCCAATCGGGTTTGGTCTCGAGGAATATGTATATAAGTAATGTAATCAAATGTCTAGGAGACATACCCTCAAAAAGTAACTAAGTAGAGTAGGATTCCTTACAGAGTAACGAAAGTTGAGCTGAGACACTATGAGTTGAGAGTCAAGTTGAACAACGAGATGGAATATGCCAAGATGACTAGCCTCGATCAAGAGATCAATGAAAACACTATACTCAGGCACGTTTTTGGTGACAAGGAGAAGATAAATACCCCCAGAACTCACAAGCTCAGTAGTGGGTGAAAATATGACCATCTACAAATCCTCTATATGGGAGTGAGGGTGTTTACATCTATACAAAAAATACCATACACATGAATCATACACAGAAACCAGGATAACGACAAGAAAAACAAATTGAATACACTCATGCCTATATACATAATATACAAGCGACCATGCAAAGAAAATAAGAATAGTATTGTTTCAGATAGAACCCATTACGAGGCTCTGACAGAGGATCCCCTTCATAATCAACCAACTCATATGCCCCTTTCTTGAGAAAAAGTTTAACAATATAGGGACCATGCCACATGGGTTCAATTTTACCAACCCCTAAGTTATCATGGTCTTAGTCATAAACCAAAATGATATCTCCCTCAAAAAAGACATGAGATCAAACAAATTTATAATATTGGACCTTAATGCATTTCTTATGAATTTCATTATTAACCAGGGAGAGAAGGTGTTGTTCGTCGAAATGGGTAAGTTGTAATAGGCGTGCTTCCTCAGCTGAGGTGTCAGGGAGTATCTCGACAGCTAGTTTAAGAGAACATATTTCACACTGAATATGGATAACTAACTCAACCCCATAAATCAATTGGAATAGAGTAAAGCTAGTGGAAAATTTTATGGAGGTATGGTATACCCACAAGGTGGAAAATAACATAATATTCCAGTTAGATTTATGTTTTCCTACCATCCATTGCAACATGGTTTTCAAAGTATGATTCATGGCTTCTACTTTATCATTATCTTGAGGTTAATACGGTGAGGCAGCTAGTTCCTGCATCATATGGTTTTGAAAGTGTTTTCGATGATCAATGATGATGTTTTTAGTCACACCAAACTTGGCAATTACATGGTTGAAAAATAACAACGTCACAGTATCACCGTCATTGAGATGTGTAGGAATGTCCTGAGCCGATCTGGTAAAATAGTCGACAATGACGGTAATATAATGGTGTCCTTGGGCTGAGGGTGGGTTACATTGCATAAATTCAATATCCCACTAGGAAAAAGGTTTAACGACTATGATTGGATGTAATGGGGTGGGATAAGAGCACATATTAGGAGAAAATATTTGATAGGGATGGCACTTATGGACTGTTTTGATGCAATCTTTAAAGAGTGAACGCCAAAAGAAACCAACACGTAATATTTTTTGAGCAGTGCCATGCCCAGACAAATGACCACCACATGCCCTAGCATGGCAATCATTTAAAACATGTTCAACTTCTACATGAGTAATACATTGACGTAGGACAATGTCGACACCATGATGGTAAAGAGTTTCATCAATAATAACATAGTGTCATGACTGATGGCATATACGCCAACGATCGTCAGGAGACAACTCAGGCCGAAAGCATTGGGTTTGGATACAAAGAATAATGTATCCATACCAAGGATCATAAATGCTAATGAGGAACAAGGATTTGTCATTTAGAGTATCCGTGGCCTCATTTTCCTTTTCATTTGGAGGAAATTCAGCAAGAACCTCAACAAAGGCTTGGGATTTCTTAGATTTAGCAATGAAAAACTCCAAGTCAAACTCCTGAAGGATGAAAATCCATTTAGAGTATTTTCCCCATATGATTTTATGACTAAGGATGTGTTTCATGGGGTTGGATTCGACAATAATCGTATTCTTTCACAATAGAATATATTGCCTCAAATGTTGTACAAAAAACACTGCTGCAAGGGCCAACTTCTCAACATGGGAATAACAAAGCTCAGGACCAATCAGGCTTGTGCTAAGGTAATAAATAGGATTTTCATTGTGCATATCATCCTCTTGAATGAGAACCATGCCTAAAGAATATTCTGAAGAGACAATATATAGTAAAAATTCTCGGTTGAAGTTAGGAGGGATCAACAATGGTACTGAAAACAAAGCTTGTTTTAGATTGTCAAAATAATGTTGGGCTTGATCGTCCCGAATGAAAGGTAATATTTTCTTCAACAAACACATGTAACCATAGGAAATGTGGGCATACTTGGCAAGGCAACGACGTAAAAAATTTGGATTTTCCCTGAATTCTTTGAAGTTGGTGGACAGTATGAGGAGGAGGAAAATTAATGATCACCTCTACCTTGGAAGGATCAACACGGATTCCTTCTTGAGATATGATGAACCCTATCAATCATATAGATCATACACAAAATACAAATTTATGTGGGTTAAGTTGGATTTTGTAAAAACGACATCAGAGAAATACTTATCGAAGGTGGGAAGGATGGTCCTCATGAAGCAGTGAACAAGCAGTAAGATCATCAAGTTATACTACAACGATGTGTTTTATATCATGAAACGCATAAGACATGGCCATCTGGAAAGTAGCCCCAAAATTTTTAATACCAAAAGGAAATTTATGGTAGGAAAATGTACCCCGGGGACAGATAAAAGCATTCTTGTGTTGGTCTTCCAGTTTAATTTTGATCTTGTTATAGCCAGAGAAACCATCCATAAAGGTAAAAATAGCGTTACTGACACATGCATCAAGGATATGGTCGATAAAGGGTGTAGGATAATTATCCTTGGGAAATGGCGGATTTAGATCACAGTAATCAACACATACTCAAATAGTCCCCTGTTTTTTATGAATCAGAACAAGGTTAGAAACCCATTTCGTCAAAGCTACGGGATAGATAAAACCAACAACAAGAAGCTTTTTAACCTCAGATTTAATAGCTATTTCTTTACATGGGTTAACTGGACAAAGCTTTTTTCGAACATGTATGGCTCGAGGATATGTCTTAATCTCATGTTGGACGATCCTTGGATCGATGCCAGACATTTCTTCATAATACCATGCAAAAACATCAGAGAATTATTTGAAAAGGGTGGTATAAGTGGCAATCTCAGAGGGAGTGCAATCAACCCCAATCAAGATTTTTTCCACGAAACTTGGTTTCATGGAAATATTTATTGAAATGGTAGAGGAAATGTTGGCCAGGTTCCCTTCCAAATAAATGGAGAAAATCCATTGGAAGTGCAAGGAAGGACTGGCAATGCCAGAGGAATTGAGGATTTGATGACACTCATTCAAAAACTCTACGTTGGGGAGAAACAAATAATGATGATGAAAAGGTCCCCAAGGAAGGCTATAGATAAACATAACTTCTCGAATAGCTTCATTAGATGGCAACATGAAGTTGAGAAATTCACAAGAGGCAGGATGGTCAACAACCTAGGAAGGTGAGAATAAATTTTCAGGTGGTACCGAGATGGCATCACAAGACTCATCGAATAAGGAAGCCAGTTGTATAGCCTGATAACCAAGCTCCACTGGACTTAAGGTAATGGATGAGACATATTCATCGATATTTGATTCAGCAGGCACCACCCAAGCATCAATAATAATCTGGGGTCCATATGTTCGAGAAGAGATCATATGGAAATGGGAAATTGTGGGAGGGGAAGGAGTGTCAAGAAAAGTGAGTTGAGGAAAAACCCCAATACGAGTGGAACTTTCAAAAATTCCCATGCTAACATTATGAAATTGGCCAAGATGGTCCCCCACAAGTGGTACAATAGTTCTAGTGGTGGAAATATGGGTCGATGGCATGCAATATTCAAGCTCGTCAATGGTGTCGATCTTGCCCTCATGAGGAAAGAAAAGTAAAAATAACACAGATGATACCATTGCAGTCATGGAATAATACAAAATACGACCATGGAGCAAGTTATAATCTAAAGGAGCAACAACGACTTCAACATCAGCATGTACCATTTTCCCCCCTAACTCGATGGAAAAATGTGGGAGGACCCCCTTAGGAATGAAATTGTGACTGTCAAATGCTTGGATAGTGGTATTAGATGTTGTGAGAATCAAAGCACCAATAACTTTCCAACAATATATGGATATGACACAGGTGGAAGAGCCCTCATCTACCAGAGTGAGATGGATATTCTTCTAGGAAACTCGCACAATAATATAGAAAGTGATCTGATGGGAAAGATGAAGGGTGGCTTGCTTGGAATGGAAAGTGATGAAACCAGAGTCAGATAATTCAACTCCACCAATGGCAGACAACAAGGCTTTGTGTTGTTGAGGAAAATGTTGCAAGACCTCCAAGGCATACATGGCACAAGGTGCCTAGGAAAGATCTTCAACAATATAATAATAATAAGCAGCCCTGGAAGAAGGATTGTGTGTTTTCTTATGTAAAACACCCTTGGGGGGGCGATAGATAGATTCCATAGGCTTATCAAGAGTGAGAGGTCTAGTGGAACTAGGCAGAGTTGGTGAGTCCTTGGAAGGATAACTCGACTCAAGTACATCATAAGACTTAGCTCGCATAGTCACGTTGACATATTATTTTCACATAAAGATGGATGAATAATGAGGGGGATGGGAATATAACCCCTCATTTCCCCTTGTCAAGGATGATAAGGTCAAGAAATCATTTTTTTTTGGGTTATGCGGGGAATTGATGAGTTAAAACAACGGGTTTTTGAGAAGATGGTGGTGAAAGAATTCTATGAAATTCATCCCTTTGAGGACACTCATGAGTGAGGTGATTTCCTTGACAAATTTTACAAGGGAACTTAACTTTACAATGAAGCTCATTTTTGCCCCCTCCTTGAATCTGAGGATTGGGTTGAGACTCCTGGGCAGTTTGATTTTTTTTTTTATTTCTCTTATTATTCTTATTCCTTTTACCACTGGTTTGAGATTTTTTCTTTGGTTGAGTGGAATTCACTGTAAGAAAATTGGTGGACTGATCAAGAGGGGGTGCTTTAACAGAGCCAAACACAATTGTTAAGGCTTGAGATGTTACAATCAATTTCCCGATGTGGAAAACAAGTTAGCTCATGGGATCTAAAGCAAAACCAATCACACCATCAGCCTATGGGCCAGGAACTAGTTTAGATGGGTCAATGGAAGGCATAGAGGAATTGGGAAATACTTCGTACAGCATACCCAACTATGAATATATGGGATCCAACTGTTGGGAAGCTAGAATATTTTGTTCCTTAGTAACAACTCGAAACATGGACACATTTTTGGAAATTTTTGGACGGAGTGATCTAATGAATCATTTACGAATAATTTCATCAGGTAACTTGGTTCTTACCAACCTCTTTCAACGACGCCACTCATGAATATGATCATAAATGATTATGGCGTCATATTGTTTGAAGTTAGAAAAAAGGTTAGAGTCAAGATCATATCGAGTTGGTAACTAGAAATCTGCCAAGAAATTTTGAGCTAGAGATGTAAAATCACCGTAGGATGCATTATCTTACTCAATCACCACTTGGCAGCATCCTTGGTTAAGATTCTTTGGAACAAGAGAAGTTTAACATAATCATACACCAACGAATTATATGAGCACCATAGATGGTATTTGGTGATGTGGTTGGATGGATACTCCCCAGGCTTCCCTTCAAACTTGGGAATATAAGATGGTAATTTGGTAGGCGTAGGTGGGCACCAGGGATCATGATGAATGGGGTCATTAGTCAATTTAGCCAAATCCGTTAAATCAAGAGAGTATAGAAATGGATTTTGAATTTGACTGAATGGGTCGTAGGGAGGAGAAGACGCTGACCAACCTTGCCCGCCCCCCCCCCCATATATAGATTATATATATGTGTTTGTTGGTGGTGAAAAGGGTTCGCCTCGAAAAATGGTTGTTGTGGGCCAGCATAACTGGTAGATGGATGTTGTTCCCTAGGGTTAAAAATTCAAGAGAGAAATGGACCCCCAAAAGCATGACTTCTAATGGGGTTGTACCCAGGGTGAAAAGAAGGACCAATATGCGTATTAGAACCAACATAAGGGGATTGACCTAGGTAAGACACAATACTGGAAACGAGATTACCCCTAGGTAAACTAGCCCCTCCAGTAAAAGTACTAGTAGGTAGCGTCTCTCCAAAGAGTGAACTATACCAAGCTTGTGTCATACTAGAAGCTACATTGCCCCCGAGCTAACTAGGGAAAAATGACAGCCCCACAAAGATGATTCCCAGAAGTACCATGCCTAACTGAGGAACATGAATAGTTGGTTGAGAAAATGACAGTGTGTAAATTCCTAGACCTACTAGCTAAATAGGTTGGGGTACCATAGTCAGCATAGAGGAGGGTATGGACACAAAATTTTTTGGGAAACTAGTGGGAGCCATAGATGAGACTGGTGGAATGCCCTAGGAAGAAGTGAGAGGCATGGATGGAGGAGTAGGAACAGCCATGCTAAGAGGTGGCAGCATTGTCATGGAAGCCAAGACTATTGATGCAGATGGTAATGAAGTCTCAGACTCCGCCATATGGAAAATGGTAGATAAAGGCACAAGATGTGGAACAACCCTTGAGAGGACTGAGAGAGTAGGACTAATATATTTTCAAGGTACATAGAAGACGACCTTAACCCTACACTTATGTATGATACCTAGAAAGAAAGGCCACTATGGTCACCATGTATAGGAATATGACCTGGGGGACAGTCACAGGACAAAGCAATACATAAAAGAAGGAAACTTAACCCCAAAATGAGTGAAGAATGAAACCCCCTTAAGATTTACCTCCCAAGTGATCCCCAAGTGATAAAAAACCATTTTTATGTGTGCCAATTCTGTTATATTGTGCCACCCGGAACTAAGCGGAATGGGTCATGTCACCTCGATTAGCCCAAGTGTGACCTCATGCTTAACCCTTTTGTGAGGAACGCTTCCCATACTACACTACTGCAAATGGATGCTACTCCCTACTGCAAGTTGCTAAGTTGATTTTGTGTTCTTGGAGTGCTTAACTGACACTCCTATCTCCAAGACCCTAGCCTAAGCTAATGTTGGTGTACTACCGGTAAAAATGAAATATGTTGATTGTATTATCACGTTACTTTTAATGGTTGTTGTTTACACAAGCGGGAAGCAACGTGAAATTGAAATGGTGTTTAGGAATCTCAGTTAGTCACCCTAATGAATCTATATGCAATATTTTTTTTTCAATTCGATGAATGCTAGCTATGAGAGAGCAAGAGATTATCCAACACACCAATGCCTACTAAGACTCACTTTTCACTAAATATTCCTGAATGTAAAATATCCCAAGGATTTGAATTAATGAACCAAAAACACACCAAAAATAAAACCGAGAAAGAGACCAAAACAAGTCTCCTAAGAAAGAACACAAATAATTCCTAAAGCGAAACAACTAGGGAAAAAAATCCCAGTCAAAAACGCTCAAAGAAATGAAAGAAGAAAGCCAAAGTGGAAACAAAATATGGCAATGTCAATCAAGCTAAGGATGCAGCACAATGGCTCCACTAGGGCCAATACTCTACAAAGGACTAAACCGCACCCTAGAGGCAAAGAGGCCTAAACAAGATCTTACAAAAAGTGATAAAATGTGAAAATACTCTTTCAAAAGAACTTGATCAGATGATAGTTGTACAACTAGTCATAACACCACCATTTGTGACACTAATGACCAAAAATCAAAGAGATCACTCAACAAGAAGGCATGAAAATGATAAACAATCCCAAAATCTGAAGGTAAAATATAAATTAGATCCAAACAATCATTGAATACAACCAATATAAATTGATAATGAAGTCAAGGGACCAAACTCAAAACCAATCCAAGGCACTTAGTCAAAAACTGAAGAAGAAACTCAAGCAATGAAAATAAAATGAAGTCCTTGAACAAACTGATCCAGATAGATCAGATCAGGAACATAGGATAACTGATCAACTACAAAAAAAGATGGATCCAAACATGTTTTCAACAGATCAATAAGAAATGACAAGCTTGATTCCTAATGAAAGAGAACATGTCCTCTAAATAGGCACTTAACCAACACAAAGAAAAACTAATGAAAAGGACAAATCTAGACTAGATCTAGAAGGCACAAAATGAGACCAAATTGTTTAAATGTAGAAAAAACAAATTCACACTAAAGGAAAAGGGTTTCAGAGGGGAAAAAGCCTCAGCCATGGGCATAAAATTATCTGGACCGGGCGATCCGTGGGCATAGGCTTTCCCATTAGCGACTTAGGGGTACTTGGCCATGGGCATAGCCTTACAAGGTTGCTACTAGGGTTCTAAACATGAAATTCCCTATTTCCTCATGCAATGACCAACATACAATCATAACATAGAGATAATAACCTTGAAAAATAACTGAAAACAATCATAAAATATGAGGAAATCCAACAAATCTAAAACAAGAGGATATGATCAGGATCTAAGGCAAAGCAGACACAAAAACGAGTGTGCTCTCATTGAAAATGCAAGTTTTTTTGCAATGGAAATCGCAAGGAGTTGTTTCTCTGTGATCTAGAGTTCGATAGATCACCAGACAGACAAAGGAATGACTAAGAAGACACAAAAGATCCCAATCCAATATGATTCAAAAAGCAACATGAAATTGGATTTACACTATGAGGAAGATAATGGTACCTTTCCTCCTCGTAGTTTTGGGATGGATCTTGAGTTCATAGAAAAATTATTGCACTCCACATGAGCGATCTGCTTGATCTTCTTCTAATATCAACACCTGCACACAATCACAAAAATTCAAGGATGATAATATATCTTCCTCAAAATATTGTTAGACAAATTATAACATAAACCAATCACAAGATCTGAGACACAATCATGTAAGGGAGAGAACATGGATATTCATTAATCTCATAAAAATGATACAATGTTTCTATACCTTCACTCCAACGTCTCCTCTCTAAGATCTGGCAGGGTTTCCCCACTAGATCTAATGAATGAGCATGAAGAGCACTCACATAAGACTAAGACCTCACAAGCTCTCTAAATGGCAGCAAAGTAGCAACATAAGATTAGGATCTCAGCTCATCAAAACTATAACATGGATCTCCAAAACTAGCCTGACCCTCTCAAATGATCAAGTATAAATAGGTAGATGATAGGTCATGGGAGGATGAATGTGGATGCTCAGAACGATGAGAAGTTACAAAAGGTTCTAATGGATGAGTCTTGTCTAGCTCAAATCAGTGAGTAATCGAACTGATCTCCTAGGGGCCAAGTTATTTTGCAAGATTCCTTTGGCTGCAGGCACATAAAGGGTGGATTAGGGCCTTAGCTGCAAGCACAATAGGGATAGGTAGTGGCTAGAGGAATTTGGTCTCGGGCACAATCCTGGTAGCCCGCTGCTAAGGGTAAAACTAGAAGAAAAGGTCACCCTAAGTCAGGAAAAAGGAATCTGACTGTGAGGGCTAAGGGTCAGTGACACTGGGGTAGAAACATAGGCTGATAACACTTATTTTACCTCGTTGTTGCAGCTACTACCATATAGGAGTTGTTGTTTTTTTCCAACATTACATTCCGGGAGTGATATCTCATTCCACATACATTGGTGTATCAGAAAGTTATCCATGTACCTTGGGGTATATCATATGGCGATCCATGCATGAAAAGTATATGGGAATGCTCTCATCATACGGTTACGCATTAGAAAACACTACATGGACTGCATTTCTATGTACCGTCGAGTATATTTTGGAAGTACACCATAGTTTTCTATCCTCACTTTAGGTAACTGAGTTGGTTGCCTTGTATATTGTGATACACCGAACATAACATTTAGGGATATTTCCTACCCATACGTAAATCCTTGGTTCTCCATGTTGAAAATGCAACAAGATGATGGAGCTTAGTGAAAAGCAGTCGCCTTCACTAAGTGGGCCCGCAGGCTATTTTTGGCTCAAAGTCTATTTTTAGACTATGTCTATTCTTAGACATATGGATCATGGTCTATGAGTTGCAGGATGCTATTTATGGATGATTGGTAAAGTTGGTAAAAATATATGGACCTCTATTTTTAGACATTAGGCGGAATATATTTTTAGACTGCCGGGCTAAAAATAGAACAGTCGAATATTATTAACCCTTAATAATATTTAGACTATAAACATTATCTTATCCTCTTGGAGCACTTCAGTTTGATGCTTGGATGTGGCACGTGCAGCTGACAGAAAGAAATACGCTTTTCCTAAGGGTTAGTTGAGCTATTGCATGGTTGACTTTAGTTAGAACTCATGTGGCAGAGTTTAGTGGAGTTGATGAGACAATTGGTGGAGTTGTGTTCGGTTTAACTTAGTTGAACTAGTTGTATTTAGTCTAACTGATAAATACACTAGTGATGAGTGGTTTGAATTAATTATTAATTAATTCACTAATTATTAACTCATAAATCAACTAAAGAATACATCAGTTAACTGCAATGCATGGACAGTTCAGTGGAGACCAGTGTTAGAGGTGGGTGAAAGGGTGAGTCTACTATCAGTTGTGACTATAGCTGTGCATGGGATTTGCACACACATTGATTGAGATTGCCAATGAGGATTGCGCAGTACAAGCCAGTGGGATTCTAACTTGGATCTCATCATTATTCATCTTGGATTGCGCAGTAGAGGCAGGAAAACAGGTGGAAGAGATTTGAACTTGTGACTTGTTCATATCTGAGCTAGTTTGTGTGTAGCATGTGAGATAGTGCTGAGAGCTGTGAGGAGCTTTGCGCTATGTATTGTTACATGTTCTCTATCATTATAATATACAGATAGTTGGGGGTTTTCAGCTGTAAGCTTTCCCCATTACATACTGTGTTATATGTGTGCTTGATTATGTTTTAATGTGCGCATGCGACTGCTTCTAATTTCCACAAATTGATGATCAATTGTATAAGAGGTTATGTATTATGCATGAAGCTCAAATAGTGTGTAATCAAGATAATCTCGGTGAATAATTCATCTATTATTCAAATTTCTACACTCCAAGGTGGTATATTGCAATTCATAGTTTCTTAGTAAACCTTTATGCCTAGATTACCCTGTTTGATTTATTTTACCAACATGGAAGAAAAACACCCTACACTCATTCGTTCATGTAGAATGTAAAACAAGCCTTCTTTTCCACCTTAGGAAACTCCTGGTCATCATCAGAAGCACAAAAAGACTCAAATTACCAAATCTAGTACTTCAGGAGTTACTCCTTCTGGTCCTCCACTTGAAATAGATCCACCATAATCATCCTTTCCTACGAGTATTGAACCTAATATTACTTCTTCATTGGCTAGTGAGTCTGACACAGTCAAAACAGAAGCACCCAAAATCTCATTACCTGAGGTTATTGTACCTAACTATATTGATTTAGAGACAACACAACCATAGGTTATACAACCTCATGCCCCTCAGTTATCTACACCTATTACGTCAGGACCTTCCTCTTATTTTCCTCTGTCTTAGACCTAACCACCACCTATATGTCTTGGAATAAATGGTGAACTACTTCCACCTGGTCTTATGAGTATCGAAGACATTCCTCGGGGAGAGCCTCAACCCTCCTCTCCTATCTAGGTAGGGATTCATTTTTATCAGGCCCATCCTTTTCCTTACCCTCATACTCCATTAGAAGCTCCTTTGTCTGGTTCATTTTCTTTCAAATTACCCTCGACTTTCCCTTCGTAACCCCCTTTGGGATAGTTAACCATGACTAAATATTCTATGGTTTCTCTGCCTGAATATTATATGGTTAACTGAGACAACCCATGTTGAAACTTCATCTATGTTTTTAACATTTCCACAAACAGATTTGTATGGTGGCACGTCTCTCTTGCTTAGCTACTAATAATTGTCTAATATTTTTTCTAATGCAATGTCCATTCCATGGTCCTCTCCCATGTCATCCTATTCTAGAATCATATATGGCACTTATTTTATTAGCGCTACATAGTCTTCTCTTCCTCCTCCATCTAAACCTATGGTTCAACAACAGATTGATCCTTAGGTAAGTGGGTAGGGACACCTACAACAACACAATCCACCTCGTATTGGGAACCCTACTCTTGGGGGGCAGTTTCCTCCATATTCCCCTCCTCTTTCGGTGGGGGGAACCTATTGCAAGAATATTTCCATCTCCTCAAGTGAGTACTCAGCCTCATTTGTGTCCTCCATATTCGGGAATGGCTGCTAATGTTTTTCCACCTGCCGTGCCCATACAAACTGGTTCGGTTGTGGCTTCATCTTTAATCCCTCTAATGGTTCCACCTACATCTAAGATTCATGTTCATCAACCTATATCTGAACCGGTTCAATCTCAATTTAATTTAAGCCAACCTTTGCAAGTTGCATCATTAATTCCACCTATTCCACCGGTATCTGGTGCCTTGCAAGCCATGTATAACTTACAATCACAACCGCTTGGTTAGGCCATTCCTCAAATTCAAGTAGATCAGATTGTATTTGATATGGCACAGGAAAAACCTAACCAACTTTATGTAGGGATGATCCAAAATTCCACAAGGAAACTGTATCAACCATATCAAGGTATACCTCAAATACCTTATAGTCAACAAATCCAAGTTCAGTCTTTTCAACCTTTATAAGTTTATCTTGGAGTTGGGCATCAAGGTTACATGTATTTTGGTTATCAGAATCCTCCCTATCCTGGAACACAAATACTTGTTGCTCAAGCCATCCCATCTTAACCAAGGCACCATCCACCAGACCTCGTCATGAAGTTTCCATTCATATAAACTCATGAATTTCCAAATCTGACTAGGCTCACCAATGATCCCATTGCTCATTCTCCTTGATGGACGGTTTTTCCTACGAAATTTCCTAATGATATACCTAAATTCAATGGAAATCCTAGAGAAGACCCATCTACACATGTTATGACTTATCATTTTTGGTGTTCTTCGAAATCTCCCTATCATGACTCTCTATGTTTGTGTCTTTTCTATAGCACACTTACCAATATGACAAAAAAATGGTATATTTAACTACCACGAGCTTCGTTTGATAATTTCAGTACCTTGGCTACCACATTCGTAACACATTTCTAGTTACCCATTGGATATGAGACAGGAACTAAACTTTTAACCAATTTTAAACAAATTGATTCCACTCACATTTCAGATCACATTCATGAGTGGTGACATCGTCATCGTTTGGTTAAAAATTTTGTTCCTAATCATTTTTTGAATGATTCATTAAGTCTCTATTACCATCCATCATAGAAGATATTGCTAAGGGTGACGTTGTGAACAAAGAGCAAGTAAATTCTCATGCCCAGTATTTGGATCTCAATTATACCCAATATGGAACTCTTAATGATAAAATACCAAATGCTTCGTGATCTTCCAATATTGTTCCTCAACATCCTAGTAAAGAATCACATGTCGCTGATGCTCTGATTGGTTTTACCAGACAGTAGTCAATGAGTAAACCATTTGGTTAGAATCTTGTTGTGGCTTCCCAAATCTATCCTTCCACTACTCCTGCGACTTATACTTTCGAAATAAATGTCATTCAATATTCCAAAGGAAAATCTTAGCAACGAGGAAGTAAGAAGAAAGGCAAAGGTAAAAATAAGAAATATAATCTTTCGTACGATAAAAATAATAATTAGTCTTCTGAATAAAAGAGGAAACCTTGTTATCCATATTTGATTTGTAATGGGGATTATTTCACTTGCGATAAATCATTCGTTTCACCCGCTGTGTTGACAGATCCGTTTCTGAATCAGGAGACCAATATGGTTTCTCGAGATCTTGCTTCCTCTAACTACGTTTTGATTCTTTCCTATGCTAAAATGAAAAATGATGCTATGGTGGCCATCCGAAATAAAGACTACAGTAATGTGAATCCCTCAAATGGTCAGGCTACTGATCAACCTACTATTTCAACTGCATCTCCATCGGATCCTGCTCCAAATGCGCTTCCTACCGAATTGAAAATTAAGTCTCCCAATGGAGTTACCTATAAATCTACATTCAACCCTTATGCAAGAGCTACTCAAAATTATAACATAGTTGAGGATCTCACTAAGGCTCCTTCAGCTATGTGCACTCTTGATGTGTTGCAAAATTGTCTCTCCCAGAATAAGGCTTTTATTTCTTCAATTAGATTTATTTATGCTTTAGATTCCAATATTGTAATTTTTAGCCATGAGAATCATACACCTCGACTTCCAGCCCAATTATCCTTCATGATTCAAGTTGTTATTCATGGTAAGAATATCCATCATTCCATTGTGGACAAAGGATCCTCAACCTGTATCATGTCCCTTTCTTGCTAGAAGGCCATTATTTCTCCCCAATTGAATCATTCACTGACTAATCTAAAGGCTTTTGACAAAATAGGTTTCAAGCTTTGTGTAATTTTGAATTTGTTACAAGTAGGACTAGGTGACATGATAGTGTAGGTAGAAGTCAAATTTATTGACATATCGTTATTTTATAACCTTATATTGGGTCATATGTGGGTCTATGCTATGGTTGTTGTTGTTTTGACATATTTCATAATGTTTTATTTACCTCATAAGGGAGGTATAACATCCATTGATCAACTCACTTTATTTTCCACCAATTGTCAAGTTACTGGAAGTGTCTCTCTTATGGGAGAAACCCCACATCCATATCATCATTTCGAGTTAGGATTTCTTAAGGATTATTCCATCATGGGAACCTTTTCTCTTCCTCCTCCTTCTCCTCGAAAATCTAATCTGGTTTCCCATGTCAAAAAGATATATTATTTTAATACTCCATCTGATCCTTGGGTAGTTCCAGATGAATCCAATATTACCACTTTTGGTGACCGCATGCCGCTCAGTCCCATTGAGCTCGACTATGAAGCCATAGATTTTACCTATGCGACACATTATACTCTCCCATATTTGATCAATTGGTTTGACCGTTCTTTAGATTATGAAACATCTTCTAATTCCTTATTTTGTAAATTTTATACTGATGAGAATATCATGGAAATCATGATGCTAGATGATACATCGTGGAACCTTCGAGGATAATCTTAATGAACTATATCATCACAATATCATTGAGATGTATGTTAATTTCATATCCATCCATGGTATCGATTCTTAGAAGAATTTGTCGAATATTGAAGAGACTATCCCTCTCGACATTTCGATTAAACTAAATATTGTTGAGAACTTACATATCAATGTATTTCTCTCCCGATAATATCACGACCTATAAAGCCCTTTTCCAGGAGTTTTGAGACATTTTCGCCTGATCTTACGAAAAGATTACAGGTATTGATCCAAGTATCATTTTACATGAAATTAAGATGTTTCCTTATGCTAAGCTAGTTCAGTAGTTCCTCCATTTGGTTCATCCCAAGAAGGCTGTTGTTATTAAAGTTGAAGTTGAAAAACCTCTACGTGCTAGTTTCATCTACCCAGTACCTCTAACTGATTGGGTGTCAAACATTGTTCTTGTCATGAAGAAATAGGGAGAATTTCGTGTATGTGTGTTGATTATCAAGACATTAATCGTGCTCGTCCTAAAGACAATTATCCTACCTCGTTCATCTATTAGATTGTTGATGATTTTTTTGGTTGTGAAATATTTTCGTTTATGGATGGTTTTTATAGCTATAATCAGATCAAAATTCTCCCGACAGACCAACATAAAACTACATTAAGTTGTCCCTAGGGCACATTTTCATATCGAAAATTCCCTTTCAGATTAAAAAATTGTGTGCCTACGTTTCAGATGGCAATGAACTATTCCTTCCATGACATAAAAAATATCGTACAACCATATTTGGATGACCTACCTGCTCACTCAAAAATTCATGCTTATCATCTAATGTAGCTTAGGGCTATATTTTACGTTGTTGACACTATAAAATTAGGCTCAATCCGCACAAGTTTGTGTTTTGTGTTAGCTCCAGTCAACTTCTTAGTTTCGTTGTATCAAAACATGAAATTTGTATTGATCCATTAAAAGTCCAATCCATCATAAATCTTCCCGCTTCTTCTTCCCTTCTTCAGCTTCAACGACTCCAAGGGAAGGCTAACTTTCTACGAAGATTTGTTCCCAACTACAATGAATTGACCAAAGGATTTACTCACTTGTTAAAGAAAGGGGTTCCCTTCCATTGGAATGATTCTGCTTAAAATGCATTCCATGCATTGAAAGATTTTTTGATTCAGGCATCCTTGTTGTATCCCCCAGATTACCAATGTGATTGCTTCTTGTACCTCGCCACTACAGTCACTACCATTGCGATGGTATTGGTCAAAGAGGATGATGTAGGGACTTAACACCCCATTTATTATTTGATTTGTAACTTGAATGATACCAAGATAAAATATATTGATCATGTCAAAAATTTAGCTTTGGAAGTTTTCCAATATATTCAAAGGTTTCATCATTATATCCTACTCTGCCAAATTATGGTTTTTTTCGATTAGAATCCCATGATGTACATTTTCATGAAAATTTTCGGGGGAAATTACTCCAAATGAATTTCCCTCCTTCAAGAGTTTGATTTAGGGTTCATGAAATCCAAATTGAAGAAATCCTTAGTTTTTGTTGAGCTAATTTGAGACCTTCCCACATCTAAAACTAAGACAACATATGTTGATTCTATTCTAGATGAGTAGTTTTCCTAATCATGTCATATGACCTACGGTATGGAGACATTATCATATATCTCCAAACCTAGACTCACAAGTCTGATACCTCTCGCTCTGAACAAGGATGTATCTGATATCAATCTAAAAAATATATTATAATCGACAACACCCTTTATCGTCGCAGTATTGATATGATTTTTTGAAGGTGCCTCACCCATGAGGAGGATAAGAAAGTATTGAATGAATTCCATTCTGGGGCATGTGGTGGTCATATGTCTTGTTATTCCACCACACAGAATATTTTTCATGTTGGCTACTTTTGGCCTACTATGTTTCGCGACTGCATCCTCGTCGTTCAAAAGTGTCATGCCTGTGAGATATACGATCATAAAAACCATGCTCCACCCATTCCTTTACACCTTGTTATCTCCATTGGACCATTTTTTAAATGGGGCATTGATTTCATGACATGTAACCCTCACTTGGCGAGGGGGAATGGATATATCATTGTAGAAATAGACTATTTTAAGAAGTGGGTCGAGGTAATGCCTACATACAATGACATCGGTGAAATAAATGCTCTCTTATTTTTCAATAATGTCATTGTGAGATTTGGTGTACCACAGGCTATAGTTACATACCATGGGAAATATTTCCGTAACCACATGATGTCTGAATTGATAGATAAGTTGGGAGTATCCCATGAGAATTTGATGCAGGGGCATCTGAGCTGATCTGAATTCAAATTCGAATCCAGAACTTAAGAGGTGGTTAAGTGTAATGGTTTTCCATGTGTGTGTAATCGAGAGATTTAAGTGATTTTGTTGAATGGTTTTTGGAGAGATTTTGTAGATCTTAACTGATTCACGCCTTTGTAAAATTCTATAAAAGAAAGCCTGAATTGAGTGAGAAAGGGGGAGAGCGAACACAAAAGCCTGAATTCTATGAGAAAGGGGGAGAGTGATCACAATGTAAACGAAAGATAATTTGAGCTAGGGCTTAAATGCCTTAGATATAATGCTGAGTTTGTAACTGTGCCTGTATATATATATTAAATATTGTTATGTGTTTCTGTGAGTTAAATATGGTTTATTTGTAGTTTCATTTCGGATTAATTATATTCAAGCCTGTGCAATCGATTCGAAATGGAATTGATTCCATTTCAGGAGGTAAATACACACTTAATTGTGTAAGTTACAGTATTACAAGTTCTGGGTTAAAATTCCATGTGGGCTTACTGTTAACAAAATTAAAAGGGGTTGATTTCACATGTAGCCTGAGTGGCTCACTTGATCCATGCGTTAGAGTCATGAGACTGGAGTGACAGTCATGTCAAACCATGAATGAAGTCTCAGCGCAGTCAAATATGAATTAAACCTTCAATTTCTGAAGTGTGTGAACTAAGTCAAATGCATGGATATAAGGCGTTGGCGAGTTATAGTCTCGATGGAACAACGTTGTAGCGAAGGCACAGAGTTATTTTTTTTAAACCCTGTTCGAAATGCAGAAAGAAGGCGGAAGGTACTACGGTAATGGCACAACAAAAATGAATCAAAATTATGAAGTTGAAAACCGCAATCAATTCCGAAGGTTAAACGTATTCCAAAGGCATTGAAGTGGCGCAGCGGAAGCATGGTGAACCCATAACCCATAGGTCCCAGGACCGATTTCAAGGTTATGAATCTGCAGCTTTGACACGGTTTTTAGGTTGCAGGTTCATATGATTACATGATAGGTGAATCTGCCTGAGTGGGTTTCAATTTTCATCAGAATTCAACTCCCTACTACCCTTAGGTGAATAGGAAAGTTGGGGCCATAAATAAAGTTTTGAAAAAAATTCTTCAACGCATGATATGGGTCCAAAAAATAGACTAACATTGTATCCTTTACGCAACCTTGTGGGCGTATCAAACTTTCGTTCAGATTGCTACCGAGTTTACACTATTCAATTGGTATATGATATGGAAGCAATGCTCCCTATTGAGTGTGAAATTTCATCTCTAAGACTTGTTATCAAGCTAATCCCTGCCACTTTTGCATAGGAATATTTTCTCTTACATTTGACGCACTTATATGAAACCCGACTTAGTGTTGTGATGGCTAATGAAGCTCTTCAGAAACACATTAAGGTGCAATACAACAAGAATTTCAAGTCTTGTGTATTCTCAGAAGGTGATCTTGTCTTGCTATATGAACAAGAGACTAAAAATTTTGCAGTGGGGAAGTTCAACTGAATGTGGCTAGGCCCATACATTGTTAAACATGTTCTTGGAAAAGGGGCCTATTGTTTATTTCGATGGACTTACATTGGCACAACCTAGAAATGGGTTTTACCTTAAAAATATTATGGTTGAGTGATTTTTTCATACTTCACTGTGTACATGTTGTATATATGTGTGTTGAGTGTGTTTGCAATGTGATTCCCTTTATAATTTCTTATGATTTTTATTAATATTTTTTCCATTTGATTTGCAGATGTCGGCATCCCTTCAACCATATATTGGCTATGCAGATGGTGTTAGTCGTAGTACTTAGAGCCTTTATTTCGCAGCATGGGCTATATATGCTCCAAATGGTGCATTAGTGAGTTTACAAGGTATTTTTATTTGTCACTCTATAAATAATATCGTTGAGTATATCAGAATGATTAACCTATTATTTGATGTTATTTCCCATGGTTTTCGTCGTATAATTATCACACTCGACTCACAACTTGTAGTACCACAACTGACTAATGTATATTCAGTTAGGAGTCCAACTGTTCTTTGTACATTCTTAAGGGTTCACCTTCTAAAAGATATTTTTATTATATCCAACATCAACACATTTCTAGACATATAAACACATTGATAGATGCATTAGCAAATCATGATTTAGATAGAAATCTACGACATATGTAAATTAAATTTAAGTCACATCACATACATTGAATGAGATAATAGAACATATAATAAACACTAATAGGTAGATAGATTTATATATATCAAAATTTGTTTTTTACAAAATTTTGTGCCCGAGACACATATGACCACACGACCTGTCATATCAAAAAGTATAAATGCAATCAAAATAAGGCTATATACATAGCCTCTTAGTAGACTAATCATGATGCTCATGATAGCAATAAATTACATGAGCCATCTTACACAGTAGCCAACTGATATGACCAGGCACGCTAGTAGTATGACGCTATAGTCTCGGGATCTGGTTGACCCTAGTCCCAACTATGCCTTGGTTCAAGTTCTCCATGTGTCGCTCAACCTCTGTAATATATTCAGCGACATTCAGATCTCGCAATACCTATCATCCCCCTGCAATAACTTAGTACTCCTATTGGTGCCTGTTGTGGTTCTCCCACATGCTGAAGATAGTAGGAACCCACAGGTCGAACGGATCCAATGTATGCATGCGAAAATTTGATAGTTTAGTCTCAGATACATAAAAAAATAAAAATAAAAATTGTAAAACTTAAAAAACTCAAAAAATGGTCAAAATGTTTCTTTTTTTACCTATGGTACCCCATTGCTCGCCATCAGGAAGCACGAGCTCTAGGTTTCCGCGGAAATACATCCCTGTATATGGATAGTCTTCAATCATAATGAGTTTCATGCACAACCATCAGAAGAATATTGGTGTGATTCTCATCAATGATGAACCTGCATGTCTACACATTAGATTCACCCACTTCCTCATTCGAGGGTCTCTCGAATCCTTGGGCTCGAGTAAGATATGTTGAAGCAATGAAATCCTCTCTAAGGAAATTGAAATCAAGATCGAACCATAACCAAATTTCTTCAACTGTTCATCCTTTGCATTGGTCAGTTGTTCCTTCATATTTTCTAGTACTCCCTTGCTCTAGTTGAATACTTTCGGCTCTATACACTCTAGAGAATACTACATATGAGACATATTGGCCAAATGTAGAGTAGCACTACAGGCCAATCTAGCAATGATAAATAAGATTGTTTTCAAGGCAAACAAACCACATCCTTTATTTTGATTTTCCCATCCTTGGTCAGCTAGGATCAAGGTTTACAATATGAAATGATGTAATCCTTGACTATCTCTCCACCCCTCCTCGAACCAGATAATGAGATGGGGGCACCTTGCCTCAATAGAACCGTCAAGAAGTATATATCTTCCACCTACATCTCAAGCATATGTGCTCCAAGTCTAAAATATTGTGCTTGAACATCCCATGCTCGGACAAGATACTCCAACAACTCCATATGTTGCCTCATCCCAAGAAGCCAGAAAAATGTCAAGAGCCCACGATCTCTCAATTCCTAGATAGTGGATGGGTCATTGGATGCGTTCATATTTTTTTACTCCTGTTCTCTTTCTCACCATATCTGAGCCATTTTTTTCTGATAGAAACCTAAAACACAACATGGAGAATCATTAGAGTGAGTTTCATGCTAAAAATTAGGAAGGTTTTGAGTAAAACATGCAAAACAATTTTGTGAATTGCACTCATCGCACCCCTATAAGGGAAGACGGTGTGCTGCATCGTCCTAGACACCGCATTCTTTTCCTGCCTAGTGCACCTTTCCACATTGCTAGGGTTAGTTGGAGTTAGGGAAAAAAATTAAATCCACAAGTCCCACAAATACTAAAAAATCATGCATGAAATGACAAAACAAAACTCTAGAAAGAAAGAAGAAAGTGGTATCTCCTACCTGGAAGTGATGACACTCGAAATGATCTACTGTATTGGTCGCAATCAGCTGCAGAAGATCAAGGGTAAAAATCACTTAGAACTCACTCACCAAGAGTTAAAATGTGAAATGGTAAAAATGAATTACTTTTTTTCCTATTTATGGTCATTTTCATAATTATTTTATTAATATTTTAATATTTTGACCTAAATTTCACTCAATTTTATTATGGATCAGGTATTTTTAATATTTTTGTGGTGTTCAGAGCAAGTCAACAACTATTAAATGGATTTGATGATGTCTAATTTGAAACTTATAATTTTTACCAAAGAGCATACTTTTATCATTTTTTCATGCTCTAAAAACTTAAAAAAGAGGAACCCACTGGAGTACTCTTTCAACTCTTTTTAGACTCCCAAAATATGAAAATATTTTTGAGCACTTATCTTTTCAAACTTGTTAAAGTAAATGAAAATACATCTACTCATTTTAAGTTTAACCCCTTTCTAGACTGAGATATACTATTTACGAAAAAGTAATACATTAGTTGAACATGGCTAAGAGGTTCCCCTTAGTATTTTTTTTTGCCTTTTTAAACTCAAGAGACTATTTATGAAAAAGAACCTTTGGATTTTTATTTTTCACCTCTTTTCCAAACTCTCTAAAAATGGAAAAGGAGTTGATTTATACCTCCATTGGACTCATAAAAACATCAAACAATGATAGAATCATCGAACATGATGGGACTAAACCACTCCTTCTCAAGGTTTGTTAAAAATAATCAGAGGGATTCATCCGAAGGATGAACTTAAAGATCAAGCATATGTTATCCTCCTCAATATTTGTAAAAAATAAAGAGGTACTGACCAAAAATGGTTGGGGAAATTGGGAAAACAAGGTACTATACCTATTAATGGAAATAAGTCGCCCTTGAACATGACACTCTTCCAATTCATCTTTTTAGTCGTTGGGTTGGGAAATATTCTTATTTTTGGTTCATCACACCATATCAAAGCCTCTTCTTTTAGTTTTGGGTCAATGATTCAAACTCCATTTAGTGTCGTCGACATGTTCAAGAGAATTCATTCAGTTGATGATCCAGGTGGACCTTCAGACACAAGTGGCTTGGAAAAAGGCTGGAAACTCAAAGTGACAGGAAGGTGGCAAATTCAGCTTCAGACTAAATATCTCATCACCCTGATCGCAAAGGTGCGAACGACACATCAATTCGATCTCGTATGAGGGAGTTAGAGCAGTTTGAATTTTTGTTAAGGCAGGGAACGTGGGGGCCCACGGTGTGCCACGTGGCATCCTAGTGAGCACGTGGCACCCACATGATAGCCCCTCAGATGATGACACATGGCGCTCTAGCATTAGCCCTTACACCTACACAAAAGACAAAAAAACATATTATTAAAATCACATAAAAACAAACTATGGAAAATATAGTTTACAAGTCATATATTAAAATAAAAATATATATGACAAAATATATATTTAAATATAATAATCATATAACAAAAGTTTTATTAAATATAACATATGGTAATTAAAATCATTCCATATAAATCAATGAATAGTTAAAAGGGATATGGTTAATGGTTTATATGGTATAGTGTTGTAACGGTTAATATAAAAAAACATTCAAAATCAAACATACCATATTTAATACCGCTTCAACCAACATACGTTATATATATGTGTGTGTGTGTGTGTGTGTGTGTGTGTGTGTGTGATAAAGTGTGGAGTGGGGTTGGGTTAGGTCGGGCCGCTTGGAGTGGACCCACTCACTTGCC
Source organism: Pinus albicaulis (assembly GCA_034641835.2). NCBI lineage: Eukaryota > Viridiplantae > Streptophyta > Pinopsida > Pinales > Pinaceae > Pinus > Pinus albicaulis. The sequence goes on along the minus strand of CM076575.1, from coordinate 1,256,007,302 downwards.
TATTTTCTAATTCAAGGCAACAGTTAACCAAAGAGAGGGGCAGGATTTAATCCCCCGACCCCTCTCCTCCTAATGCGGATCACAACCATCGTGAAAAATGGCGAGTTTTGTAAAGTGCACCCTACTTTTTTAATTTAAACCCACATTTCTTCAATGCACAAGGGCAGACCAGTGCAGTGCGGGTGATACTTTTGAGGCAGAGGAAGGCACACAGTTCAAGACAGAATTATTTTGATGCTTGGAGAATCTTTTGAAGTAAAATTTTCCTATGTCAGAATGTATTAAAATTTATATGCATTTTAACTAAAATTTCACAGGGAGCGCGATGGTGTGCCAAGATTTTCCTTTAGAGCAGAGGTTTTTCAAATTCCTTGTGGAGGAGAATCTTCAGGAATCTTGAGGGAATCTTCAGATTCCTTGGAGGCCAAAATTCACCAGTATAAGAATGAGGTCAAATTTATACTCATTCTTCTAGAAATTTCGCAAGGATCTTAATGGTGAGATCAGATTCCTGTTTTGAGTTGCAGATTTCCAGATTCCCTGTGCAGTAGAATCTTTGAGGAATCTAGGGGGGATCTAAAATATTCCCTAAGGCCTTGATTTCACTTTTTCGGAATTCAACAAATTGATAGTCGATCCTACAACTCTCGAGGACACGAGTTCAGTGGTTCAGTCAAATTTTCCATCTCATCCTTATGTTTTTTGGCCACTTTTCAAAGTGGAGTTGTAGGTGTTAGCATTCCATGTTTGAGCAGTCCTTTTCAGGATATTCGATGCCACAACATTGATGGTACAGCTAGATCGCAACAGTTTATCATATTTTTCTTCAGATAGCTTCAGGATGTGAGGTATATGCAGTGTGATCATATACTTGTTTTTTAACATGAGATGCATTGTGTCGTATGGATCCCTGTTGATGTTTGATGTGGGATCTTGTTTTTTATTGATGTGAGATGTAATTTCTATCATGGATTTGTATTATGTTTGAGATCCCTTTGCTGCCATGTTGGTGGGATACTCATTTTCACATGTATGTTTCTTTGAGATCACTTTTTTGCCATGCTGGCAAGATACTCATACTCATTATGTGTGAGTTATTGTCATACTAATAGGAGTATTTTTTGTGAATGAGAGTTCCTACAGTGGAACATATCGTGGAGAGGTCCAACCACTCCCGCCTAAGGGAATTTTCCTTGTATGATAGAGAAAACACCATCCATGTACATCTTCACTATTTACAACACTTAATGCAGTGACCTACACCATCTTGACACCGATGCCCGAAGACGTAGTCCCTCCTCGACGAACTTCATTATCAATCTCTTATGTTTATAATGCTTGTTATGTTCCTCTTCTTTACAACATGCAGATGTTCATTTATGTTCATTAACGTTTTGATTAAATGAAATTCTAACACATGAACCGATTTAAAAGGTCTTAGTTTAAAGGGTAGTGAAATTTACCCGGATCAAGTGGTATCAGAGTGGTATTTTTGTTGATTTGGATTGCATGCATGAAACATTGAACATTCGCTAAGTTGATCAATGGAGGATGTCAAAGACATGTATAAGAACATGATTAGGGTGTCCGAGAAGGTAGGCATGTTGTATGAATCTTATGAGAAACAACTAGCAGCCAACACTATGTTGAAAACGCTCCTACAAGAGGAGAAGGAGGATAAACATCTATTGCAGCTTCAATTGAAAGCCACGACAGAGGCATTGGAGGAATTGAAGTGCAACAATGAAATTATTCAAGAAGATCATGAGGCATCGAAGACACTCCTACAGGAAGAGAAGGAGGAGACGCAGTGATTGCAGCTTCAGCTACAAGCTGCGACATAGGTCATGGAGGAAGTGAAGTGCAATGAAGGCTTAGAGAAGCCTTCCTCACCTATTCCAAAATCAATAGCTAAAGTAAATAGTGTTGATTTCTCTTCAGTTTCATCTTCACATGATATCATTTTTGTTGGAAGTGTGGAGATACCCATTACAAGAACCGACATGAGACTACTTACCAGGATGGGGTACAAAGGAGGAGGACTTGGCATCCATGGCCAAGGCATAACTAAACCATTAGAGGTTGTGCAGATACCTCGCTACGTAGATTTGGGATACAATAAAGGAGGATGTTCGAAGGAAATCAAAGGAAAACAAACATTGTTGAACTCATCAGGGAAGAGGATTGATGGGAACACTTCATCATCATCCCATGGTAGTGCATGTTGCAGTGAAAGAGCTAAGGCAAGCTCTCATCACCTTGATCACACTAGAGACCACCAGGGAAGGTATAACAAGTCTTCCTATTCCAGAGTTAATTTTGATTATAATAATGTTCCCAATCATAGACGTTAAGCATGGCATCAAAAAAATTGTCATTTTTGTGGTTTACATAACTATGTCATTTCCGAGTGTTGGAAAAGAATGTAAACACAAAGGAGGATGAGGCGTGAAATGTAGGTCTAGAGGAAGAAAATTTTTTGCAACCATTACAACCAAAGTGGTCATCAAAGAGCCACATGTTCGAGACTCCATCCAGAGCAACACCTTAAGGACAAAGCGTCAGTGCATGAACCAATTGAAACAATTTTTTGACAAGAAAACGTGCCATAGGGAGATGATCTATTCACTTTGATAAGTGAGAGATGGTTTTTCTAGATGTGGTAGTGTGTCATGGCCATGTTTGTAAATCATATGTTGCATTTTTAACTGTAAAAGTGATGTTGTGTTTCCCATCGCTTGTTAAGAAACCATGGTATTTTGGCCTTGTCTTATAAATCATGTGATGCATTTCTTTCATGTAAAAGTGATGATGTGTTTTCCATCACTTCGAAATGAGAAAATTATGTTTTTTGGCCTTGTAATGATAGTTGGGGTGTGATTTCCACTTTGTTTAAACTTGACCACTGAGTATGTAAACTCCTAGCAAGTATGGAAATGTTTGGGTCATAATTGATCATATTTGCATTGCAAATTTAGGCAGATGTGGGTTTTTATATTTCGATTCCAAGGGATAGAGGTGAAGGAGTATTCATGGGATGTGTCTTTTCAGACATTTGCGTTGCAGTTGTAGGTGTTGGCATTGCGTTCCGATTCTGAAGTACGTCAGGTGAAGGAGTCATGTGGGAATGTGCCTTTCGAAGACATTTGCATGCAATTGATGATGGATAGAAGTTGATGCTTTTGGATGACCAAATGCTCCTCAGTGGGGAGGATTGATCCAGGTGGATCTTTAGACACTAGTGGCTTGGAAAAATGCTCAAAAATTAAAGTGATAGGAAGGTGAAAAAATCGGCTTCAGATTGAAAAGCTCATCACCTTGATCGCAACAATGCAAATGGCACATCAATCCGAGCTCGTATGAGGGAGTTAGAGCAGTTTGAAGTTTTGTTAAGGGAAGGAACATGGGTGCCCACGGTGTGCCACATGGCATCCCAGTGAGCATGTGGGACCCACATGACAGCCCCTCCGATGATGACACATGGCGCTCCAGCATTAGCCCTTACACCTGCACAAAAGACAAAAAAAATATTATTAAGATGACATAAAAACAAACTATAGAAAATATAGTTTACAAGTCATATATTAAAATAAAAATATATATGAAAAAATATAAATTTAAATATAATAACCATATAAAAAAAATTATTAAATATAACATATGGTTATTAAAATCATTCCATATAATTCAAAGAATAGTTAAAAGGGATATGGTTAATGGTTTATATGGTATAGTGTTGTAACGGTTAATATAACAAAACATTCAAAATCAAACATACCATATTTAATACAACTTCAACCAGCATACGTTATATATATATATATATATATATATATATATATATATATATATACATGTGCCATAATGTGTGGAGCAAGGTTGGGTCAAGTCGGGCTGCTTGTCGCGTACTCGCCCACCTGCCTTTTTTCTAATTCAAGGCAACTGTTAACCAAAAAGAGAGGGGCAGGATTTGATCCCCCGACCCCTCTCCCCCTAATGCGGATCACAACCAACATGCCAAATGATGGGTTTTGTAAATTCTGCCTGACTTTTATTATTTAAACCTACATTTATTCAGTGTGCAATGGCAGAACAGTGCAGTGCATACATTAATTTTGAGGTAGAGGACAACACACAGTTCGAGACAAAATCCTTTTGATGCTTGGAGAATCTTTTGAGGTAAAATTTTCTTGTGTTAGAATGTATTAACATTTATAAGCATTTTAACCGAAATTTTACAGGGAACGCGATGGTGCACCCATATTTTCCTTTTGAGTAGCGGTTTTGCAGATCCCTGTGGAGGATAATCTTCAGGAATCTTCAGATTCCTTCGAGGCCGAAATTTTCTAGTGTCAAAATGAGGTCAACTTTATACTCATTCTTCTCGGAATTTTGCAAGGATCTCAATGGTGAGATCAGATTCCTATAAATTTGAGTTGCAAATTTCCATGTTCCATGTGGAGCAGCATCTTTGAGGAATCTAGGGGGAATCTAAAATATTCCCTGAGGCCCATATTTTCACTTTGTTAGATTCAACAAATTAACAGTCGATCCTACACCTCTTGTCGACATAAGTTCAACGGTGCAGCCAGATTTTCCATCTAAGCCTTATGTTTTTCGGCCACTTTTCAAAGTGGAGTTGTAGGTGTCAGCATTCCATGTGTGAGCAGTCATTTTCAGGATATTCGACGCCATGACATTGATGGTACAGCCAAATCCCAGTAGTTTATCATCCTTTTCTTCATATAGCTCCAGGATGTGAGGTATATGCAGTGTGATCATGTACTTCTTTTTTCGCCATGATATGCATTGTGTTGTATGGATCCCTATTAATGTTTGCTGTGGGATCTTGTTTTGTTCTTGATTTGAGATGTAATTTCTATCATGGATTTGTATTATGTTTGAGATCTCTTTGTTGCCATGTTGGCGGGATACTCATTTTCACATGTATGTTTGTTTGAGATCTCTTTGTTTCCATGCTGGCGAGGGCCTCATAGTCATTATGTGTGAGTTATGCATACTGATAGGAGTCTTTTTTGTGAATTAGAGTTCCTATAGTGGAACATCTCATGGAGAGTTCAATCCACTCCTGTGTGAGGGAATTTTCCTTGTACGACAAAGAAAACATCATCCATGTACATATTCACTATTTATAGCACTTAATGCAGTGACCTACACCATCTTGACACTGAGGCCTGGAGACATAGTCCCTCCTGGACGAACTCTGTTATCAATCTCTTATGTTGCTAATTATTGTTATGTTCCTCTTCTTTAAAACATGCAAATGTTCATTTATGTTCATTAATGTTTTGATTAAATTTAATTCTAACACATCAGCCGAAGTAAAATCTATTAGTTTAAAGGGTAACGAAATTTACTCGAATCAGTTGATATATACTATGATACTCTTAAGCCTCCATTCCATGTTTGTTGTTCCTAAACAATATCCACATCAACATCATTCTGTCTCAAATCATGATACTCATTTCGTGTCATTGATGGGGGATATATCAAGGCCCTCCTACGATGGGTCACTTCCTGTCGCCATCAACTCATTATCCAGGAAGATGACTTAGGAACTCCCTTCGATACCTTGGGGATTTCATACATCACTGGAAAGTTTCCTCTCTCTCGATGACATATTTACATCATTGGCCTTCGACTAAAATATGTTGTGTGGTGTTCAACTTCAACACATTCATTCACACCATACCAATTGTACTGTAGTGCCTTTAGAGTCGTTAACATCATCGGTGGTTTCTCTCACGTTTGTTAACGACTTCCATCATTGGTCGATAATCATATGATTTTTTTCATGTTCGAATCCAACTCCTTTATTCACATGGTTAGACTCATCTGTTAGATGATGATCAAGTGAACGAGATATAAGACCCCGAATCTAGTTACATCCATCCGAGCTGCACTTTCAGTATTAATGCAAGACTACAAAGCATGATGGCTATGATCATACAAAAAATCATCCAATCATTGATCAACACTTTGACATGAGTAGGTGAAACTTCTTGATAATTGTACATGTAATTTTAGCTAATGTGATGAGAATGGGTATTCCTCCCTCAGCATAGATATCATGATGAATTTTATTGAAATAGATGATGATATCGACCAGTTGTTCTTGATCCAAACTTGTCACAAGGTAAAGCACTTGAGTCATCAACCACCATTTCTGAATTTGCACTTTAGGGGGCAATATATTATAGGAAATTTTTTCATATATGTTCAATAGGCCTGCAAAACATATCAATCACCATCCGTGAACATGTTGTCATCATCCCTACATAAATCCATAAGCATGGCCTTTCTAAATAAATGTGTTTCTGGGTCTAACTGCAAAAAATTAGAGCTTTTAAGTCCCAAATCATCATGCCCCTTTAGAGAGTCACGTTCAATATCAGGTTTCTCCTTTCTACACCAACTTTGATCAACAACAAATTACTCCTTGTTGGGGGTGCGCTAATTCTAAAAATTAAGGAAAATAAAAAAGGACCCTGAAGCTTCCTCTTCTAGAAACTTCTAGAGGTTGTTTTAACCAATTACATTGGATAATAAGCTCAAATCCTATCTAATCCTACCTTGGATATCACCTCGTATCCCTTGAGCTCATCCCCCGTATTAATTTGATCTTAATCTTATATTGGTAAATGGATAATAATTCCTAAACTGACTCCCTTCTCATATAAAATTTACCGCCATCTACAACATCAAGGTTGGATTTTAGAGACTGATCATGCCCTCATGTTGCTGCCTTGAATCTAAGAGAGTCATTATATTCATGCATTAGGGTGACATTGAGGTGTGCTTTGTTACAAGGAAGGACAATTCAAATTGGGGAGATATCTACAAGATTAGCTATTATTATTGGTGGTAAACTCCCTCCTATTTTTATTAATACAAAGAGTATATTTTTTTCCTATATGTGTTATGTTACATTTACATTCATGAATTTCAATGCTTTATTGATCCATTTAATAGAGTAATTGAGTTATGCTATGTATATGTTGTGGATCTTTGGCTTGTTTTGAATGTATGCGCAGGTTCTAAATATAAAAATCAAAGCTACGATTGGAGCTTACAAGCTGAGAGGAAAGTAAATTTTGTGACAGATCCCAAGTCATACTTTTTACCATTCCTTAATTTATCTAAGGGATACTCTATATTATTTTCTTTCTGTTGTTCTAGACCAGTCTACTAGGTCTAGGGAAGATAATTTTGTCCACAATCATAAATTCCACATAACACTATGAGCTCAAAATGAGAATTCTATCTCTAAATACCCATAGCGATAAGTAAAAAACATTCAAATCAACCCTCAAATAAAAAAATGGTGCTCCCATAATAACCTATTTTCTTAGATGTTAGGATTACAAAATTTTCCCACCATTTCCTTAAATCCATATAAACATGCAAACAAAAACCTTAGATTCAAACCCCAAATCCAAAGGTGGTGCTCGCACAATAACCTCTTTTCTTAGATGTTAAAATTAAAAAAATTTCCCACCATTTCCTTAAATCCATATAACCTTGCAAAAAAAACGTTAAAATCAAACCCCAAATCCAAAGGTTGTGCTCCCAACACCACCTTTTTGGGAAGCTTAAAATTACAACTTATTTGAAATTGTTTCCTTGACAACTAGTGTTGTTCCAAACAAAGACCTTAAAATTAATTGTTGAAGGTCAACAATAAATTGCAGCACACACACTAGTGTGGGACCACAGGTCCTAGCGTTACATTAGTGTGAAGGCCAATTTAATTAAATAAATTGGTGCAATGTATAATTTATTTTTCCCTTAATTATATTGGACAATAAAATGTAATATTATCTCATAATCACTTGTAATAGTTAACTGAGTGTGATAAAATCATGTAGCTCATGAATTTCGAGTTGAGGGTGGTTGGTAAGGCATGCAGAGTGATTCTATTAGTTATGGAGTTCGAGTTGTAGTTAGTGCATTAGTTTAATGCATGAGTAATCAGTCAACTCAGTTAGGTGAGTTAAAGTCAGTTGAGCTAGTTGTAACTGTTTGTTGCACTAGTAGGAGATCAAGTGAATTAAATCATATTTAATTCACAATCAGTGATCTACCATGCAACTAGTGATTTGCTATTAATAGTTGCATGCATGTCAGTTGCAGTGGAGACCCAGTTGAGACAAAGGTTAAAGGGATCTTAACTATCAGTTGTATCATTAGTAGGTTTCCTGCATGCAACCATACATCCATTGGATTGCCCATGATCCTTGTGCATTTGAGAAAGGCTGAAATTCCTAAGGAATATGGATTGCATTCCTCATGAATTGTGCAATAAAGGGAGGTTGATTAGAGGCTGAGAATTGGCTAAGTTGGTCGATTTTGTCTGTGTCAGTGTGAGACATTTGTGAGAGTGAAAGAGACTCTTGTGAGAAGAGTGCATTGTAATTATTTCATGGTGAATATAAAATAGAAGATAGAGGGGTTTTGAGCAGCAATATTTCCTCGGTAAAATATCTGTGTTGTGGTTTGATTTGTTTCTTTCTACACTTGTTTTGATTAGCGATCATGTTTATTTTCCACAATTGATTTGTAGAAGGATTCAATATCTATCTTTAGTACATTGTTTGATCAGATTGAATGCATTTATATGCATATGTTTATATAATTTCTACATGGTATCAGAGCACAAGAAATCAATATAGTGGATGAGAAGCTGAGTTTGTGACTAAATAGAATTTGAATTTGAAAAAATATTCTTGGTGCGACAGGAAAATCAAGATCGAAATGGATTTCAATGGCTTGAGATTGGAGTATGCACTCGAGGGTAGTTCCAATTATATTACGTGGAAATAAAGGATGGAGGTAGTACTGGAGGACAATGGATTGAAATAATTCATTAATAATGACATTCCCAAACCCATTGTAGTAGATGCCACAAATCTTGATGCTTGGAAAAAGAAGGTTGAAAAGGCGAGGAGGATCTTACTGGAGGGAGTACGAGACCACATTGTCTCAAGTCTCCATGGAAAAGAGACACCATATACAAAGTGGAAATATTTTACATATCTATTTCAGAGCAGCAGTGATCATAGAAAATTTGCACTGAAGGACAAGCTCAGGAAAATCAAAATGGAGAAAGGCAACACCATTGCGAAATATTTATCAAAGTTTTTCCAATGTTGGGATGAGCTTGGGAGCATCGGAATTACTGTCACGGATGATGAATTTGTGAGCCTAGCTCTTCTAGGACTTCCCAAGAGTTGGCATAGTTATCACGACTCTACCAATGGGAGGGAGAAGCTACCATATTGGGAACGACTTTGGTCGGATTTGGTGCAAGAAGAATTTAGGCAGAATACCAAGGATGGATCTTCATCTAAGATAGATGATGAAGAAAATTATGCTTTGGCTTCCAAGACAAAGAAGAGGAAGGGAAATAAATTCCATTCCAAATATGAGTCCAGCAAAGATGGTAAGAAGCGCAACATGTCTAGATTGAAGTGTTTCCACTGTCACGAGCACGAAAATTATGCCACTAATTGTCCACAAAAGAAGAAGATCAAGAAGGCTTCAGGATCTACAGTTGGTGAGGCTTTAACACTGAAATTTGAGCTTGAATTATTTCCCATTGCATGCATGGTTTCAAGTGAAATGGGATCGGTGCGGTACCTGGATAGTGGTGCATCCTTTCACATGACGGGAGACAAAGAAATTTTCAGTAGCTTGGAGGAGAAGAACCTCCAGATGCATATCTAAATGGGTGATGATGGGTGGTACAATTCTCCCAAGATTGGTAGTTACCTTCTAGAGACATTGAAGTAAACCCTTCTTATTAAAATCTATAATGCATGTACCAAGCTTGAAGAAAAATTTAGTCTCGGTCGCAATGTTGGAGGATAGAGGCTATGATGTGGTTTTCAGTGAAGGGAAATATTTCCCTTGACAAAAAGCAATAGGAAAAGCCAAGAATATTGGGATTCATGTGAAGAATCTCTATAAACTTGATGTAGATGGTTGCACAGCATTGATGGGTAAGGCAGACAATGTGATGAGCCGGGATGAGGGTGAGTTATGGCACATGAGATTGGGCCATCTACACCATGGAGCCTTGAAGGTCATGTAGCAGATTTATACGAGTCTTCCCAAGGGTACTCTTACACAGTTAGACACATGCAAAGGATGTACTATGGGGAAGTATGCAAAGGCCACTTTTCACGAGAAGGAGAATCGAGCTTTGGAAATCCTTGAGAGAGTTCACTCAGACATGTGTGGACCATTCTCTACTGCTTCGATAGAAAGTAATATGTGATATTTGTTGATGAATTTTCTAGAAAATGTTGGATCTACTTCATGTAGAAGAAAGATCAAACGTTCTAAAAATTTCTTGAGTTCAAAGCACTGGTGGAGAAAGACATGGGGAAGCATGTGAAAGCTCTTAGGAGCGAAAATGGTGGTGAGTACATCTCCAATGAATTCAAGAAATTCTGCAACAAATAAGGAATTTGGAGAGAGTTGATTGTGCCTCATAACCCATAGCAGAATGGGGTCACAGAAAGAAAGAACAGAACAATTTTGGGTGCAGCACGAGCGATGTTGCATGATCAGGGCCTACCATTGCATCTATGGGTGGAGGCATGCAACACAACGGTATTTGTGCAAAACCGTTGTCCTCAGCTGATACTTGGCATGAGTACACCATAAGAGGATTTTACTGGTAAGAAACCTGTTGTTTCATATTTTTATATTTTTGGCTCATTTGTTTATGTGCATGTGACCAAAGACGCCAGGAAGAAGCTGGAACCAACAGCTGAGATTTGGATATTTTTTGGGTACACTAAAACTCCCCACAACTATCGGGTGTATTTTCCAAATAGCATAATGATTGTTGTGTGACGGGATATAAATTTTGATGAGGAGAAAGCCATGTGATTGACCCTTGAGAGGGAGCTTGATTTACATGTAGAGGAGGAACTCTTGGTTCCAAAGAATGAACCTCAAGATGTGGAGCAGCCACATCCGGAGGATCATGGAGTGGCGAGAAAATGTGGGAAATAATAAGAGGGGGGTGAATCAGTATTCCTTTAAATTAGTATTATTATTAATATTTTAGAGCATTAGTTAATCTTCAATTATTATCAGTGTTTGTACAATGATAGCAGTAAATAAAAGGAACACAAATGCACACAGTTTTTAAGGTGGAAACGCCCTCTGGGACAAAAACCACCTGAATTATTTTCTAATAATTCTTTAATCTTCAAATCCAATTGAAAATAAAGCTCCAACTTCCTAGAATCTAAAAAATCATTCTTCTCCAGCTCCCACTAAATGGACGCTCTCAGCACGGATGGACACTCCAATGCTCGAGATTCTTCAGTAGTCAAATCAACGGATGCCCCCAACACCCAATGAGCTACAACTCACCCTAGCACCACCATACCACCCTAAATTTTTCATAGGCTTGAACATGTTCGTGACTTCATGCACCAGCCTAGCACCACCCTACCACCCTATAGAAGAATAAAAAAAGAATGGACTCCCATACTAGGGAAAATGGTCCACTTTGCAATGATATAGAATCATGTAGAAGAAGAATACACACTATACCATAACCCCAAATATGACATAACCACCTGATGATGATCCTAGACCTTCCGACACTGCCTCTTCAACTCTTGGCACATAGACACTAGTACAATTTTTACAATGATGCATTTAGAATGACTTAGTACAATGATACCTTTACAATGAATGTATGCAGTGCTGCCCACTTGAAGAATTCATGTGGTGAACTTCTTCCTTCTGTTCTACACCTTGATTTCTGCTCTTGTCATGCTACCCTTTGCTGCACCTTGCTTTGCTTTTCTGCCCTAGAAATTATGGTCCTTTGCAGCCCTTAACAACACATGATATAGATTTTTCTTTCCTTCTAGGAGCTCTATATTGAATCTAGTGTATCTCTGTTATTTTAGATCCCCAATATGTGATTTTCGGTCCTGAAGTATTCCTCTGAGTCTTCTTTCCAATGCCATAGGTCTGAACCAATTTGGATTCTTCAAGTGAGAGTTATGCCCAATCTCTTACAATGACCTAATTATGGACTGGTTTAGTAGAGAAAAGTTGTATGATGTGCCATGTGTCAATGTTTCTTAATTCTAATCTAAAATTGATACAACGAAAACTAAATTCCATGAAATATCCACCATTTTTTACATAATTCCAATCAAATACTCAGAGAGAGAGAGTTATGACGATTTTCCCAAGGTCACTTCTTTGAGATGGAGTTCAAGAGCCTGCAAAAACACCGACTTCCATAGATCATATCTCCGAAAATATTGTGCACCTTGCTCTGAAATTTTAACAGGAGATTCCTCAGGATTTTAGTTTCACCTCATAAAAATTTCAGCTTCTTAACCCTCGTAGAAAAAATGTTATAGATAAAATTCTATGATGACCTGTTTTAGGTAGCGAAATACCTACATGAGGAGGATATGCGGATCCCAATTTATATAAATGGTTAGATTGAGAGGGTCTTCAACAAGTGAATGTGGGAGGGATTTTAGGAGCTTAAAAATTATTAATTATTGACTTTTTAATGACCCATGCCACAACCCCATGGGGTTTTATCCCACTAACTAGGGTTACAAACTTCAAACATGAATATCTCTCAAACCATGAATAATTACATGGCATGCCATATATCAACGGAAACATCCTGACAAGTAGAAACCATAAAAAATATTATTGACCCAAAATATATTAAATTGGTAGGTAAAAATTATCATGCAAGATCTAGGTAGCCCCTGGTGCTGCTTGGGTTGACATCAATGACAACCACTGATCAACAATCTCCCCCTTTGGCATTGATGGAAACACAAGTACTCCCCCTATGATTATGACACCTCTTCCTATAACATTATATCCCCCTTTGACATTAGTGGAAAAGGGTAACTCCCCCTGACACACAACAATCATGCGGAACTCTACACACTTCCACTCCCCTGACACACAACCATCCTACGGACCTGTACACACTTCCACTCCCACTTTATGTTCTGAATAAGGAAAATCTAATGAGAACTTGAGAGAATCCCAAGCTTCTGGCAAAGATACTCAAATGCTTCACGAGGTAAAGGTTTAGTGAAGATATCAACGATTTGTTCTTTTTTACCAACATACTCAAGTTTGATATTCTTTTTAGCGACTTTTTCTCTAAAAAATGATATTTGATCGGAATGTGTTTTGTTTTTGAATGCATGACGGGATTCTTGGAGATGATGATGGCACTGGTGTTGTCATAGAATATGGGAATAGGCTCACTGAATTGTACTTGAATATCTTGAAAATTTTGTTTCATCCAAAGGACTTGAGTACAACATGTTTCTACTGCAATGTATTCTGCTTCCATTGTAGATACCGAGATTGAGGTTTTCTTTTTGCTCAACCATGATACAAGACAACCACCTAGATAGAAAGCTCCTCCACTACTACTCTTACAATCATCAATGCTTCCTGCCCAATCTAAATCTGTAAAGGCTTGAATAATGAGATTGTTACCCTTGGGATACCACAAGCCATATTCCTTTGGGCCCTTTAAATATCAAAGGATTATTTTGATGACAATAATATGTGATTCTTTTGGTGCTACTTGGAATCTTGGTACTTGTCCAACTGCTTGCATAACATCTAGCTGGGAGGTTGTTACATATAGAAGACTACCAATCATAGATCTGTAAAACCTCTGATCCACATCCTTAGATGAGTCGTCTATGCTCGATTTGCAACCTTTTACCATCGGAGTAAGGACGGGTTTGCAATCTTCCATTTTGAATTTCTTGAGCATTTCCTTGATGTACTTGGCTTCACATATAAATATTCCTTTCTCTTTCGGAGATATTTGAAGCCCTAAGAAGTATGCCAGCTCACCAAGTAAAGACATACCAAACTCACTGTCCATATTTGTAGAAAATTTCTTACTTAGTCGATCATCATTGCTACCAAATATTATATCATCCACATATACCTCAAGATTGCTAAGTTATCTTTATCTATTTGTACATAAAAAATTTTATCAACAATACCTTTCTTGAACCATTGTTGACGTAGATATCCATCAAGATGATCATACAATGCTCTGGGAGCCTTCTTGAGACCATATAGAGCCTTCTTTAACCTACAAACATAGTCTTCTTTTTCTGATAGTAGAAAACCTTCAAGTTGTTCGATATAAACTTCTTCTTCTAATTCGCCATTTAGAAATGTTGACTTAACATCCATTTGGTAGACTTTGATTTTTCTTGAACATGCATAGGTGAGAAACATTCAAATGGATTCAATTCTAGCAACAGGTGAAAATGTTTCGTTGAAATCAATTCCTTCCACTTGTGCATAGCCTTTGCAAACCAATCTTGCTTTGTTTCTAGTAACCTGTCCATCTTCATTCAATTTGTTCATGAAAACCCATTTAGTCCCAATGACATTTTTATATTTTGGTCGTGGAAATAATTCCCAAGTGTTATTCTTCTCGATTTTATCCAATTCTTCATTCATAGCTGCTACCCAATGTTTATTCTGGTTGGCTTCCTCAAAACTACTAGGCTCAAAGGTTGCTAGAAAAGAAATGTGAGCTTGTTGTGATGAACGAAGATGACGAACTTCATTTATATCACCAATGATTTGATTTGATGGATGGTTCTTTTGAATCCATTCTTTTGTTCTCTTTGGAGGAGCTTCTTGTTGTTGTTCCGGTATATCTTGATGATCATTATTTACTTCTTCCTGGTTGATAGTTGCTTCTTGTTATATAATTTTTTCTGTGACTTTTTCAACCTCTGTCTCAAGTTTCAAAGATTCTAGATCCTCATCATTATTCATTAGAACACCATCTTCGTAAAGTGTGTTTATTTATGCTCTCCACTATCTTGTTTTCATCATAGATTATAATTTATGAGCCTTTTTGCACTTGAGTAACCAACAAAGATACCTTCATCAACACGTGATTCAAACTTACCCAAATTTTGATCTTCTCTTTTGATATAACATTTTCTTTTGAAGATTCTGAAATATTTTACATTAGCTAGTTTTCCTTTCCATAATTCATATGGAGTCTTGTTGCAATTATTTTTTAGAAGACTTCGATTGATAATGAAGACTTCCGTATCAATTGCTTGAACCTAGAATTTTTAATCCAATTTTGAGTCCTTCAACATTGTTCTACCCATTTCCTGTATGGTTCTATTCTTTCTTTCAGCAACTCCATTTTGCGGAGGTGTTCGTGTTGTTGAAAATTTCCTTTTTATTCCATTTTCATCATAGTATTGCTGAAATAATTTGGAAGTGAATTCTCCACCATTATCTGATCTTAAACACTTTATTTTCAAAACAGTTTAATTTCCATTCAACCCAACTCCTTGTAGACCTTTAAAGCACTCAAAGGCTTGAGATTTTTCTTTAAGGGAAACTGATGGCTGTCATCCCGGTATAGTCATCTATCGATTGTGAAATATAATTCTCCATATAAGCCTTTTGTTCTCACAAGACGAGATAGATCAGTATGTATCAATTCTAATGGATGTGATGCAAAGTGTTCTTTTGTTTTAAATTGGAATTTTGTCTGGTTTGCATGCCGACAGGACTCATGTAGTGTGTTGGAAGGTTTTGAGATTTTCAACATTTCTCGTATTGCTTCCCTTTTACTTATCTTGACAAGATTGTCAAATTTTATGTGACCCATTCGTTTGTGCCATAACTAGCTTTCATCTTATTTAGCTAGTATAAATGTTTGAGTTGCTTCATCCAAAAATTATACGTCATTTGGAGCTCGACTTCCTGTAGCCGCAATTTTACCATACTTGCCTTTCCTGATTTCACATTTTGTGGATTTGAATAGCATTTTGTGTCCTTGATCACACATTTGTCCAACACTGAGTAGATTTTGATTCATGTTTTCAACCAATAGAACATTATTGGCTAGAACATCTTTTCTTCTGAGAGTGACAGTACCTGGCCTTATAACATTTGAAAATCCATCATTTCCAAAGGATACGGTTTCATCCTTCTTCTCTTTCAGAGATACAAATTTCTTTCTATATCCATTCATATGCATTGAGAAACCGCTATCAACATACCACACATCTTTGTTGTTTTGAGCCTCGAGAGCGAGAGCACAATTATCAGTTTTCTTCTTCTTCCATGTTTGTTCGTTTTGTGGCTTCGAAGATTCTTTTGGAGGATTTTCAAGTCTGCACTATCTGGCTATGTGTCCAAAGTTCTGACATTTGTAACATTCCATATTATTTCTTAAATGTTCAAATCTATTGATGTTTCGTTGAGCCCTGGGAGGTTCATATTTGAAGGATCTCTTGGAATTGTATTGGTTCCTAGGGTACGTGCGACATTATACAAATTTATGACCAAATTTTCCACATGAATAACAATAGCTATGAAAAATATGTCGGTACCTGGATGGAAATATTCGTCGAGGAATCGTCTTCCAAGGATGTTCTTGTGAATCTTGTCCAATGAAGTCTACATGCATGTCAGATCTCATAGGTTCATTGTATTTTGTTCTAGAATGTCTGCTTCTTCTTCTTTGTAACCGAGGCCAGTTATGTCGTTGTAAGATCGTTTATTGTTGATGAGTTCTTCTAGTTCCCTTGATCTGTTGGCATAGTTTTGGACAGTTTTTCCCTTATTCACTTCCTTACGGAGCGAGACTACTTCGGCTTCTAATGCTTCCCTTTCTTGGTTGATTTCTTCCAACTTCTTTTTAAGTGACTCTTCAATACATTTGTGTTCTTCAACTTCAATTTTGAGACCTTGAACATGTTCTTCAAGAGTATTGGAACAGATCTTCTCAGCCTTGAGCTCTTTTATAAGCCTGATTTCCTCCTTAGAAAATTATTCTATGGTCAACCATTCTTTTTCATTGTTTGATGCCTCTTGTTTATTGTGCTTAGCCATAAACAATACCCTCTCATTGGCTTCTTCTTCGCTGTCACTGTCTTCATCGGATGATGAGCTATATTCTTTAGAGAGAAAGTTCCTTTTGGATCCTTTCTTTTTGCCTTGCTTGTTGAATTCCTTAAAGCCTTTCTTTCCTTTTGAGTTGCCATCACTTCTTTTCAGACATTTTGATGCGAAATTCCCAACCTCACCCCAGCCAAAACATATCAATGGAAGTTTACCTTTGATTTTTCTCGTAAAGTAAGCATATTCTTCATCTGAATTACCTTCTTCCTCATCTTTGTTACACCAATTTTTGGTCATCTAAACTGTTACTATTATATGGATCTAAGTACACCATGTAACACCAATTTTACCCTAAGTAAAATTGCTTTGACAATGAAAAATAACTTAGTAATCCTTAATTTATTAAGTTGTTTATGATCTAAACAGGAAACCCCATGAGGAGATATTGAATAAATCCATATTTGTTTGATTTTCCTCAAGGAATAATTAGTTAAACAACAGTTTAATTAATATTCCTGGTCATATTTAACACAAAACAGGAAATTTAATTAGATAAATAATTATTTATCTTATTATTTTCTAGGAATAATTATTTAAACCTTATTTAAATAATATTCCTTGTTAAATTTGACTAAATCATTTATAAATAATTGAATAAATCATTATTTATTTAATTCCTACTCAACCACATCCTTAAAATAATAAATAAATCATTTATTTATTTATTATTTACAAATAAAGGGATTTGACCAAATTCAAATCATTTTTTCCCTCCAACAAATATAATAAAATATTCCATAAAATTTGGATCTAGAATTGGTTAATAATATTTTAATTATGCACCAATATCTAGACTAACTCAATATTTTGTTATAAATAGAAGAGTTTTTCCATTCATTCACTACCTTTTTTTTCCTAAAGATCACTCTGGATCTATACTTTTGGTTTGACTTTGATCCTCCATCATTGTCATATTTTTCTACCTTTTTTCTTGTGAGCTCCCTTTGAGTTCCATTTTTGTCTGGGTTTTCTACACCATCAAGAGAGAGAGGAATCTTAGATCTGAAGTGTTAAGGACATACAAGAACCCATCCCATTGAGGGGGACTGGTAACATCTTTCTATGTTCCCTTCCCAGGTGTCATAAATTAAAATATTCTTTAAAAATATTCTTGTCTTGTCTATTGGATGCATGGAAAAACTCTTGCTTTTATTTACTACTTAATGTCTTTTATTGCATAGATCTGGATTTTGTAGCATTTATCTTGGTCAACTAACTACAGATCTAAAGAAAATGGCAGCCATCTTTGATGTTAGGGTTGTTTTTTATGCACAACTAAAGTGAGATTTTTTCGTACGCTTGTGATTAGAATTCATCCTAACAACTAGCGACTCCACAAGGGTTTATGATTACGACCTCTGTCGTTTTTTAGATCCTTGCATGACCGGCTGCTTCAAACCCTATGATTTCTCTTCAGCTTCTTGTTTTTCTTTTCTTGAAGTTTTTTTTAACCTGTAAAACCCTAAAACACTAAAAATTCTAACTTCCATGTGTTTTCGGACCTATTGTGCAAGTGACAAGCATCAGTCACAACTGAGACGACAATTTTTTCTGAAACCTACTCCTGAGAGTGACAGAAGTGCAGGTCGCACTTTTTGGACCAAAAACTGCAACCTAGACCTTCAGGGTGTAGAAAAAAACCCCAAACCTACGACCTCTGCAGAAATTAGGTCAGAAACTGCGACCTGAACTTTTTGAGGGAATTTTTCTGAGATTTTCTGGGTTTGTCTAGGCCTCTATTAAGGGTTGTCTAACCTCCATCTCCACCCATTTTGGACCTGCACTTGCTATGTTTTACTCATCAAAGTGGGAACCTAGCCCCCTAGGGCTTCAGTACCCTTCCACCTTTCTAAGAGGAGTTTAGCTGAGTAGGTCATCCGAAATTTCAGTGTGTTTAGCTATTTTTTAAATCTGATCTCCTACCTTTAGATCCATTTCAGATTGGTTATTTCATCCATTCAAAACACCTTTTTTTTTTTTTTTTTGGTCCTCTTATACGGTCCCCTTCGTTTCCCTTTAGGTTGTAGCCTTTTGCCACCTCATTTTCAACACTTTTCCCTCTGGTTTGTTTTGTTGGTTTCTACACCTATTTCCATCATATCTGTCATTTAGATCATTGTCCCTCCCGACTTTAGATCCATTGGCTATTTTGGTGTGTTTTGACTAGATTTTTGCCCACCCACATACTAGTTTTTGAGAGGCCCGCCTCCTTAGGTTTAGGTTAATGCATATTTAGTTGTTTAGTTAATGTTATATTCAGTTTCCTTTACTGTTATTTGCAGATTTATTTACATTTATACAACACACTTTTTCTTTTTTCTCTACAAATGTATTGGTTTAAAAATTAAAATTAACACACTTAACACACACACCATAAGTGAAGAAGCGCTTGGTTAAAACTTCCAGGCAAAGATTATAACATTTTAATCAATTGATCTTGCACCTCTTTGCCCTTGTTTTGGCATTGTAATCATTTGATCTTGCACCTCATTACCCTTGTTGGTCTCTCTTCCCTTTTTGATTCATGTTTTTTCTTTCATCATTGCGTCCCCAAGGCGTTTGTCCTGGAGACTTCTTGGCCTTCATCCTCAGTTTCCGTTAGGAATACTTACTCCTCCATGTAGAATTCAAGTTGGTCCTCCACCGATTCTACATTCTGACTCCGCTTCTGGTTCATTGGGTTCCCCTTCTAGTTCCATCCTCGGTTCTCCCCCTATCACCTTCACCATGTATGGTTCAGGACCTAACGCTGGCGGTAGCCCTGGCCGTAATGCTGGGACTACTACTAGTGGGACCGCATCAGGAACTATCCCGGCTGCCCCCTTGCTCCCTTATATGACAGGCCTCAATATTCCCGATTTTAACCAGTTGATCAATGACCCCATACGCCATGACACTGGTTGGCTTGCTATGCCAACCAAGCTCCCTTCCGACATCCCCAAGTTTGAAGGTCTTGCTGGAGAAGATCCTACAAACCATGTTCGATCTTTCCACACGCGGTGTTTTTCTAACTCCATCACGGATGACTCTGTCCGTCTGCGGTTGTTCGAACGTACGCTTACTGCAGAATCTTCTAAGTGGTATGTTGACCAGGCCTCCTCCTCTCATACTACTTTTGCGATACTTGTCCAGGCTTTTCCATCTTACTTCCAGCTTCCTCTTCGTTATGACACCAGTACCGAACTCTTGACCTCTTTCTGTCAATCATCTGCGACCCACCTATCTGATCATGTTCAGGAATGGTGGAGAAGAAAGAGCCTATGTCGAGCCCCTACCTTCGAAGACCATGTCTACATGGACTAGTTCCTTAGATCCCTTTTTCCTGCTATTGGAAAAGATGTCGCATCTCATTTCCCTCAGACCGACGAAGCTTCTGTTCAGATTGTGTTAAAATATGACCTAATCTACGCACAATCTGGTTATGTTTATACCGTCTTACCTAATCACCCTAGACCCGGTGGTGCCAACTCAATGAGGGCATCCCATGTCGCCGACAGTATCATTGGAGCCCTTTCTCATCCATACACTCATCCTCCCATGGGTTATGGTTTCCCTCAAGGAGGGGCCAGCTCTTCCGACACTTTTCCCCCTCCCAGTAGCATGTATCCAAGATACAGCATGCCGCCTCCTTTTTCCCAATCTGTTTATCACAATGTTTCCCAACCTCCTTATTATCTGTATCCATAGCCTGGTGCTCCAGCCCCTCCAACATTAGCACCCATGCCTCCCTTGACTTCTCAACCCCTGCAACAGCAGCCACTGCCCCCCCAGGGGCAGGTGCATGCATAGCAGGGCGCGACTAATCCTCCTACTTCAAAAAATAAGAGCAAAGGCACCCAAAATCAATCTTCCCCCGGTAATCCAGGACCTAATCCCCAAGGGAATGCACCTAACACTGCTAACCATCAATAGGGCACTCATCCCAAGAAGGACATGCCTGTTCAAATGAATAAGCCTTGTTATTGTTGTGGTGTCTATGGTCATTACACCCACGATTATCCTCTTTTACCACAGATGCATCAGATGTGGGAGACTCAAGCAACATCGCGAGGATAGCAAGCCTCCCCTTTGGTTCCTCCCAATTCTCCACCTATCCAGCTGGTTGTGTTCCAATCCTTTCCCTCAGCAAGGATTCATGGCTACCCAACCAACTGAAGGTCAGGCCGCCACTCAACCTCCTCCATCTGATACCTCCGATTACCAGATTCTCATGATGAATTCTGACCAACCCATTACCGTTGACCTCAACCTTCAGACTCAGTCCCGTTAGTACAACAAGCATCCCGCTATGTTTGCCCCTGAGCCCCCTTCTTCAGGTTCCACATATCCTCTATCAACAACCAATGGTCCTTTACAGATCCCTCACCCTAAGGCAGAGGTTCATACCAAGATCCCCAAGGGACCATTACACCGAAACGCTGCTTCTGGCAAAGCTGCCCATTCCTATAGTATAGTAGATGATTTTGCGCAATCTCCTACTGCCATCTCAATGCTGGTACTCCTCCAGTCGTTCCCTTCACAACGAAAATATCTACTAACTGCCATGTGCACTGTGGATCCTTCAGATGATCATTTGATTGTCTTCTATGTTGACTGATCAAAACATCCTCCCCTTCTTGCTTCCATGGCCTTCCAAATCCCCATCAAGATCCGGAATGCCAACGTCTCCTGTTGTATCATTGATGAGGGGGAATCCACCTATGTGATGTCTGCTTCAGTTTGGAAGTAACTCGGATCTCCTAAGTTGGCCCCTTCCACTATCACCCTCCGAGTGTGGGATGGCCACTCTTCCCAGCCCATTGGCCTATTCCACAATTGTCTTATTACTCCTGTGGGCAAGACTGTTTGCGTTGACGTATAATTCATTGATGCCCCCTTAGATTACAACATTCTATTGGGTCGTAGCTACACCTATGTGATGTTTTTTGTCCCATATGCGGTTCAACGCAAATTTCCTTTCCTAATAACGGAAAGATAATCACCGTTGACCATTTGAAATATTACGAACTGAAGTCTCAGACCTCCCCTGAGTCCATCATCTCTTCGGTAGTCAATAAGAAAACCATCGAACCTTTGACGAGTGTCTCACCTGGAGTCTACAAAGACTCGTCTTTTCTTGGTTCTTTCCCTGGTCTTCCTCCTCCTGTCTCTGATCCTAGCTCGTCGAACGTTTGCATGATGCAATCATCTCAGGCTTCCCTCAAGTGGCCTACTTCGACTAGCCAGCAGCCCTGCCCCCCACAACCTGCTCCTAGCACTTCGACCCAACCTTCAAGACCCCTTCCTCAAGGCCCCTCATCTGCAACTGGCATCCATGAGCCCCTCTACCCTCCTGGCACAATTCCTCCTGGCCTTAACCATCTCAAAGCTATCCCACCTGGCCATTACCCCTCCAGTCAGATATCGTTCCTAGCTCCCCCTCCAAGAGCGTTTTCGGTACTTGTTATGGCTAACTTATGCCTTCCTAACCTGACCCTGGGGATCCCATTATGGTACATTGATCCCCCAACCACTATCTCTCCTATTTAGCCCAAACCTTATCTTGCTTAGACCCTGATTCAACCGGTCCTCATGACCCCTCCCTCTACTACCGTGCCTCAGCCACCTCAATAGGAACCTCCTCCTATTGCGACAGCTTCGGGTGAAGGGGGCAAAGCTCGCAAGAAGGCATCTAAAGACAAGGCTACCTCAACAAACCCTGCTCCTCCTCAGCCTCCAAAGCGTACCACCCAGTGTGCTTTGTGTGATGTTGTCGGTCATGCCACCCATACATGTCCAGAATTGCCTCGCCTCAAGCCCATGGTCAATGAAATGTTTCCATAGTTTGATATCCCTAGGGTTTATGTCATTATACCCAATTCAGTCCCGAAACTCAAATCCTTGCGCACAAATCACCCTTGTGCTTTGTGTGATTTCCATGGCCACTACACTCACCTCGTTCCCCGCCTTGAAGAGTATCGCTCCTCTTTGGAAGTGGTCCGCCAATTCAAGGCCAAGAGCAACAAGTTCACCTCTCCCTTGTTTGTAGTTCTACTTCAGTAGAACCAGAGGACCTACCCACTCCCATATAAATTCCCCCTCTGTATGTAGAAATGATAGAGTCTTTGGCCACTATCCACTACCTGTCATCATTTATGAGATTCATGGTGGAAGACCCCCCTGGGACTTCCCCATATGTTTCACTTGACCTCCCTTCAACGATCACCTTGGGCTCAACGTCGATGGATCCTTCATCTACTTGTCCTTCCGTCACCCTCCGTGACGATGCGCATGTGAACCTTTCTTCTCATGATGATGAGTCAGGTAGCTTCATCACATCAGGAGGTTTTTCTTCCACCAGTCACCCCATCTTCTATTATGATGATGACATTATGTAAGAAGTCACCATCCCTGACTTTATCTATCCCCCCTTACATTAAACCCATGCATTCGAACTACATACACCTTGTGGCCATTACATTGACACCCAATGTTTGGGTAAGGGGGCACCCATATTTGAGATTCCAGGAGAAGCGGTTCTCCACAACTCTCCTAGTGTATCTGGTCATGTCGAATCTAGTACCATTATTCTTCCCCATTTAGAAGAACCTATAGAGTTCCATATCACTTCAGATCACCTAGGGATGATACCCCTCATCATTCCTTCATCTTACATTAGCAACCCAATCCCCTAGATATTGTTGTTGACCAACCTATGGGTTTTCCAGGAGAGCACCAATTCATTATATCCAAATCCACTCTTTGGGATCGTGACACCATGTATGCCAACCTATAAAATTAGTCCATTTGCTTCATATATGCAGTACCAAAAGAGATTGGTAATCCTCCATTCCCTTTCTCAAACTGCATAACCATAAAGAAAACAAATGGTGCACCACATCATAAAAATGTGTTTAGATTCCCCTTTTTTCTAAATACATTTTGGCATGACCAAAACATGCTTGTGGGAACCTATTCCCCTCAACCATAAAAATACAAACTCTCAGCCAAAAACAACACTAAAACTTCTTTCTCTGACAGGTCACACTTTTCAGGTCATTTCCTGGGATAGGTCGCAGTTTTCTGCCCAGTACCTGCTACCCAGGTTGCAGAACAGACTGCTAAAAGTGTGACCTGGCCATTTCATGAGCTCTGGGTGCCTAAACTAAAATTTTGATCCACTAAAATGAAAGAGTAGGGTTAGGCCTCTTACCTGCAACTGACAGATCTCAATTCCAACGGTCGGTTTGTCCGCTACGATCGCTACAAGATTTAGGGCCTTCTCTCCTCTCTACATTCACCACAACTACACTTGCAAATGAGTGAATTTGGAGGGAAAATGCCTTATTAAAAGAGAAACCCAAAATATTTCTTTCGCCCACTGCGGCCAAACCATAGCTCAGTTTGAAAAACCATTTGTACCCTTGGAAAGCTCTCACCGAGCTCTAAAATGGGTATCTATTAGTGTTTTGTGATTTGATACTTCACCATTACACATTTTTTCCAAGAAGGGTCACTTCACCACTCCTCAAAATCGATTTTTTTCACTTGCAACACTTGTACTTGGGGCACCACTTTGCCTCTATACTTGTCCATGATCGTGTCGAATTTTGTCATGAGTAACCATCTTGTACTCATGTTTTTATGGTCCCCAATGGGCCTTTTCTGTATGGCAGCATCATTGAGTCGCCCTTGTTTAGAGCATCCGAGTTGAGTCATCATCACATCCATGAAGTCTATCCCGAGTCCCTTTGTATCTCGCTATAGTCCTCCATCCTTCATTGCTTATTTCCTCTCTTGTGTCCCACATTATGGCCTTCAATCCTACTGTCCCCTGTCCCCTTTGATATTGTGTCAGTTGTTGCCAAGTCATCCATGCCCTTTATGCTCTAACAAGGGAAGTCATTCATCCACTACTCAGTACCCCCATTTCATCATCATCCCTGGTGTCAGTCTGTCAGTTGCTCTAATATTATCTCTCCTGCCTTAGTTAAGGATCCCTTATTGCCTCACCTATGGTGGACCTCCTTCTCTCGACATCAGATCATTCATTCTAGAAGATAGGTATAGAGGGTGGTGTACCTTGGTTCCAACTTCCACTCTTGTTCGGTGCCTCAGATCAGGAAAAGGGATTCCTTATTTCCCTTTGACTTGATTGTTTCTCAATTCCATCTCCTTACAACATGATTGAGATCTGTATACTTGATGGTTCAGTGATGCAGCAGATTGTATCGGTGATTCTCGAGTGTGTGTGAGATGTTTCAGACCTCGTGAGGGGGTGGCCCTTCAGGTAGCCCCCCACATGCCTGGATGACCTCTTCATTATAGCCTTCGATGCAGCTCCATAGATTTGATGGTTCTGGCCTTAGCCGCGTGCAAGGCCTCTTTAGTTTGCATGTATCATTCATATTTTCAGAGCCCTTTCCTATTTACAGGGCCTCTTTGGTTGTACTTATGTCTCATGTACTCAGATATTATTGTATAAGTCTTGGTTGTTATCCCAGGCATAGTATGTATGTGGGATCTATTATCATGTTTTTATCTAGCTCATGTTCATGCCAACATGTACTATATAGTTTAGTCCCTTGTTTACTGGACACATTATTCTTTTTACTTTGTCTCGATGGGCATAGGTATGCCTCCCCCGCCTCTTGTAGTACAGGTACTCACTCATAAAAGAGACTTGTCACACCTGTAAGTCTCACCTTCTCAGGGTCTTTTCCTCTAGTGCTTTGGTCTACCTTATATTTATCTCTCTGACTTCTGCTTCAGTCTCTAGTGATTGAGTTCTTACAACGTACTTCGGTCATACGATTAGCTCCTAACGCTCATATGCTGGGGGGCAATCTGTAACACCAATTTTTGGTCATCTAACCTGTTACTATTAGATGGACCAAAGTACACCATGTAAGACCAATTTTATCCTCAGTAAAATTGCTTTCACTATGAAAAATAACTTAGTAATCCTTAATTTATTAAGTTTTTTATGGTCTAAACAGGAAACCCCATGAGGAAATATTGAATAAATCCATATTTGTTTGATTTTCCTCAAGGAATAATTAGTTAAACAACAATTTAATTAATATTCCTGGTCATATTTAACCCAAAACAGGAAAATTAATTATATAAATCATTATTTATCTTATTATTTTCTAGGAATAATTATTTAAACTATTTAAATAATATTCCTTATTCATTGACTAAATCATTTATAAATAATTGAATAAATCATTATTTATTTAATTATTACTCAACCACATCTTTAAAATAATAAATAAATCATTTATTTATTTATTATTTACAAATAAAGGGATTTGACCAAATTCAAACCCTTTTTTCCCTCCAACAAATATAATAAAATATTCCATAAAATTTGGATCTAGAATTGGTTAATAATATTTTAATTATGCACCAATATCTAGACTAACTCAATATTTTTTTATAAATAGAAAGGTTTTTCCATTCACTCACTACCTTTTGTTTCCTAAAGATCACTCTGGATCTATACTTTTGGTCTGACTTTGATCCTCCATCATTGTCATATTTTTCTACCCTTTTGCTTTTGAACTCCCCTTGAGTTCCATTTTTGTTTGGGTTTTCTACACCATCAAGAGAGAGAGATCTTAGATCTGAAGTGCTAAGGACATACAAGAACCAATCCCATTGAGGGGGACTGGTAACATCTTTCTATGTTCCCTTCCTAGGTGTCATAAATACAAAAATTCTTTAAAAATATTCTTGTCTTGTCTATTGGATGCATGGAGAAACTCTTGATTTTATTTACTGCTTAAGGTCTTTTACTGCATAGATCTAGATTTTGTAGAATTTATCTTGGTCAAGTAACTGCAGATCTAAAGAAATTGGCAGCCATATTTGATGTTAGGGTTGTTTGTTATGCACAACTAAAGTGAGATTTTTTCGTACGCTTGTGATTATAATTCATCTTAACAATCTCCTTTTTCTTCACACTTGCAGGTGCATGTCTTTTCAATTAAGGTTGTTTGACATTATTGGTTTTCTTAGATGCAAAGAACACAATTTCTAGATGTGAAGTACCCTCTTCTTCATCAAGTCTTAGTTCATATGCTATGAGAACTCCATGTAATTCCTCTTTGCTGAGTTTGTCCATATTTTCACTATATTCTAAAACCGATACCTTTGGGTTGAATCTCCCTGGTAATGTTCTAAGAATATTTCGTATAATAGTCTTCTCGTCAACTGGCTCTCCCAATCCTTCCAGAGTGTTTGTTATTTCATCAACGTATTGGAAGTATGCAGCAATGTTGCCATTTTCTTTCATTCTGAGTTGCTCAAATTTTTCTCTATAGATTTAAAGCTTTGCTTCTTTGACATTTGAGTCGCCTGCATGTATATTCTCAAGCTTGTCCCATACATTTTTGGTGGTTTTACAACCCAACACCTTATGATAAGCAGATTCAATAAGTCCACTGATAATAATATTCTTTGCTTTTGCATCATTTACCAAATTCTTCTTATCTTGTTCATCTGTGGTTGGTGTAAAGCCATTTTGAATAGTGTCCCATACTTCGTAACCTTGTGCCAAGAGATAGACCTCCATTCTTCCTTTCCAGAGTGCATAATTATTTTCATTGAACAGAGGTGCACCATTCTTGGTATGCTTCATGACCTCCTTCCAGCTGTTAAATTGTTATTGAAGGAACCAAGCTCTGAAACCAATTGTTGGAAATACTAAGAGGGAGGGGGGGTGGGGGGGGGGGGGTGGGGTGGGTGAATCAATATTCCTTTCAATTAGTATTATTATTAATCATTCAAAGCATTAGTTAATATTCAATTATTATCAATGTTTGTACAATGATAGCAGTAAACAAAAGGAACACAAATGCACATAGTTTTTAAGGTCGAAACCCTCTCTGGAAAAAAACCACCTGAATGCTTTTCTAATAATTATTTAATATTCAAATCCATTTGAAAATAAATCTCCAACTTCCTAGAATCTAGAAAAACATTCTTCTCCAGCTCCCACTAGATGGACGCTCCAACGCTCGAGATTCTTCAGTAGTCAACTGAATGGATACCCCAACACCCAATGAGATACAACTCACCCTAGCACCACCCTACCACCCTGAATTTTTCACGGGCTTGATCTTGTTGGTGACTTCATGCACCAGCCTAGCACCACCCTACCACCCTATAGAAGAATAAAACAAGAATGGACTCATGTGCCAGGGAAAATGGTCCACTTTACAATGATATAGAATGATTTAGAAGAAGAATACATACTATAACATAACCCCAACTATGACACAACCACCTAATGATGATCCTAGACCTCCCAATATTTCCTCTATAACTCTTGGCAGATATACACTTGTACAATTTTTACAATGATGTATTTACAATGACTTATTACAATGATACCTTTACAATGACTGTATGCAGTGTTGCCCACTTGAATACTTCACGTGGAGAATTTTTTGCTGCTTTTATGCACCTTGACTGCTACTCTTGTCATGCTACCCTTTTCTACACCTTGCTTTGCTTTTCTACCCTAGAAAGTCTGATCCTTTACAGCCCTTGACAACACATGATTTAGCTTTTTCTTGCCTTCTAGGAGCTCGATATTGAATTTGGTGTATCTCTATTATTTCAAATCCTCCAATATGTGATTTTCGGTCCTGTAGTATTACTCTAAGTCTTCTTTCCAATGCCACAGGTATGACCCAATTTGGATTCTTCAAGAGAGAGTTATGGCCAATCTCTCACAATGCCCTAATTATTTCACTGGAGCGAACTTGTATGATATGCCACATTTCACTGTTTCTTCATTCAGCTCTAAAATTGATAAAGAAAAAACTACAGTCTGTGCGATATCCACCACTTCTTATAGAATTCCAATCCGATACTCAGAGAGATAGTTATGACAGTTTTCCCAAGGTCACTTCTTTGAGATGAAGTTCAGTAGCCTGGAAAAACACTGACTTACACAGATCATTTCTCCGAAAATATTATGCGCCTTGATTTGAAATTTTTACAGGATCTTCCTCAAGCTTTTGGCTTCCTCTCATAAAAATTTCATATTATGAACATTCATATAAACAAATTTATAGTGAAAATTCCACGATGACATGTTTTAGGTAGCGAAATACCTACATGAGGAGGATATGAGGATCACAATTTATA
Source organism: Pinus albicaulis (assembly GCA_034641835.2). Lineage (NCBI taxonomy): Eukaryota > Viridiplantae > Streptophyta > Pinopsida > Pinales > Pinaceae > Pinus > Pinus albicaulis. Next base: position 1,255,978,142 of record CM076575.1, on the reverse strand, counting down.
TAAATGCTTAGGTTGAGAGGGTCTTCAACAAGTGAATGCGGCAGGGATTTTAGGAGCTTAAAAATTATTAATTATTAACTTTTCAATTACCCATGCCATAACTCCATGGGTTTTTAGCCCACTAACTGGGGTTACAAACTTCAAACATGAATATCTCTCAAACTGTGAAGAATTACATGGCGTGTCATATATCCACGTAAAAATATTGACAAGTAGAAACCATCAAAAATGTTCTTGAACCAGAATATAGTAATTTGGTAGGTCAAAATTACCATGCAAGATCAGGGTAGCCCCTGGTGCTACTTGGGTTGACATCAATGACAACCACTGGTCAACAGAAAACACTCATGTAGAGCCATCCACCAGAAATGGTAGAAGGCACACCATGAAAGTTGACAGATTGAGACTTGATGTGGAAGAGCATGTAGGAGCACCTAATTCACTACGTAGATAGAGACAATATCCAAACAAGTTTACTGGGTAGGGTACATGGATCCTATGAGCAAGTGTATTTTGACAGAACCATCTTCCTTTGAGGAAGCAGTGCAGCAACCAATTTGGGTTGATGCTATGGTATAGGATTATGACTCCATCGTCAAGAACATTGCATGGGAAGTTGTCCCAAGACTGATCGGAAAATCAGTGGTTGGATCTAGATGGATCTATAAGGTGAATCAGGTGGCATATGGGAGTGTGGAGAAGTACAAGGCCAAATTTGTGGCCCAGGGATTCTCGCAAGTTGAGGGGATTGACTATGAGGAGACTTTTGCACCGGTTACGAGATACTCTTCCATTAGATATATACTTGCACTCTCAGTGCATATGGGGTGGCACATTCATCAGATGGATGTGAAATTGCGTTTATCAATGGAGTTATTGATGAAGAAGTATACATAGATCAGCCAGAAGGTTTCAAGATATTTGACAGTGAGTCACATGTGTGTCGACTCAGGAGAGCATTGTATGGGTTGAAGCAAGCACCTCGTGCTTGGTGTACACTTGGATTGAAAAATATTTCACCAGGATGGGCTTCGCAAAAAGTGAAGAAGATGCAAACCTGTACCAGATTATGATTGATGGTAAGCTCTTGATTATCATACTTTATGTTGATGATCTAATTTTGGCAGGTGATGAGAAGTTGATAACTTCTTGCAAGGAGGATCTTGCAAGGGAGTTCGAAATGAAGGACATGGGACTCCTTCACTATTTCCTTGGTTTGGAAATATGGTAGTGGGATGGTGAACTATTTGTTTTTCAAGGCAAGTATGCCAAAGCGACTCTAGGTAAGTTTCACATGGAGAGTTGTAAACCCATGGAGACTCCTCTTCCAGGAAATTGGAGGAAAGAGGATGCTACTTCAGGAGAAGTAGTGGACGCTACTGTCTACAGGCAGCTAGTGGGTTCACTGATGTACTTGGTGAACACCGTACCAGACATTTGCTACGCAGTTAACCAACTGAGTCAAGCTATGGTTAAGCCGACCAAGATCTTTTGGAAGATGGGGAAGCATGTCTTGAGATATCTCAGGGGCACTACAGAGTATGGATTATGGTATAGACGGATAGAGGAGGTGAAGCTTCAAGGATTCACGGTTAAAAATTGGGCAGGCAGTCCACCAGACAGAAAGAGCACATCAGAAGGGATATTCAGCATAGGATCGACAATAGTTTCTTGGTACATCAGGAAGCAGCAATCTATGGCACTCAACTCGGCTGAGGCAGAGTACATGGCAGTAAGCAAGCGGAATGTGAGGTCATCTGGATGAGAAAGATCCTGGTTGGTTTGTTTGGTTCTTAGATGGATCTGACAGTGATACATTGTGATAACCATATTTCCATTAAACTCTCGGTTAATTAGGTATTCCATGATAGGTCCAAGCACATAGACATATGGTACCACAATCTCAAATATTGTGTTTAGAGGCGCATTATGCTACTTCAGTACATTCCCACAAAATATTGGGATGAAAATATTTTAATGAAGGTGCTCGCCAGGAGAAAATTCGAATACCATAGAGGCAGGATCAGGGTGGTAGATAATCCCTTTGTTGTTGAGAGGGAGTGTTTAAGGTCAACAAGAAATTGCCACACACACTAGTGTGGGACCACAGGTCCTAACGATACATTTTTTTTCTAAATAATACTAATTCTATTAAGGAAGCATATGGTACAATATGAAATTACAACCAAAAGAAGCTAGATAGTTGGGAAGCTGAAAATGATAAACTATCAACCTCAGTCCCGATGAGTAACCATGAAATAAGAAAAAAGGATCACAAGGGGTAACAGGAATCAGTGGGCTAGACATAGGAGTCTACCCAGAATGGGTCGAAACTTCCATAAGACATTTTTTCCCTTTCTTTTTACTAACTTTGACCCAGTTGTTGTGGTGCAGATGGGCAAGAACCACTTGCAGACTATTGTGGGCTGAAGGAGGAGTCTCCTTGTCTGAATCGGAGGTGGAATACTCATGAGTACGTTTCTACAAAATTAGACGTTCAGTGGGATCCTCAGGGCTTTCCGAGGGTGTGTCCTTCGTCTTCTTTGCATCCTCCCCTTCTGCTTCAGCCTCCTCTTCATCCGAGCTGAAGGAATCAATGTCATCCATGGGGGGTGGATCACATGTTTTCCAGATTTTGGATTTTGATTTGCGATTGATTTTCTTCTTTTGGGCAAGGAATGTGGCAAAGGTGTTCTGAAGGTGCCCTGTTTAATGGAAATGGTGGCATCGGAAGGTGGTGTTCTCATATTCCGGGTCTGTGTCCATAGGAAGTCCCCAATTTTGAGGTTGATTTGATCGAGAGGACCTCTACTTATGTCTATTTCCACGCAGATTCTTCCATAGGTGTATATTCCCTTCTCCCCCATAGAGGAATCTATTGCGAGAAAGCAGCCCAGAGTGTTTCCAATCCATTAGAAGACAGAGAAGTGCCATATATGCACAGGGAGGTTTGAAAGTCTGACCCAAATGGGAAGCTTGGTGATGACTGTCGTAGAGTGGTCGAATTCTGGGAACCAAGGGGTGAGGAATAACCCTGTTGTTCCCCAAAACCATGGGCCTCTCGTTAAGGCTTTCTAATAATATTCGCTGAAAGAAAACATAACTATGAAGAAACCCTTCGAGTAGAAGAAAACCTTGTTGTTGTTGGTCTAATTGGAGTGGATCCATTGGTATAGATCTGCTGTGCGAGGCCATGGTCCATTAAATCTACAAATAATGGCAGATTCTGCAAATGTTTGGAGTTGATCATCCAACGATGGATGGTTTTTCCTCCAGTTTATCCACCAAAAAATGCTTGGGAGCCTCAGCGGGTTGAGCATATTTCTTGGGTGGTTATGCATGGGAAAAATCTTTGTAGGAGAAAGCAGGAGCAGAGGATGGCTACCCAATTTCTCCCCCTCGCAGATGAAGGGTTAACACAACCGAAGCATCTCTTTCGATACTGTAAAAAGAAAGGGGAAGAGGGTCCTCTAGTTTTTTACCTTCATAAAGAAGTCTCTTAAGAGTAGAGGGCATCCCCAGCCTGAGTTCAAGGTCATGCGAGAGGTTTTGCACCAGATTCATTGCCTGCACCCAATGCATCATGGTTTTTCCTGAGAGAAGCAAGATCTGGATCTGAAAAGAAGGGGAAGAGTGATCTTAAAACTCCTGCCTGCCAATGCAAATATGAGTCAGGAACGTGCTTAATCTTTGGTCTCCCAGAACTGCCAAACTGAGCTGGGGATTGATGGAGGCTAAATGATGAGAGTATCCATAGTGAAACTGGGTTTTTCCAACCAACAGAGGCACCTCTATGCACCCAGCTTATAGATCCAAGAGGTTGAGATGCAGCAGGGTGTCGATGGTGGGAGAGTCTGCGTATTTTCTTATTCAGGCTTCATCTTACATGTGGGAGCCTCTTTTTTTTTGGAATACTGCGTCACGAGACCAGATCGGATTCACCTCTGTTGTCGAGGGGAGAAGCGACTGGTACAATCGTTGTAGCAGCATATTCAACCATGGCAGCGGTGGTAGAGTTGTGTGTAGCAGTCACTATAACAACAACCTCATTGTTGTCGGCGGCAGCAAAGCTTTGTGGAGTCCTGGGCCAGATCAGGTTCGCATCTCTATTTTTGAAGGGAACTGCAACCAGTGCAACCTTTGCAGCAGTGTGTTCCTCTAAGGCAATGGCGACGAAGCTAAGAGTATCAGTCGCTGGAGTGGAAACCTCATCATTTGCAATTTTTTTTTCGTCTGGTCCTAGCGATACATTAGTGTGAAGGCCAATTTAATTAAAGAAATTGGTACAATGTCTAATTTAATTTTCCCTTAATTAAATTGGACAATTAAATGTAATCTTGTCTCATAATCACTTGTAATAGTTAACTGAGTGTGATAAACTTAGTTAGATCATGAATTTCGAGTTGAGGGTGGTTTTTGAGGCATGCAGAGTGATTATATTGGTTATGGAGTTCGATTTGCAGTTAGTGCATTAGTTTAATGCACGAGTAATCATTTAACTCAGTTAGGTGAGTTAAATTCAGTTGAACTAGTTATAGTTGTTTGTTGCACTAGTGAGAGATCAAGTGAATTAAATCATATTTAATTCACAATTATTGATCTGCCATGCAATTGATGATTTACTATTAATAGTTGCATGCATTTCAGTTACAGTGGAGATCCAATTGAGACAAAGGTTAAAGGGATGTTAACTATCAGTTGTATCATTAGTAGGTTGCCGGCATGCAACCAGACATCCATTGAATTTCCCATGATCCTTGCATAGTTGAGAAAGGTCGAAATTCCTATGGAATAGGGATTGCATTCCTCATGAATTGTACAAGCAAGGCAGGTTGATTAGAGGCTGAGAATTGGCCAAGTGTTGGTCGATTTTTTCCGAGTCAGTGTGAGATAGTTGTGAGAGTGCAGGAGACTCATGTGGGAAGAATGCATTGTAATTGTTTCATGATTCCATGGTGAATATAAAATAGAAGATAGAGGGGTTTTGAGCAGCAAGCTTTCCCCGGAAAATATATGTGTTGTGGTTTGATTTGTTTCTTTCTGCACTTGTTATGATTGGTGATCGTGTTTATTTTCTGCAATTGATTTGTACAAGGATTCAATTTCTATCTTTAGTACATTTCTTGATCGTATTGAATCCATTAATATACATTTGTTTGTATAATTTCTACATTAACTCCTAAAATGAACATGAGTGCTATCATTAGCACTCAGTTTTTGGGGGTTTAACATTTCATCTTGTTTGAAACCATGACCTTGACAATAATGAAATTACAAACTAAGACCTCAAATTATTCCTCTAAATCAAAATGTGGTGATAAAAGCAGCACAATTTTTTTTTTGTTTCAGGCTTAAAATTGCAATGCTTTTGAAAACATGACCTAAACATTTGCCACTCTTGAAAGTAAAATGATTACGATAAATTAATAAATATTAAATTAAAATATATATTGGGAAAAGAAACAAATTAAAGGGAAAACATATGGTTTTGTGTATGTGTGTGTGTTAAATGAAAAACATAATAATTTTCAAAAACAATTTTTTTTTTGTAAGAAGAAGAACAAAACAAATTTAAGATGAGTTAAAAAGATAAAAGTGTTAAGATCCTCTCTAGGGGTGTATTAGGTGACCACAAGTCCCATATTAAAGTAATAATAGTGGAGGTTATTCTATTTAAGGTATATTATGTCCAATATATTATTAAATAAGACCCATTATGGTAGTCAATATTGAATAAATATAATGAAGCCTCATTAAAGAATGTCCATTAGGTAGATAGGAGATTGTTGTGATTATGGTTCTCTTGATTAATTATAAATAAGAATGATGTCCTCCTTAGTAGCAACAAGAATGTGTTGTAGTACTAGCAATAAGAATGTGTTGTATAGTTAAATTATACAACAAGCATGTATATCATGGATTCAATCTGATCAACTACAATTACACATAATAAAGTTCAGAATTGTTTAGCATATTAGATAAAATATTTCATTATCATTTTCATTTTTCACCCATATTATCCCAAGATTTGAATAGTGCAATATAACGATGATTTGGAATATATTGTTCTCTCAACTATTTTTAAGCTTCTCAATATTGTAATTCCTATAAAACTATACTAGTTTCCATGTTGTTGCTTCTAATACTAAATGTGGATAATTATTGTTAATTGGTGCACAAACAAATCAACTCAATTACGGGCATCCATTTCTGTTAACTATTAAAATGCATGTTACAACTGCAAATAATAAGAGTCTAATAGCTACATTTGTTTCCTATATAACATTTCTCAATGTATCACGATGTTTTTCCCAAACCACTGAAAAACCAAAATTTTTGATAGTCTATCAAACAATAATAAAGGAAAACATAAAATGTTTCCAAACATAAGAAATAAAAGTAAGTCATGCCTCCATAAAAGTATTCAAAAAATTCACTTTCTTCTAAATAAGCCCCCAAATTTTATTGGCCCACCAAACTACACATGAACCACTTGTGCACCCATTCATCATGTCACTTAAATGTTTAAACATATCATTCCTGGTTGTATCTTTTTTCACTTCAGATAAAATATATTTAACTATGCCTTTCGAATATGCTAAATGATAAGTAAAATTCACATTGAAATGTCTCCGAGTTGCACCTAAAAGTTATCAAATAATGAAAAGTTGTGATTATTTACATAGTATTTTTCAAAATGGCTACTAAGTTAAATGAAAAAAAAAAAAAAAAAAACATTAAAATGGAATTCAAAGATCCAAACCTTATTATATGATATAAAGTGTTACCATTATCTACCATGGTTGCATTTCATTTACATCCTATCATACACATATATACATAATTTTTTCATCCATTTGGAAATATCATTGACTATAACTCTAGTTATGATAGCCCATGTAAGAGGCACACTATTATGCTAAGAATTTAAAGTCAATAAGGTGTAATTTAAGTTTTAATTGGATAGAAAATAATAGTTTTATACTTAATATCATTATTACATTAGAAAAAACAAGCACGCATATACATACAATATATGGAATTTAAAAATCTTGCATTGATTTATACAAAATTTGACTACAAATTAAAGCTACAAATTATGTTGAATACTTAAAATGGAAGGAGTATCTACATCATCGTCTACATTATTCTTAAATTTTGCATAGTAAAATACTTATCTAGATTTTCATCATGTCATGTACACACACTCTAAGCATCTTTCTTGTTTTTCTTGCTTCATTTTATTTTTTATTTTTTAAATCTCAAATTTTGCTAGAAAATCATTTTTTTTAATCTCTCTTTGAACTGAATTTACATTCCAATTTAGAACATTGTTGATGTACACAATCAACTAAGAGTCTCAAAATAAAATACCTTTCTACCCAATCATGTAATTCTTTGATAATATAAAGTGCATGGTGTTGAAGTTCAACAAGAAATTTCAGCACCTACACTAGAGTGGGACCACAGGTCTTAGCAGCACCTACACTGATGTGGGCTAAATTTGGTGCATGTCTATTTTAGTTATCCCTTAATTAAGATGGACAATAAAATGTAATCTAATCTCAAAATAACTTGTAATAGTTAACTAAGCGTGATAAACTCAATTAGCTCATGAATTTCGAGTTGAAGGTAGTTGGTGAGGCATGCAGAGTAATTTTAGTTTTAACAGAGTTCGAAGTGCAGTGGTGCATTATTTAATGCAATTTGTAATCAGTTTAACTCAGTTAAGTGAGTTAAAATCAGTTGTGCGAGTTGTAACTGTTAGATACACTAGTGAGAGATCAAGTGAATTAAATATTATTTAATTCACAATCAATGATCTCACATGCAACTGAGGATTTACTATTATTAGTTGCATGCATGCCAGTTCCAGTGGAGACCCAGTTGAGATCTAGGTGAAAGGGAAGTTGACTATCAATTGTACGATTATTGGGTTGCACCCATGCAATCAAACACCCATTGGATTGCCCATGATCCTTGCGCAGTCAAGGAAGGCAAAAATTCCAATGGAATAGGGATTTCATTCCACATGAATTGCGCAAGAACGACGGGCTCTTTAGAGGTTGAGAATTGGCTAAGTATTGGTCAGTTATGTCCAGGACAGTGTGAAACAATTATCTGAGTACAGGAGGGCTCTTGTGAGAAGAGTTGTATGTAATTGTTTCATGTATCCATGCTGAATATACAATAGAAGACAGTGGGTTTTTGAGTTGCAATATTTCCCCGGGAAATTATCTGTGTTGTGGTGTGATTTGATTCTTCTTTGCTTCATGTGATTGGAAATTGTATTTTTAATTCCGCAATTGATTTGTAGAAGTGATTCAGTATCTAGATTTAGCACATTGTCAGATCAGATTGAATACATGATATACATGCTTGTTGTATAATTTCTACACATGTTATGCTCAAGTTGCTAGAATACAATCAATTTCTTTTCCATTACAAGGTTTACCTTTAATATCAAAGCGATTCAGCTTAGTATATGTGATTAGGGTATTTTCATAAGCAATTTTAAGTATACAATAACTAAAATTATAATTGCACCAATGTTGTAGATGCTTGCGACTAGGATGACTTATCATACAATGTTTTGGTACTGGTGATATATTATGCGGTACTACATTAATTTTTTAGTAGTCCTCTACCCCATATGAACACCATTAACTGCAAAACAACGATATATCCAAAAAAATCATTGTTTTATGAAATTTTAAATAAGAATTCTTCCTTTTAAACAACTATAATTTGAAAACACATATATCAAAAAACAAAAACCTTACATTGTAAATGGTATTGTCACTTTTACACTTACCACATCTAATAGTTCTCTGGTATGTTGATATAGATACGACTTTTTGAAAAATTACCATATGGGATTCATTGTTACTCTTCCCAACAATGAAGTATTTTAAGATAGATTTGATTTTATCAACGCAACATATTTCCTTTACTCTATATTCCAATCCAAATTATTTGACGCAAAGAATACAATTTTTAGTTGTTGAATTAAGAGAGCTTATATCTCTTTACATTTAGGAACCATCTATAATATGGTAAATCCAAATATCCTCATGGTCAACCATTTAATATTTATAAGAAAATTTCAATTATAAGGAAACAAATTAAGCACAAGAACAAATGAAAACCATAAATTATAGGCATGGATGGTGAAAGGTTACTTAGATGCCCATGTTTGTTCACTAACATTAATTAACATTGGAACACAACACTTTATTATAGGTTTGCAAGAATCATAGGTTTGATTCTTTCAAGACCACATTGATAATTGTGGCATTTTCTATTGACGCCACAAATTCGCTCAGACGACAAATATATGTTGGAATCTAGTGATTTTTTTCAAAAAAATAAAATGCTAGAGTGTTTGAATCATTTTTTTTTATTGTGGAAATGGATTCAGCGCCATCAAGAACCCCAGGGGCACCTAAAATCCTAAATTTTGACAGTTGTAACCAATATTTTTAAAAATTTCTGTAATATTTTGTCATAATCTTGCCGAAATTTTCATTATTTTTTGGGCTAATTTGTGGGCTCTTTAGACTATGCTATTATTGGATACTAGAAAATTTTATTGTAATTAATGATAAAAAAAAATGCACTAAAACTTTTATGTGTATTGAAACAAGTGATCTATTTGTAAGAACGTTGAATTTGCTAAATATATTTGTAATTGTTATATTCTTCCCACAAAGTAGAAAAATAAACAAATATTTAACATTGCTTTCTATTTTTTTTAAATGACAATGCCCCTCATTATTATAATAAAAAACATTTCATCTCGTAAAACCTATGAGATAAAATTTTGAATAATTTATAAATGTAGAAAACACTAATAAATATTAGAATATTAAAAAAATTAAGTTATAAAGATTTTCTTTCTCAATCATTAATAGATTTAAGTTTTATCCTTAAAAATATTATTGTTTCGTCCCAAAAAAAAATAAAAGAATACTGTACTAAATAAGATGAGTTACAAATTTTAAGAGAGTTTACCAAATAACCATGTCTTTATTTCATTTCATGAAACAAGTATATATTTCCATTCTTTTCTCTTTATATTAAATGGTTTAACCTCGAGACTGAACTATTATTTTGACGAGGCTAAAACGGTGGTTTTGGTTTTGTCGGTTTCTTACTGATGTACGCGATGAAAGGGATTTGGATTAAAAAAGCATCGGTGAACCCTAAGGGATTTGGATTAAAAAAGCGTCGGTGAACCCTAGCAAAATCGACGATAAAGCTAGGAAGTACGTGGGAAGGAATAATTAAAAGGGATTTGGATTAAAAAAGCATCGGTGAACCCTAGCAAAATCGACGATAAAGCTAGAAAGTACGTGGGAAGGAATAATTAAAAGGGATTTGGATTAAAAAAGCATCGGTGAACCCTAGCAAAATCGACGATAAAGCTAGAAAGTACGTGGGAAGGAATAATTAAAAGGTAAGGTACAGCCAATGAGAGGAAGAAGTTTCCCTTATTATTTCCAATGTCATCCTCCTAATCCATTCCCACAACATACATTCCAAACACATGGCTGCCTACAGCTACAAAATGAATTTGCGACTTCCATTGTCTCTTTGTGGATAAGATTTTGTGCTCAACATTGAATATAGCCATAGTTTATGAGTCGACATTTTCTTCTCCTCTCCTCTCCTCTCCTTCCTTACTCTCTAATTCTTACCTACCTTCATGTTCCGGCCATTATTTATTTATTTTCATATTGGAGCATTTCACACCTATAAAACTTAAACCATCAAATGCCCAAGGCATGCATTAATGAAAGTGAGTGTATAAAAAAGACAAGATTATTACCTAATATTCTCTACAAATTCCATAATTACCATCTTCTCCACCTACTACCGTTAAACACCTCCTCCTTTGTGTCATGGGTATTTTGATTAGCCATTATCCTCTCCTACTCATCCAACCTCCTCATTTTATAATATATGTATGTCTTCCCCTTGTTTATTTATCATTTTATACTGTATCTTCCCCTTGTTTATTCAGTATTAAGAGGTTGCGTGCAATCCTCAACTAATTCTGCAAACCAAAGACTTTGAAAGAGGACATGCTTCTTTGTTATAATCATCATTACATCATACTTGTCTTTGTACCTGCCCATTTGGCTTTCCACCCACTCCAACATATATGTACTAATTATTATTGAAATGGGGGGTAAAAAATCAAATATGTTGAAACCATGATTTCGATTTCTAAAAACCCACATGTTGCCTTTGAAAATTGGTATACATTTCCTTTGCATTCGATATATTTCCATGCATCACATTCTATGGTGTCGTTATATAATATTTCTTTATTTCCCACTATTCAATCCTTAACCAATTCACCGCCTTTTTTTCTTTTCTTAATTCAAGGTGACATTTAATTTCTTTATAATAATATCACCTGTCAACTAAGCAATTCGATTTTCAAACCAACTCGTAGAAAATTGCTCATCTTTATAATAATATTATTTGTCAATTAAACCATTTAATTTTCAAACTAATTAAATTATTATTATCGACTAAAGAATATCGCATGTGAAACCTCTCCATTTCACTATGACCAAATTTTGGAATTTCAGCCGTGCCAACTATTATACCTTTATCTAATTACTATTTTTTTAATCTTGTGAAGCAAATATTGTTAGTATATTTACAATTGTTTAGTCAATCTTCTGTAGATATATAGACGCATCTGTTAAAGTAAAACCGTGACTTCGGCCTTTTCTCTCTATAATGTGATCTTTGTAAACGTAATTTAATATACATATTCTCTTAACAAATTCCATCTCATAATTGATTGAAGTTTCAATGCCAACTAAAGTCCACATACTTCTCTCCATAATGTGATGGTTGTATATATATATATATATATATATATATATATATATATATATATATATATTCTCTTAACAAATTCCATTTGACAATCGATTGAAGTTTAAATGCCAACTAAACGCCACATACATCAATTTATATGCATAATAAATTATGCTAAACTATTATCTTTTTATTACATACTCATATTAATATACGAATATTGGTCATCAAAATTATTATTTTTCATTAAATTTATAAAATTAAACTAAGTATTTTGTATTTATCGTATTGTTTTATATTTAAACAATTATAAATAAAATATTTGATTTATTATTAAATAAAATGTTTTTATTAATTTTATTTATCTAAAAAGATAAAAATTTATTTGTAAGCTAGTAATATTTATTTTATATTTAAATTAATTTGATTTTTTTTTAAATAATTTAATTTTTTCATTCATATTTGTTATGGTTTTTTTTAATAATTTTTTTTTTTCACTAATATTTTATCTAGTTAACCTTTTCATTATAAAATACATTTGCTAAAACACTCTTTCCTCAACTCCTCTAAACTCAATATATAAAAAATAGTAGTGAAAAATATAATAAAAATCAAAACAAAATGAATAAACATATATTCACTTTAACACTTTATCTTTTATCTTATATGATACTTAAAATATAATGTATTATAATTTATATATATTTAAAATATTAATATTAATATTATTTATTTTTAAAAATTAATTTCAAAATATTAAAATACAAATTATATATATATATATATATATAACTCATTATGAGTGGGCCTAATGAGATCACGGGTTCAAAACCAGAGGGGATAGATTATGTATTCCTTTGTAGACTTAGTAGTCAATTCGTTGCACAGAGGTGGGTCCCTTATCCCACAAACAAGGGGGTCTCATACACCAATTTGGTGTCTAGCTTGGCCGTGACCTTAAAATTGGAATATTATTATTATTATTAACAATGGATTCTGGTGGTGCTTGATTGCCCTAAGGTTGTTCACCAGATGATGTGGTTACTACACGTACAAGCGTTGCATGAGTGGATCGTGACACATGGGTCCTCTGCATATATGCCAAGGAGGGAAGAGTGTTTAAAGATTCATAGGCCAACCTCATTCAAGGAAGGGACTAATTCCTTTTCTGACCCTACAAAGGGTAACACTCTATCAAGTGAGGGGGAGGTCCTCGTCTCATATTGCATCAACTAGTGGATAATGATAATTTTTCCGTTATGGGGGGAATTTATGCTGTGAAAAAATGATGATGCAACTGCCTTCCTTGCGTACATGTAACTTTGTCCAAATAGGATGTTATAATCGAGAGGGGAATCAAGGACTTCAATATCAATGAGAATTGTCTTGCTATTGTGTTCAACCGAGACATTCTAGAATATTCCTACAAGTGATGATGGTCGACAATTGTATGCCCTTAAATTAATGAAAGAAGTAGTGAGTTCGGGGGAACCTAGCCTCTGCCAAATTGATTTTGACATAATGCATGTGCACTCCCCCTCATCAATGATCCATCAGTGGATAGTGGCATTTTTTAATAGTCAAAGGGATTTTGAATGCGATTTGAGATGGTATTTGGGGTTCTTCATTGTCCAAGTCAAAGGTGATTAATCTATAATCTGACCGGTCAATAGTGCCTAAAATGGAAAGCAGGGATTTTTGTTGAGTTGGACCATTTTGAAGAACCTCCAAAGATGACATGGAAGATGGAGATTATGCAAGATCATAGGCAATGCTATAATTATAGTCTGCTTTTGTGTTATGAAATGATTTTTGTAATGGTCCCTTAACCATCTTAGAAATGAGTTTGATGGGAGGTCATTGAATTGTCAAAGGTGGCATAGTTGTATTTGCTAGAATTCTCACAGGGACTGAGGGATTAGGTTCCAAGGGAGTTCCATAATCTCAGTTGTGTGTTTTGAGTAGCAAATGTTTTCCCTACATGTAGATGTCACGATTACCAGGGCCATTTGAACTACCCCTTGCCTGGTTCTAGTATGGTCGAGGGACAACCTCATGTTGCGCGTCTACGGTTCCTTGATTAGGGAATGAGTTATGTAGTACAACGAGTTAATGATTGGTTATGACTCCCCCCCCCAGCCTCTCACATGTGTTTCAACTCAGGGAGTCGAGGACAGTGGTAAGCAGGGAAAATTTTAAGAACCCCCTTAAATCTATATGTATAATAAATGGGTGAATCCCCATGATACATAGGAAAATTGGAAGGTGATTTTATTAATAATATAATATGTATATATAATTTTTTTGGCGAATCTCTCACGAGATTATATTATCTTGTAAAATCATGGTGAATCACAAGTACAAATGGCAAATCACTAGTACAAAATGGTGAATCGTTGTCTAGTGGAGTTCAGGCTGTTGGTTCCAATGAAGATATGGTAGTTGAACCAAGAGTTGAAGGAAGCGAACCACCGAGACAAAGCATGGCACATGGTGACTCGTGAGGGAAGTAGTTCTTGTGCAGTTTGGAAAACGCATTCTTCAAGTTCTGCTAAGCGTGGTGTTGTTGCTCATGCTACTACTAGCACTGATATTGAGGTTGGAGAGGAGTTTTAGGAAGCATGGAAGGTAGTAGTGGTGGAGAGTTACAAAGAGAACCCCATGATGAGCTCCATTTTGCCCTTTGGTATTTGGGCCTGCAAGATCTTCTGTCCATTAAACCAACAATTAACCGTTCAACCAATAATCAACTTGACTGAGTTGATTAGGTACGAGTCAACTTAGACTAATCTTCAAAACTATGATTTTCACTATCCCATATTTATCACACTAATGCTACACAATATTGTGCATTTGCACCAAACTCTCATGCATGCACACATAAATTTTCATTAACATTTATAACACTAACCAAGTGAGAATTGATCAACAATTTTCACCAAAGTTTATTATATAAGAAATTTAGATCCATGGTACCTTAAATAAATTTGGAGATAACCTCCAGTAAACAATAAATCTCTGCTACAATGTGTTATGCCAAAAGACATACTTACAAGCAGCTAGTCTCAGTTTATAAACCATTAATGAGAAAATTTGAATTACAGTTCTCATTTCAAGTCCTTGTAAGAGTACACATAAAATATTGCAATTTTCCTTTTAGTTCTTTGTCTCCATTTACATTATATACATACAAGGAGTGAAATCCTTCGTTTAACTTTCAATGATCTGATGTTCCATTACTAATCAATAAACATGTATATAGAGAAAAGTGCATCATGGAGATAGGGTTTTCCCTCCCTAGATAAGGTTGACAAGCATCTCCACTTTGGCTTTGATATCACATAGAATCTATATCCTTCCTATAAATATTCGTCTTGGCTGAGAATGTAAAAAAGAATCCATAGCCATTTTCATCATCAGAGAGCCCAGAAAGTAACTAGCTCTTTGCTCAGGTAGGTGAGGTCCTGATGCTAGAACTCTACTAAATTATAGTAAAACACTGAACTTTGAAGTAAAATATTTACTTTAGTTTGACCAACAAGAAAACATGTTGAGCTAAGCATCCTTTTTCATTTGGAAATATAATTCATCTATAAACAGTAAATCTCTGCTACAATGTGGCATGCCAAAAGACAGACTTACAAGCAGCTAGCCTTAGTTTATAAACTATTAATGAGAAAATTTGAATTACAGTTCTCATTTCAAGTCCTTGTAAGAGTACACATAAAAGATTGCAATTTTCCTTTTAGTTCTTTGTCTCCATTGAAATTATATACATATAAGGAGTGAAATCCTTCATTTAACTTTCTATCATCTGATGTTCCATTACTAATCAATAAACATGAATATAGAGAATAGTGCATCATGGAGATAGGGTTTTCCCTCCCTAGATAAGGTTGAAAAGCATCTCCACTTTGGCTCTGATATCACAAAGAATCTATATCCTTCCTATAAATATTCGTCTTGGCCGAGAATGTAGACAAGAATCCATAGCCATTTTCATAATCAGAGAGCCCAGAAAGTAACTAGTATGTAACTTTGACTCCTTGATACCTTAGAATTTCTCCACTAAGATCACCTCTACCAAAACCCACATACCTTCCACGGATCTTGTAGTCCCGGATAAAAAGGAAAGTGGTCACTTCTGTGACATTCATCTGTCTCAGAAGCTCCATGCATTCTTCATTCTCATCTCCATTCATCCTTGCAAAAAACCACATTGTAAGTCATTCTCTTGGTCAGCCTGACTACAATTGGGTAAACTTTGACACAAGTCCCATAATTCTTCAATCTAACATCTAGAACAACCAACTTGTGGTCCTATGTATGTTCTTTGAGCAATGCTTCCACATCTTGCCTATTATGGAGCTGATGAATAGGAGCATCATTGTCACCATAGTAGAGGACATCACCCTCCAACTAGTTTGGGCCAATGACTTCTTCTTCATGAATCTTCACCATGTTCTTTTAAAAGCTAAAAGGGGGACATATGTTATGTTGTTTTTTTTTCCTTTTTCTTTCTTGCAAAAGCTCGTTAGTCTGCTCAGACTCATCTCCAATTACTAGAATGAATCTCACTTCTGGGAAAATCCTACTAAGGTCAGCCATGAATAGGTATATTCTTTTGTTGTAATAGTTGTGACTTGCTGCATATTCCACCACTACAAGCTTGTTCTCTACAAGCCTGAGGGCTTCATCAAACTCATGTACGGTGTGAACCTTCAGCACCCTATCATCATTTATGTTAATTTCAGTCTCTATCAATTGGGCATCGCTCAAAGCAGCTCTGAAAATGGGCTCCTAATTGAATTTACAATTGTCCACGATGAGGCGTTCTATGGTTGAATCGTCAATGGGATTATTTGGCTTATTGGAAACAAAACTGACGTGAAAGAGCTAAATTTGAATGCAAGAACTGACACAAAATCTGCAAACTTGAGCAATTTTTGACGTACATTACCTCCACTCCCTCGATCTCAAGATTAATTTTCTCCCCAACTCTAATGGAGAACTCTATTGCAGGCTTTTGAGGTCCAAAATATACATATTTGGTCCTGCTAAGTCCCCCATAATGTATAGGCACATTCTCTGGAAATATAAATATGCAAGTAAAATCAAGTATTAAATAAGTTTCTAGGAAATTTTCATTGAATATATCCTTCATTCTATCATATATAATAAGAGTCTTCAATTGAGGTTGAGCATATTTTCACTACATCAGAGAAGGAATTTCACATACTTGTAGAAGGTCTCTGTGACTTTTCCTTCACATGAAATTTCAAATTTTCTCTTGGTGCATTGTGTCAAGAAAGGGCTCAACATGGAGTACAGTACACTGAAATACCATGGGACATTGATGAACACCTGAAAAATAGAGAGAATACTAATTAAGAGGTGATTTTTTTATTTGATAAACTGAGTATAATATCCTCACCCTTATAGGGCCCAAAAAAATCCCATGCTTGCAAACTGAATATAGCAAAAAGACTTAATTACATATGGAATACTTGACAATTAGCAAGATTGGAGAAATTCTTCAACATTGTACTTGAAATCGGATCATTTTGAATTCTGGCAGAGGCAACGACAGTCGAAAGTGACAACCCAAAGGTAGTATGTTTGAGGATCTGTAGTCTAAAGTTGATGAGATTGGAATTCAAGTCCTAGAAAGATAAAATATTCCATTACCATACTTCATTCATAGAGTGATTTCATTTTCTTCAAATTTTTGGGACAAGATATAAAGAAAGGGTTTCCTCCATAAGTTTCTTGTGAAAATCATAATTCCCTCACTGTATTATTTGACATTGGAGTCTAACTTGACACAAGGGGTTATATCTCAAATGCTTGTCACCATATTGCTAATAATTTGTTTAGTTCCATACTAGTAGGTGCCTTGTTAAACCCCACTGGGTAAGGTGCACTAATCTATGCCAATGGGCTTATTTGGGAATCTGGATACCATCTTCAAATGTGATGAAGCATCCTTGGGTCTCCCATGATATTTCCCTTTGAAACAATAAGATATAAAGAAAGGGTTTCCTCAGTAATTTTCTTGTGAAAAGCCTAATTCCCTCACTGTATTATGTGACAGTGGAGGCTACCTTAACACAAGGGGTTATATCTCAACTAGTTGTGACCATATTGCTGAGAATTTGTGTAGTTCCATACTAGCAGGTGCCTTGTTAAACCCCGCTTGGTAAGGTGCACTAATTTATGCCAATGGGCTTATTTGGGAATCTGGATACCATCTTCAAATGTGATGAAGCATCCTTGGGTTTCCCATGAGATTTCCCTTTGAAACAAAAATAGTGACCATTACGTTGACCATGAAAAACAAAACCTTGAGGGCAGATTGTGACCATACAAAGAAATGACTATATACACTCCTCCATATCTAAACCATGTAATTAAGGGTGAAAAAGACAATGATGTTGAACTTAAAAGTTCAAAAAGGTCCACTGAGATTAAAAAAACTATGATTCAAGGAAAAAAACTAGAAATGTGTTGATACAAGGAAAACTTGAGAGAAGTGTATTTGGCTTACTAAAACACCACACAAATACGTGTTAACTCCTCATACCCGTCAGCATTGCATAGACTCTTAATTAATAATGAAAAATAAAATAACAATTTGGAGGACATAGGCACCAGAAACAATAGCTTATAGTCAAATTTTTCACTGGTAAGACTGATATAGTGTTAAACCATGACCAGGTTTCCATTCTAGTTGTGGTCTACTCTGAGACACAAATGGTAGGAACTTCAGAAAGATAGAGGCCCAGTGGAAGCCTCAAGTGATTTTGATGAAGTAGATATCCTTCATGCACCTGAGCCAAAGGAAGACCATTCCTTGTAGTGTAGCCCATTTAGACATGTTTTTTGGAGCCTTTCAAAAGGGAGAAAGGCAAAGGAAAGAATATGTCCATGTGCTCATTATACATAAGTTTTTGTATGAATACTATAATTTATTGCATTTTCACAATACGAGTAACTAATAACTGAATGTCCATACTCAAATATTTTGTGGGAAACTTTTGTATTGTTTAATACAAAATATATAAAACCAAATCTGCAAAAAGATCTCTATTAGATCCCTATATAAAAGGAACCTCTCTGTAAAATATATATTGTAACTTTTAATCGTTTTCAATCTAGGCTGAAGATATATGTAATTTGACACCATTTGAAACTAGCAACCATATGTCAAGTAATAAATATCTAGAGATGCATCACAAATTCCAATTTTTGGTGCCAAAATTCTCAAAACACCAGATCTACGAGGACATATAGCATCATCCTTCTGATCGTTTATAGCCATTCAGATAGATTTTTCTAGGCAAGGTCGAAAAAGGAAAAAACATTTGTGTTTTGAGTAGTTACAGACCTTTCTTGTTACCATCTCTGGGTAGTTATCTTGAAAATGTGCAAGTTTGGTTTGATGCATCTCTCAATTCTCTCCTTGGCATATTCTTAAGATCTGTGATCTGAATCATGGCATTGACACCACCAGGCTTGAAATCAAGAAGCTTGATGCCCTTCTCTAGAATTTTGACCCTCCATCTCAGAAACTTCTTCAGCTTCTCATCATCTCCAAAGATCTTCTGGTAGAGCTCCTTGTCTCCAAAAATCCCATAAGCATTGTAGCACACAGGGTGGCCCACTTTATCATAACAATGCATGAAGGCCACTGAATTCAGATTTTCATAAAATTTCAGATCCTCTTCAACTATAATGTCAACTCCAAATGCCTTCCTCCATGCCACACTATTTTGCAATATGATGAATGCATCATTCACCCTGAAATCTCTAACACGAAGAAATTTCAGAAGTATAACATCAGTCTCTAGGCCAAATAAGCAAGGGACCCCACTAAGGGTGCATTAATGTAGGTGGAAGGTTCAGATTGATCATAATTTTTTCTCACATCAGTAAACCTATCCATGTTGTCTTGGCCTCCCACCACATCTCCCACCAAGATTTTGGGATTGGGTGCACTGCTGTATAGAGATTGGAAGCCTTCTTTGCAGGGAATGGGTTGAGGATGATTAGCCTTGGAGGGAAGAGAAGAGGCTCTGTGATGAATAAGTTTTGGATAGAGGGAAACATATCCAACCATGTATGACATCCTCATAGGATTATCTCCCAGTATTTAATCAACCTTCATCAACACAAAATTGATTTAGATCCTGCATACATTAGTAACTTTTTGAAATAATAGGAAAATTAAGCATTGGGATATTATGAATCTATACCAGGGTTTTGCAAGTGCTCTTAGCCTGTGAGGAGTGAATGTCACTGTCCCACCACAAGTTACTACTTTTTTGGAGGAGCTCAAGTATTTTACATATGTCAAGGGCAAGAAGGAAGAAGATGTAACGTATTGCAAATTAGTATCATGCAATGTGTAAAGAAGACCTTCTGCTTACACAACAACATATAGTGTTAAATTTAGAAGAAGAGTGAGCAAGTGGACTATATTTCAATGCCAGTAAAATCTAAGAGATCACTGGGAGTATATTGAGCATGTGAATAGGGTGTTCCATGCAGAAGATAGAAAATAAAATTGGCTGCATGCCCTTTGTATTCCTAAAGAGAGTGCACATTTCGTATCAATAACTCCTGCACACATACGACATGAATACAATAAGTGATTTACATAGAACACCCAGTAGACAATCAAATTGCCCAAAAAAGTCACCCTGTAGTTAATTACAATAATAAAGAGTTATTTGAATATTAAAATCTATTAAGGAATACATATGTGAATTTAGGAAGGGGTATTCAATGCTTTTGGATTTAAACATGTTACCTCTTAAAACTAAACACATGCTATTGTACTGAGTGTTGAACTTATGAGGATTGCAGTTTCCAAGAATATCTAGGAATCTAACTGTCACTAGAAATGTCAAACAATTGACCCTCTTGTAACCATAAGATTTCAATATATTTTAGGAATCTGCAATCAACATAAGAATACCTTGCTACTAAATGCTAGGCAACCACTGCTACCTTCCACGCTTCCCAAAACAACCTTGGTTTCACCATGAGCAATCTGAAAAGAATCATAATAAGCTGATGTGGTTCCTTTGGTTCCACCAGCATTGGTGTCATGGTAAACTATTTGTGAAACCATCATTATAATCTCCTTAGCATTATGATCAAATGCCATTTTTCTTCCCAGGTCAACAAACTCAACTCCGCCTTGGCATCAAAAGTGTAATTACAAAAAAGGAATGTTGATCTTATGCCAATAGGTTGCCTACGATGAATGCACAGGAACCTAGTACATAGACCGTTTTTCTCTTCGCTTAGCTACCCAGGGCTTATTTCCCTTTCCAAATATCATTAATTATTTTCCAAGAAAAATCTATAATAAGAAAAATATTTTACTATATTCTAAAAGGTGAAGATGTCGAAATCATGCCACAAAGTGAAAGGAAATAAAATATATATCCTCAAACCACCAAATATATAAAGAAAACAATAATGATTATAATAATAAAACTAGATCTATTGATCTATGCATGATATGAGAACCATAAGCATTCAAGGGCCTAAAAATATCTTTGACCAAAACAAACCAAAAATTTCAAACTCAACAAAATCCTCTAAACAAGCAACAAACAAACCACTAAAATTTTCTAAGATATCAAAGATAGACATCAACATAATTTCATGTACTTGAATAAGCCCATTTTTGCTTAGCGTTAGACTTCTTAAATTGGTTATTTATCATTTAATACTAGGACACTATCTATGTGAAAAGAAATAGGTCCCAACTTCATCAAATCCGACTTCATTTCCAATCAAATATCAAAACCAGCTTTATTTCCAATACCAATATAAAATCACACATATTCCAAATATCAATAATTATTTTCCAAGAAAATATAAAACTCAAAACTCAACAAAATTCCCCAAACACAAGCAACATATATACCATTAAAATTTTCCAAGATTTTAGAGCTAGACATCAAGGTATTTTCATGTACTTGAATGAGCCCATTGATTCTTTGTGTTAGTCTTGTTAAATTAGTTATTTGTCATTTAATACTAGTCAGACACTATCTATGTGAAAATAAATATGTCCCAACCTCATCAAATCCAACTTCATTTCATGTCACGAATAAGAAACAAACAATGTAAGGATTAAATATGAAACATCAATCTTAAAATAACACACATGAAAGAAATGTAGCTGCAATGTTACAATGAAAAATACAAAATATAGAACCCATTTTTACCTGAATTTGACATATAGTAATCTTTCATGATCAACAGTACATGTATACCAAAATAAGAGTCCTAGGGTATTTCAATTCCCCAGTTCTCATCTTGGTCATCATTTTCTACATTGTGAACATGATCTTCTCCAGATGTACTGTCATTATGAGCCTCTAAAACATTATGTTCTATATCACGTTAATTATATAAATTTGTTATATTGTTTTCTCCCCTTCTATCACAATCTGATCGTCAAAGCGCTAGTGCTCTTTCATATGGAAAATTTTTAATGTCATAATTTGTTACATATAATCTTAAACATGTATCCACATGTTTATCAAGATTTTTCCTCAACTTTGACTTCAATAATGATAGTGCACTAAACATTCTCTCATCCTTCACTGATTTCAAAATCATGGCTTGACACAAATCTGCTAATTTGAAATATTTTACTATGTTTTCTTGCAGGTATTGGCTAGCACTTAAAGTAATCCATAATCTTGTTATAGCATCGTTTTCATTAGGATTCTCCAAAAAAGGATATTTCTTCCACCTTGTTTCAGCAAAGCATCTGCCTTGTTGATACAATTTTGATGAATCTAAAATACCTTCAATTTGTTCTCCATGTATCGAGACATTCTTGCAAAAGTGGTCTGCTACACATTTTAATCTCTTTTGAAAATCAGCTTTTAAATTCCTTGGACATTGACAATTGTTCCAATATTGAGGGTATACCACACACATGGCCTCCAATAATTCATCTCGAGGAAATCGTTCTCTTATCTCTGATGATAGTGATATTGCAATTTCTATCAAATTTTGTCTCACTGAAATCACAATATTATCAAATTAGTCTCTTGACATAGGGAAATCTTTGGTGATTTGTCCCATATTACTAATATAATGAAATGGGACCATATACCCACGCACTACGATACATAGTATCCCTTTTTCATAAAACATTAAAAAAAATTCAGTATTTTCTATATTGATGATCTTAGTCCAACTTGTAAACTTTGGACCAGTAAAAGAGTTCGGCATCATATACAAATTATCCAATGCAAGGCATGCTGACTTTCTCGCATTTGTGTATTCGGAAATATACATTGTGTGATTCTAAGAAATTTTCACAAGGACATTCATTTCATGTAGCATAGGAATAATTCTAGCCAATGTCAATAATGTTTCTATATTAGTTAGTCCAAAAATAAGATCTTGAGCTTTGTCTACATTGTAGCGATTTTCATACATCAACCCTACCAAATATTTGAACTCACATAGTCTTTGAGCTGTTCCATTTAATGAGATCCATCTTGTATCAACATCTTTCAATAGTTTTTTTTCCATCCGTAACACCATCTGCAAATTGTTGAAACTCTAAATATTGTTTGGGACTACGAGAAAAGTATGCATGAGTCTCACGTACAAGATCTTCAACTTTTGAAACTGATGGAAACTTGCTTACTATTTTAAATGCAAGATTCATCCTATGAGCCATATAATGAATATTAAGCATATATGGCGAAGCTGATAGTTGTATTCTAACACAAATACCATTCCTTTGTCTTTTCATTACTGATGCTCCATCTTCTCCAACACATACCAAATTTTTTGCAATCATTAAATGATCCATACCACTTTCCTTCAAACTATTAAGAAAAAGTTCATAAATATTTCCAGCTATAGAAGTCTCTCTCATCTTTTTAATCCCAAGTAGAAAGGAATGCCTAATATGGTCATTAACCATATAAATGCTCATGCAGATCCATGAAGTATTATATATAGTTGTAACCTCATCCAAAGACAATGCCAAAAACCTAGCATTTACAATCTCCTGTTTCAAATCATCATTTTCTACTTGAGCTAGATATCTTGCCCATTCCCAACCACTAGTTACGGACCAATGAGAAGATGGAAAGTTTGGCACGTGAAGAAAATAGATAAATTTCATGTGATCTGGATAATCTGTCACAGTACGACCTTTACATAAGATGTGAAATATAGTGCTTAATTGTATCGTCTTGCATAAAAAACTTCTTTCCATCGTCTTTTCAAATTGAGATATGATGGTTCCTCCACTTGCCTCAAGTTTCCTCTTACTTATTAAATATTTTTTGTATTCTTCCACACATTGGATATGTCGACATTCCTCAAAAGATTTCCATCTGACAATAGATTTCGCTTTACCATTTACAATTTTCTTTTCATACACCTTTCCTGCATGCTTTTGTACTATATCTAGCTTCATCTGAAATTTCACTACCTTGCAACTTTTCCAACTACACGCAATACATCTAAATTCTCGTAAATCCTTATTTGTAGGAGGTATTTCTTCAATAAATGGAAAACTTGAGACCCAATCATCTTGGAATGTTCTCCCTACGGTCCACTGGCCTTTTTCCCTTTTCTGTGAATGGTTTGTGTCACCTTCCAAGGAAAATTCTTTAACATTTTCATCAGTAATTTCTATTGAAACTGCATTTATATCACCCTAATCACTTGAGGAACTTATTCTTTCATCCATCATATGGATATCAGATGCATTTTCACAAGAGTTAGCATCTCTCTCAGTAACAGATTTTTCAAAGGAGCTTCAAGCATGAAGAGAATGTGTATTCTTGGATTGAGGATTTTTAAAGTATGATAATACATCCATTTGCCTTGATAGTTTCTTCCCAGGATTAGCTTTTGACATCTCACTGAATATTCCAGAAGTAAAATTTCAAATCGATCTAGAAACCTGCATCAATAGTTTCCAAGAGTTAAGAATTACTAGATTTGTAAGTAGCTTTCAAAGTAAAATAAGTGTAATGTTCACAAAAACCATTATGCAATTTTTTATTAAAATGTTGTGCCAAGGCCCAAGCCCAAAAGCAAAAATAAATCATTATACACAAAACAATAACATCATGATTCATCATCTATAAAACAAAGAACATCATTCAAATGTAAAATATATAAAAATTTCCACTAAATTAATTCATATCTCCAAATCACCTAATGAACACTTGAAAGCTTTAAAAAAAACAACAAAGTATTACAATAAGTTTAATCATCCTTTGCAAAACACCTCTCCCTTAAGTTGTAAAGAATTGGTTATAAGAAGTTGAAACATATCCTCTATCATTTTCCATGATAAAAGTGAGGAAGGAAACTAGTTAGTTACTAGTGATTCTTTTACTTATCTTTCCCTTGATGAATTGGTTATAAGAAGTTGAAACATATCCTCTATCATTTTCCATGATAAAAGTGAGGAGGAAGGCAACTATTCAGTTACTAGTGACATTTACACCCTCCATAGAGAAGATGGAGGACTTGGGCTAATTAACAGCCATGCTCCAAGGACGGTTTTAGCGACTAAATGGCTTGCAAGGACAAATGAAGGAGAAGCTCCTTATGAGGTAGTTGTCAAGCATAGGCTAGAAAAAACTTCACATATACACAACATCCAAGTCCCTAATGATTTATGATTTAATCATAGGTGCAAATTCCTTTAATTTTCCTAGATGAACAATTGTCAAAAAAATTTGGAATGATTGCAAGTAATATTTCATGAGCTTGACGAGGAGCTAAGGATTTTTAAGAGTGTTCTTACACTAAGACACCAAGTGGGCCACATTGCTAGGTGGGCCAATGATTTGGGTTTACATGCATGGAACAAGCATGGGAAAAAGAAATTGCAAGTGTTAAATCATCTAATGGGTTTGATCAGTGGAATGGACCCTTTGCAGGGTAAATCAATGGAATGGTATCTTTACACTTGTTTAATCAATAGAATGGACCCTTTCTATAGGTTTAATAAGTGAAATGGACAAAAAACCAACAGCTTGTATCGAAAAAACATAGAATAGGCCAAAATGACCAATGATTACACCAATTGCGAATAAAAACAATAGTTATGAAAAATTGCAAAAAAAAAAAAAAAAAGGATATGCAAAAAGGACAAGGGAAACCTGAGAAAAAATATGATGCATGTTGTTAATGGCTTGAATATAAGAATTGGTTGTATCAACAAGCCTAGAAATTGCTCTAACCACTTAGAGTGGGAAGCTCAAGGAGAGTTCCAAGCAAGAAAACTCCCAATGAGTTTGAAATTTCAAAGTGCTAAAGAGACCCTGATATTGGTATGGGAACACATTGGCAATGTGAACAATTGCATCTAATAAAGAGAGAAACCCAAGAAACCGAGCATGCAAGTAAAGAGGAGATTGTTGCAAGGTGCACCTATGGTACACTCTTCATTGGAATATCTATTTATAGAGGTACAACATTGGTGGGGAGTGATCATCTTTAACCAAGTCTCCTAAGGTTATAATTATAAAATACACATTTAGGTGGGTGATCATATGTGACCAAGCCCCCCATGAAGTATATAGGATGAAATTGGAAAAACAGAGTGAAAATATAATTACAATTATAATACCTAGTCTAACTAAGTCCAATGGGAGCATGGGGACTACACCTCAATCTCCTTGACTAATGTTTTGTAGTACCCCTAGATACATATACTTAAACCCCTAGATACATATACTTAAAGAGACTTCACTGTTCAATAGACTATACCATCATTCAACAATGGGGGCATCTTCTACCAAAGAAAAACTTACCAAGGTTTCATCTCATAACCATGGATTGATATCCCCAATCACATGATTAGTTCTATGATTGGACAAGTTAGTTATCACAAAAGCATTCCTAATGCTAATAACAATTGCAATAAAAGATTCACTCCAAAAATATCATTCCTAAGGTTAACCACAATTAATGAGTGACAATATCCCAACAACACCTTGATCAAGAATATGAATATGAATATAGCTCATATTTATTGCATACAAAGATTTCAAACAAACAATTAACTTCATTCTATGGCCACACCGAGGATTTTCTAGGAATTTCAATTTAGGATTTTCACATTTCAAATGACAAATGTACAAAGATTGACAACATGATAATATCAATTCATAAACAAAATTCATTCAACATATATTAACATCATGTAAACACAACATATCCAAGGTGTCCCAGACTATCCCTAGTAAACCAGATTGAGAATATTCAGCTGGTGCAACTTCATCGCTAACACCTCAAATGGGAACTGTATGGCTTTAAGGGGGATAAGTTGCTTCCAATGCATTTTCACACCACCTGGACGGTCAAAGCATAAGAAATGTAGTCACATTTTGACACATTCAACTAACAGAGACCCAAATTCACTTATGTGTAAAATTTAAATCTAATTTTCAAACCATGAAACCTATGTTGTCTCTATCACACCCTACTATCATTGAGTGTTTTCGCCCCTTTATGACATAATTCTGGGCTTCTTATTTGTTTTGTATGGGTTTTAAGGTCTATCTTGGCAGAAAAAAACCCTGGAACCAATCTGCAACAAAATAAATTTATGTTGTTTATAAAATAATCTTTAATAAAGTCAATAGAAAGCATTCATTTTGAATTGCATCCAGTAAATATACATAACCATAAGAACTTACGGGAGAAAATTATAATCATTCCACTCCATTTTCAGATAAAAAATGCACACGATTTCTCTTTTCGCTGAGGTAAATTGATTCTCAAAACGTTATACTGAAACTTCTCTTCCTGACAAACCTCTTCGATGATGGAAAGTGTCAATAGTTTGGATTTCTAGCCTTATACAAGTAAATGTATGCCCTGCTTCACAATGAAAAGTTACTTTGAAATGAATTTTCAGAGAGACAGAGATGGATCCATTATCATACCCTTTATCCCATGTAAAGGTTATGCTAAAAATCATAAACTCTTGTTCCAAAAAAAACACGGCAGTGATGGAAAGTGTTAAAAGTTTGGTTTTGTAGGCCTATACAAGTAATGCATACCCTGTCTCACTATGAGAAGATACTTTGAAATTTGAATTAAATTTTCAAAGATCCAAAGATGGATCAATTATTATATCCCTAATGCATTGTATAGGTTATGATACAAATCATAAAGAGTGTTGTTCTTGTAATAAACATGGTATCTATGTTCTGGAGTCTGGACACACACTAATTTTAGGAAATTAGAAAATAAATTATTTTGTGAGGGGTTAGATTGCTAGACTTATCTATTTTACATATAGATGAGACCTCCATGGGATTTTTTTGGATGGGGAAATAACATTATATAGGCTTAAGGCTCAATTATTTTGGGCACATACACTAGCACAAATGGCAAAGATGTTTTTTTGTTCTAGAGGACCAAAAGGATAATTTGGTAACCTAAGGAAGAACAATGAAGGTCCTAGTCTAATCTCCATTAGAAGAATCCGAATAGGTGGAAAATAATCTCTCTCTAGACCAAACTTCTTGGGATATATATCGAAGTTCTGAGCACACTCGACATGCTCTGGAATCACTCCAAAATATTTGAATTATGTGTTGTTTCAGGAGGGCTAAATCCCATTCTATGCATAAAATAAACTCAAAGCCAATAATTATAAACTGAGCCATCACTCTCCTTCATGTCATCATCTTGGAGAAATTATTTCACTAATATTACAGTAGTATGTCACATCAAATTTGGTGCTAAAGACCCTTTATTCTAGGTATATATATATAGAAAGTACTATTTTTAAGACTATAAGAAGTGAAATCAATCACCATAAGACCACATCCTAAGAATAAGTATATTAAAAGGATTTAATCATAGGAACCGAAATTCCCCATATTATTTCTAAGCATAAAGGATATCGAGAGTGAAGGCTCACTAGGTTTATCATCTAGCTACAATGACCTTAGAAGAAACAATTTGTAGTATAAGTTCTATGTAGAATTTCAATGTCAAGATTGGTATATATGTATACACAACTCAAACCGATACAATTCAGTGAGCTAATGAAAGTTGCAAGTCTCTCGCTTGAAGATCTTTACAAATAAATTTTTATGAAAGCAATCGATATCTTAAGACTTGTACACCACATAACCAGATAGGAAGGATGTCTACAGTTAGAATTCTTCATGTGACATTAATAAAAGGTACTATACCCCTTGAAGACAGTTTTTTATGATCATGACATGCAGGAGCAGGCCTAACAACAATATACATGATCATAAAAGAATAATAAACAATCTCTAATAAGGAACTATCTCCTTGGTTCAATGATGGGAAACTTCAAGTTCTGTAACAATAAAGATACGATGAAAAATAATACCTCTTACAGTCACCTTCATGAAGTATAATTCTAATTAGTAGTGAATAAGACATGCATATGCATATAAATAAGCATAAATCATCATGGAACAAACAATTATAAGGATAAAAGTTTACAAGCAATCAAGGTATACCATGAAAATGTTATGAGGATTAAGGGGTTTTGTAGGCCTATACAGGTAATGCATATCCGTCTCACTATGAGAAGATACTTTGAAATTTGAATTAAATTTTCAAAGATCCAAAGATGGATCCATTATTATATCCATGACACATTGTATAGGTTATGATACAAATCATAAAGAGTGTTGTGCATGTAATAAACACGGTATCTATGTTTTGGAGTCTGGACATGCTAATTTTAGGAAATTAGAAAATAATTTTTTTTTTTTGTGAGGGGTTAGATTTCTAGAATTATCTATTTTACATATAGATGAGACCTCCATGGGATTATTTTGGATGGGGAAATAACGTTATCCAGGCTTAAGGCTCAAATATTTTGGGCACATACACTAGCAAAAATGGCAGAGATGTTTTTTTTTCTAGAGGACCGAAAGGATAATTTGGTAACCTAAGGCAGAACAATGAAGGTCCTAGTCTAATCTCCATTAGAAGAATCTGAATAGGTGGAAAATAATCTCTCTCTAGACCAAAATTCTTGGGATATATGTCGAAGTTCTGAGCACACTTGACATGCTCTAGAATCACTCCAAAATATTTGAATTATGTGTTGTTTCATAAATTTATGTTATGTGTTGTTTCAAGAGGAATCAAAACCATTTTATTCATAAAATAAACTTGAAGCCAATAATTATAAAATGAGCCATCAATCTCCTTCATGTCATCATCTTGGAGAAAGTATTTAACTAATATTACAGTAGTATGTCACATCAAATTTGGTGCTAAAGACCCTTTATTCTAGGCATATATATATGGAAAATACTATTTTTAAGACTATAAGAAGTGACATCAGTCACCATAAGACCACCTCCTAAGCATAATTATATTAAAAGGATTACTCATAGGAACTGATATTCCCCAGATTATTTCTAAGCATAAAGGATACCGAGAACAAAGGCCCGCCAAGCTTATCATTTAGCTACAATGACCTTAGAAGATACAATTTGTAGTATAAGTTCTATGTAGAATTTCAATGTCAAGATTGGTATATATGTATACACAACTCAAACCGATACAATTCAATGAGCCAAGAAAAGTTGCAAGTGTCTCTCTTGAATATCTTTACAAATAAATTTTGATGAAAGCAGTCGATATCTTAAGACATGTACACCACATAACCAGACAGGAAGGATGTCTATAGTTAGAATTCTTCACGTGACATTAATAAAAGGCATTATAGCCCTTGAAGAAAATTTTTATGATCATGCCATGCATGAGCAGGCCTAACAATAATATCCATGATCATAAAAGAATAATATACAATCTCTAATAAGGAACTATCTCCTTGGTTCAATGCTGGGAAACTTCAAGTTCTGTAACAATAAAGATACGATGAAAAAGAAAACCTCTTACAGTCACCTTCATCAAGTATAATTCTAATTAGTAGTGAATAAGACATGCATATTTATATAAATAATCATAAATCACCATGGAACAAACAATTAGAAGGATAAAAGTTTACAAGCAATTGAGGTAGATTATGAAAATGTTATGAGGATTAAGGGGTTTTGGAGGCCTATACAAGTAATGCATACCGTGTCTCACTATGAGAAGATACTTTGAAATTTGAATTAAATTTTCAAAGATCCAAAGATGGATCCATTATTATATCCCTGATGCATTGTATAGGTTATGATACAAATCATAAAGAGTGTTGTGCTTGTAATAAACATGGTATCTATGTTCTGGAGTTTGGACACACATGAAACATCCCAGTATGGAATGTCATGGAATTCACTGCATGAACAAGTTTGAAATATGCTTTTAAAGGTCATTGATCTGTCATTCCTGGGAAAAATGAAGGGCCCATATGTGCAATCTATAAATGTGATAGAGTAATTAACAAAACAAAAAAGTAAAAATGATGATAGAAGTTGGGTTTTGTTCATGACGACATATCCAATTTCATCTTAACATTGCCATGACAATCTCCCACCATTTTCCCTCCACTACTCTAAATTTTGCATATTAAATTACCCATCCTCTTCCCTGCCCCACCATGAATTATGCATATTCAGTCACTAAATACTCTTCTATGCCCCACTCTGAATTTTGCATTGTACTACTCCAATGAAATGTAGCTAACCCTCATGCTTCATGCAGCTTTCATATTATGCAAGCAACAATTTTTCAACCCTAAAGCACCTAGGAAAAAATACAAAGCAACACAGAGAGAGAATAAAAGTGGCAATTAGTTATATATGCAAAAATAAAAATTAAAAAAAGTGGATATGCAAAAAGGATGAGGGAAACTTGAGAAAAAATATGATGCATGTTGTTAATGGCCTGAATATAAGAATTGGTTGTATCAACAAGCCTAGAAATTTCTCTAAGCACTTGTAGTGGGAAGCTCAAGGAGAATTCCAAGCAAGAAAACTCCCAATGAGTTTGAAATTGCAAAGTGCTAAAGAGACCCTGATATTGCTACGGGCACACATTGGCAATGTGAATAATTGCATCTAATAAAGAGAGAAACCCAAGAAACTGAGCATGCAAGCAAAGAGGAATGAGAATGCATGTTCAACTCAAGGTAATGATTAGTTGTTTTGTAGGTGCTTTATAGTTCTGTACTCATAGAATGAATTGTGTATTTTATTTATTGTGGACCCTGATGGAACAATGTTGCAACAACTTTGTGAGACAATGAGCCATTTCTTCAGCTGCGTGATAAGCGGTTTTGGCAAGTCTTTGGAGCTTCAAAGACGATTCCAAAAACGATACGTTATGGCTGTTGGCAAGTATCTGATTCACATCTATGAAAAAGCCTCCATGCTTCTACACATACATATGGAATGACGACGAGGGGATGCTCAATGTCGCAGGTATCTCGTGTATATGTTTATTTCTGTAATATGGTACACTATCCCATCATGCAATTCTTGTCACATATATGCATTCTGTTATATTAATCAGAGTAACCAATCACATACATAAGTACTACTCTGACTCATGTGGCTATAATTCTAACATTAAAAAATATTGACTGCACTGAACTGACTAAATCCTTAAATAAGCAGACACTAAATTGAGAGCTTCTCATGTCTTGCCAGTATGGACATCTTGTGTTGTATCCCTGTTGCGAGGTCATGTCCATGGCTCTCATGGAACTGCTGGCAAGACATGAGAAGCTCCAAAAAAATCTTGAATTTTGTGGAAATTGTTTCTGCTTGTTGTATCCAGTAATCGTCTTTTGCCTCCAGTTACTGGTATATGTTATTTAGCTTTGACTGATGATCCATTACATTCTGTATTCCTCTGCTCTAATGGAACTGTCTTCCTCATCAATTACAATTTCCCTATGCCGCCCAACACATCTTCAATGATGTTTTTTAAAATTGTTCATGTTCATTGGTTCTACCTGGTCATTATATCTTGCCTATGACTACTGGCATCTATCATTGGGCCGCTGGAGAGACCAATCATTCTTATCCTGTATTCCTTTGCATTTCAAATCGGTTCAAGTTCTAGCATTTTTTCATATTCAACGTTCAGCTAATTAGAATGTTGGCAGGTACATTTGATTTAAACGTACCATCTCTACTTTTTCATGGATGTTCTCATTTTTATTTTTTTTCTAAATGCGTTTTGCAATACTTTTCTTACCAGATGCCACAGGCTACCAGTACCACTGCCATGTAAATCAAATTAAGTTGAAATTTCAATCATGGTTCCATTTCTTAATTTTCACTTCTCTAGTAAATTTTGATCATGAATTCAGTTAATGATGAACAAGAAATAATCAGGTGCAACTCTTTCTTTGCTTGTTCTTAAATTACCTTCCAAGGTAATTTAAAAGAAGTACTGATAGGCATACTGGTGTCATTCAGTTTGTCATATTTATTCAGAATTTGTAGATGATTTATAATTTATTATATATGGCTGATTGATACTCAATATTGCCATTTACCAGATGTCTAGCAAACAATTTTCATCCATTTAGTCAACAATTAAAATTGGATCAATGAAATGTAATCTGCAAATGAGGCCCGTAAAGAATCAGTGGAAATAATTAAGATAAAATTTTACGGTTTCCTCTAATGTAGCAGAATTTATTAAATGAGAGACATTTTGAGTTTGCAGGATACCATTTAATTTTGGATCAATGAGATGTAATCTGCAAATGAGGCCTGTAAAGAATCAGTGGGAACAATTAAGATAAAATTTTAGGGTTTCCTCTAATGTAGCAAAATTTATTAAATGAGAGACATTTTGAGTTTGCAGGATACCGTTTAATTTTTTATGCATTGCTATACTTAGCACTGTCATAACATTTGTCTAAAATGATGAATTGCTTCTCTTCACTGGACATGTTACAGAAGAGTGTTCAAGGTGCCTTTAAGGAACATGGAATCTTGCCAGCATTCTAAGATGTTCGAGGATGGGTTCAACTCTCCGAAGAAGAATCATACAGAGAAGAGCAACATAGTTCCTCAATTGCATTTTTTTAATCTCAAGATCTCTGTTGTTATTGGTTCTGTACTTAGCTAGTTGTACTACAATTCTCCAGCACAAAGGAATTGGTAAGTGACTCTGGTTGATATTATCTGTGCTTCATCTTTATTGTCTTTTATGGCATGAATTGTCTATTAATTTCATTTTATTGTATTACATTCTTTACTGACAATTGCCTTATTGTAGCTCTTCCCTCTTCTGTTTGGGTATTGATAATCAATATTTATTGATGTCTGCCCCATAGCCCCCATAATCTTCCAACGGCATTTTTCAATACCACCAATTGAGAGGAAAATTTTCCACCCTTTAGCTTCCTAAATTGAAATCAACTTGAAGTCTTTCTAGGATTAATGTTCAATTCATTGGGATATAATTCCAAGTGTTTAGATACAGGTTTTCTTAAAATAGTTGAACTTTCAAAATTCTACTGTTATTCTTGTGCTTAGGGTTCTGAATTACAATTTCGCTTTGAATCAAATAACAAAAAGTTCAGCCTTCCTATATTTAAATCCAAGTGTTTAGATATAGGTTTTCCTAAAATAGTTTAACTTTCAAAATTTTACTGTTATTATGGTGCTTAGGGTTCTGAATTACAATTTCACATTGAATCAAAATTGAAAAAACTAAAATTTCAGCCTTCCTGTATTTTCCTTTACTGAATCTACACTATATACACTTCACTGGCATGAATTATACTATGAATGAACTTCTGGCATTACATATTGATCTATCCAATACAATTAATTCAATTCTAGGATTCTTTAATTACTCTTTTAATAACTTATGAAAGCACAAGTTGCAGGGAATATTTCTCGAGAATGAAATGTTCTAAAAACAACTTTGAAAAATGAATTGTTTAATTTTCATACATAATGGTGTAATGAGTCAATATATTTTATTATTAAGACCAGATATTTATTACAAATTCATAAATTAAATATCAAATATTTATAAATCATCATTATTATTATTTTAATTTATTTATTATTAATTTTTTAATTATTACTATTATTATTTTTTTGTTAAATTTATCTAAAAAAAGACTAAGCTATTTTAACATGGTCAACCTGAAAAAAAATAAAAAGGTTTGTAATTCTCAAAAGTTATTGAATATGGAGTGAATATTGTGAAAATTTTATAAATCATCATCATTATTATTTTTAAATTTATCCTAAAAAAAAGTGGCTTATTTTAACATGGTGAAAAATTGTACATAATTCTCAAAAGTTTTTGAATATGCATTGAAAAAGTTATTGAATATGCATTGGATATTGTAAAATTTTTATAAATCATCATCATTATTGTTATTTTTAAATTTATCGTAAAAAAGTGAGCTATTTTAACATGGTCAACATTAAACAATAAAAAGGTACATAACTTGTAAAAGTTATTGAATATGTACAGTGGATATTGTGAAAATCTAACAAATAGTATTCAAATCACTGGTATTAAGAAGATATAAGATTGGAGAAATAAATAAATGTTTTGAATAAGAAAAATATTTGAAGATAGATTGGATGACAATTATATGAAATATGTATAAGTTTGATATTTTGGAGTAATTATATGTTTTATTTTATATGGAAAAAAAATTAAAGAGTATGAATATTGCAGGTTTTCTATGAAATTTTATTTTTATATTTTAAAATTGCATTGCAGAATTTTCAATACTAGATATATATAGAACATATAACTATAAAATATTTTCCTAAAGATGGATCCCCGTTGGGATTCGAAAAGTTGACCATTGTTCCAGAAATTTTTGCAATAAATTATTGAGTTTGTAGGTTCTTTATAATTTGTTGAATAATTATTTTTATTAGTTTAGAAT